>JAZKJV010009349.1:0-405375 GCA_037367405.1 Ottelia alismoides
TGTTTTAGTACCCCACCCATGCCTTAGCCTCCACCAGCTAGCCCTTCGTGCCTACTCGCGCCTCCGCGCACCACCAAGAGTCGTCAGAGATGTTGCCAAGAGCTTCCGTGCATGCCAACAATGTCTCAACCCTTCCGCAGTAACCCAATGCTGCAGCCACCTGCTGTTGCGTACTGTAGTGCGCTTCCACACGATCTCGCGTGCTGTTGCGGGCCTTCGTACTCATCCGCGACCCCTCCCAACATCGCCCACATCCATCGAGGTCGTTCTCCCTCCTCTTTGTTGCCAAAATGCAGTCTGAAATGGTCTGATTTTGATCAAAAAAAATATGATTTCAGACCTATAAATCACTTTTTATGGGCCTAGCGCGGATTAAGGATTGACGAGGATGTACATGTACAATCAATCCTTTAGATGATTGTGTACACTCGCTCGGATCGGTCTCCTTCCCCAGCGAGTTTCATTTTGGCATTCTTTTTCATCATGTCAGAAAACAAGGACAACATCATATCTTTGTCCGATGCCTTCAAGGGTTCGACCCCCATTATGAAGGTGGATGGGCCCAATTATAAGTTGTGGTCCATGCAATTTACGACCTTATGTGTGCAATAAGCAGGAGCACATTCTGACAAAGCTCGAGCTGGACGGATAAGACTAGGGACAATGCTTCGTGGAAGCAAGATGACGTGTATCTATGTGTTTGGCTTTCCGAGACTCTCACCACAATCGTCAACGACACTGTGAACCATCACACTGCTAAGGCAATGTGGGATATTTCTAGCAGCTATATATGCCCAAACAAAAAACGAGGTCAAAATTCTTCATCTTCAGTTTGATATATACATAACCAATCAGAATGCTTGTCCTCTGCATACCTTCTATTCTTCATTTCGAGGCATGTTTGAGAAGCTTCACAACGTTATGCATGTTACCACTTCCACAGAGCAATATATGACATACATGAATTCCATGATGGTTGAGTTTTCTTGACAGCCCTGGATCCAGAATATGAGGCGGCCTACGTACGACTTCTTATATGTGCGACCATACCTCCCATGGAGGAGGCCTATAGTCGCCTTAACATGCTTCTTATCCAACTTATGGAGGTTTTACATAGTTCAGAGGGCATTGTGCCCGTTGTAGTGGAGGTGTACGTCAGCGTGGCCCCTACACCTACTGTCATCATCCATGTCACTCTTAGGGCACATGCTATCAGAAGCATGGATACCCCACATCTGCTTATGTGGAAAAGCAAATTGAGCCTCTAGATACTTAAGCTCCTCATGCAGATCCATGCTTTGATGATGTTGTCTCTCGAATGAGAGAGATAATGACTCTTGTTGTCGGTACCACTGCATGTTCCTTAGATGTCGCATATGCTGCTAGAGTCTCTTTGAGCTCCTCGGGTATAGCATGTGCTTTTAACTGTTGTAACATGGTAGATATGATAGAGTGGATCATGGATTCTGGTGCTTCTCACCATCTGTATGGAGATAGAGCACGGTTCCGTTCTTATAGTTCTATACCCCCTGGTAGATGTGTCGTCATTGCGAATGCGGCTTATTTACCCATCACATGACATGGGGAGGTGCATTTGACACCATCCCTGTGCCTGAAGAATGTTTTATAAGCTCCTTACTTTCAGATGAGCTTGCTTTCTATTAATCAAATCACAAAGGATCTGAATTGTCATGCCATTTTAACCCCTCTTCTCTTATGTTTCAGGATATACTCACGAATCCTCTTCTCTTATGTTTCAGGACATACTCACGAATATGGTGAATGGATGTGGCCATAAGCAGCGAGGGCTCTATCGACTGGTCCAACATCTTCATGCTAATGCCTCTACTATTCCCACTGGATCAATCTCACCATACTTGTGGCATCTTCGTTTTGGCCACCTTCATCTTTAGAAGTTGTGTCATGTCCTCCACAGATTTCTACACGATCTCCCTTTCAGTGCGAGGCTTTCCAGCTTGGGAGGCATCATCGATCTTCTTTTCCTGGTCGTCAGATTCGTAGCAGTACTCAATTATTTGAGCTTATTCACTTAGTTATTTGGAGTCCCAGTTGTGTACCTGATCACCGTGGGAACCATTTTTATGTTGATGTGGATGACTATTCTAGACTTTCTTGGATCTTTCTGTTAAAGAATAAGTCTGAAGCTGGGTCTGCCATTAAATCTTTTATTAATGAACTAAAGAACATTTTCCTCTGCTACTGTCAAGATTTTAGGCTTTGTTAATGCCTTAGAGTTCTGCATATTAATCTATCTGTGTTCTAGAGTTCTGCATATTAATCTATCTGAGTTCTTTGGGTCTCTTGGCATCGTACACCAGACCTCATGTGCCTATACATCCCAACAAAATGATGTTGCTGCAAACACTATCATTTATTTGATGTAACCCTGATTCTTTTGATCTAGAGTCGTGCTCCTCACTCTTTCTGGGATGATGCGGTCCTCACTGCTTGTTACTTGGTGAACCACATGCATTTGTTTTAGGAGAAAAGTTTTTTTTTCTCGATTGCATCTGTTATCCGTTACACCTCGAGTGTTTGTTTGTATTGCCTTTGTTCACAATCTAACGCCTAGTCGTGACTAGCTCTCCCCTACTATTGTAAAAGTCGGCAGACTAGGCCGATTAATCGGTTCGACCAGTCGGGTCGGGGGGGGGGGGGAGTAGCCGAGTCGACTAGGCCTAGTCAACCATTAGTCAGTCAACCAGACTAATCGGGCCGACTAGTCGGCCGACTACAAGGTCGACTTTTACATAGAGATTTTTTATTTTTTAGTTTTATGATTTTTTTAAAAGCAAACTTATTCTAATATGCTTAATGTTATATCTAAAGTCAATTACTTCTTTTGTTTCATATGATAGTATATAAAATGAACAAATCAATGTAAATATATAAGAATATATGTATACAAAATGATTTACATATTTAAAATAATTAAAAAATCCAAAACCGACTAATGGTTGACTAAATCCGATTAGTCGTCCGGCTGCCGATTAGTCCTTAGTCAGTGACCCCACTGACTGAGTACCAACTACCGCTTTCTACAACCTTGCTCTCCCCTAGAGCTGTCAAGTATGTCTTTGTAGGCTACTCTCGCACTCAGAAGGGGTATTATTGTTTTGATCTGCTTTGACAGAAATACTTTGTCAGTGTTGATGTCACCTTTTTGAGACAATTATGTATTTGTATCGTACAAGTCATAGGTTGACTCCATTCGAATCAAGTGAGGAGGTATACATGCCTCCTCCTACGACTGCACCACTTCTTGTACCTCTACCACCACCTCCTCCATCATCGCCCCCTCCAACACCCATAGATGGCTATATTGCGATATATTGATGATATATCACTGATATATCAATATCGAGAGGAAGGGGATATCGACATCAGGGTGTATATCTATTTACTAGGATATCAATGATATATGATCGATATATCGTTGATATATAACCACATCGGTCAAAAATGACTGGATTCAGTATAAAAATCCCGGATATCGACCAATATCATTGAAATTTCGTCGATATATATGTTGATGAATAATACCCTTGTAAACTTGATTTTCACTACTTATTTTGCTATTCCTAGTATTAAAATACATTACGTTTTATATTATTTTGTTTCAGGCCGGGGGCGTTGCCCCCACACCCCTGCAAGGGGGACCAACTTGGTCCCTTTAACCCCCTAGGCTCACTGACCGGGTAACTAGATCGTCATCTGGTAGGGTATGATGCGACATGGGAGTGCATACAATGGTTCTTCAACTTGGGGGTGTCCGATCGATTTTAATTCATCTTTTTCCCTTTCGGAAAGTATTGTTATGAATTATGTTTCTTTAAAGAAATGCTATTGTGCTCTTTATTTGTTTGGTTTCAAAAATAGCTCAAACATTTTGTTTATACGTAATATGTGATGCAATATAAGTATAAGTCAACAATCAACATTAACAAATGATATGCTCAATATTATAGATATGTGCAATATAAAGGTCATAGATGATCGATATGTGTGATATAAGTGTATATTTGTAAGTTATTTAGTGTATAAGAACTTGGATGGACTACATTTCCAATATCTACAAGTTAGCAATCAACAGTAACAACGATATATTCGATATGAATGATATATGCGATATAAGGGTCATAGATGATCGATGTGTGAAATAAGTGTATATTTGTAAGTCATTTAATGTTCTAAGAACTTGGATTAACTCCATTTCCAATATCTATAGGTCAACAATTAATTGTACCGACGATATGTTCGATATGATCGATATATGCGATATAAGGGTCATAGATAATCGATATGTGTGATCTAAGTGTATATTTGTAAGTTATTTAGTATTCTAAGAAGTAAGAACTTGGACGAACTCCATTTCCAATACCTATAAGTCGGGAATCAACATTAACATTGATATGCTCGAAATAACAGGTATGCGTGATATGTGGGTTATAAATAATCGATATGTGCAATATAAGTGTGCATTTGTAGGTTATTTATTATTTAATATCTTAGATGATCTTAATTTTGAAAACAAAAAAATACCATTTTTGAGCCATTTCCGACATTTCTACCGATATCGTCGATATATCAGCGATATATCCCGATATATCCTTTTCCGAGCTGATCGATACGATATCGATATCGATATGGCCTTCTATGCCAACATTTACACCTGCTCTTGTGGCTACCCCTGGACCACTACCTAATACCTCGGCTCAGTTTTGTCACGTGTCTTTGTTCGCAGGCCTGCACAGTTCTCCCTGCTCATGGACCTTCCTCATCATCCAACACGCCCCATGTAATGAACACATTGTTTCTACTGATGACACTTGTGATTTGACCGTGCAACAAGATTCCTTACAGGATGAGCATGCGCCCTCTCAGGAGGGTAGTTTACAAGTTCAGGAGGATGCATGTGATCTTGATGTGCCTATTGCTCTGCGGAAATAGAGAAACACTTATTCTACATATCCTCTTGCATCCTATGTTTCTTTGGGTCGACTCTCATGGGACTTCGGGAGATTTGTCGTGGGACTGTCAGTCGTGGAGATGCCATGGACATACCAGGAGGTAATACATGACAGTCAACGACGTCTTATCATGAAGGAGGAGATGGTCGTGCTATAATCGCGTGATACTTGGAGCATTGTTACATCTCCTACATGAGCATCTGTTGTTGGATGCAAGTGGGTATTTACAGTGAAGCACTAAGTAGATAGTAATGTGGATCACTACGAGGCGAGACTTGTGGCATATGGGTTCACCCAGACATATGGGATGGACCATCATGATACTTTTTTTTCCAGTGACTAGGCGGTCTACATTGTGTATTTTTCTTTCTGTTGCAGCGACATGGGATTGGCCCCTATATCAGCTAGATGTGAAGAACACATTATTTATCTATGGTAACCTATAGAGGGAGGTCTATATGCGACAACCGCCTAGGTATGCTACTGAGGGAGAGTATCCGAAGGTTTAGGGTTTTAAAAGGTAATCTGTAGCTTTAAGAAGAGTCCAAGAGCATGGTTCTAGAAGCTCTCGGATTTGATAGAGCAACATGGATTTGTGAGATTGACTATTGATCATTCATTGCTTGTTCAGAGGTCTTAGAGAGGTAGAATTTTGTTGATGATATCATTATTATTACGGGATGATGAGCAAGTCATCCGGGCTGCTAAGGATTTCTTAGGCATGGCCTCAAATTTCAGCGAAATCAGTCTAATTTCTGTCGAATATCGATATCTAGTCGAAATCAAAATTCGATCGAAATGACCGAAATATGGGGAACCTAGTACAAAAAATACCGAAATAACCGAAATTCCGATCGAAATTCCATCGAAATTCTATTTTGGTCGATACCGAAATGGTGACCGAAACCGACATTCAGGGCCTTGTTCTAAGGTCAACAGTTTGTAACCAAAGACCTTGACACTCTACGTTACTTCTTTGGACCGGAGTTTGACATGAACGAGGTCTTGTGATAACCGAGAGGAAGTACGTTACGGATTTTCTCTTTTAGACAAGCATGACAGATTGTAGGCCTGCCACTGCACCCATGGAGGAGGCAGGCAAGAGGAGGTACATGGAGCTTGTTGGGAAGCTCCTATACGTAACCGTTACCTGGCTAGTTAGTAAGCAAAATGAGGCAGTTCATGGAGTAACCTAGACAAACACATATGTATGAAGTCCATATGATTCTGAGGTATTTGAAGACCTCACGTGGTACTGGTTTTTTATTTAGCAAAGGCACATCCCTTGCTGTTATAGTTTGTGCAACTGTAGATTATGCAGGTTGTCCCGAGGACAAGAAGTCCACTCCGGCTTTGTGGCGTTCATAGGGAGTTCCTTGGTATCATGGAAGAGCAAGAAGTAGACCATGGTCTTCATATCCAGTACATAATCAGAGTACAGAGCCATGACAGGCTAATACACAAATGATGTAGGTTAGAACTGTTTTTACTGTCAAGGACAAGAAGTCCACATCTGGCTTTGCGATGTTCATAGGGAGTTCCTTAATGTCATGGAAGAGCAAGAAGCAGACGATATTCTTCAGATCAGGTGCAGAATCAGAGTACAGAGTCATGTCACGTGCTAGTACAGAGATGGTGTGGGTTAGAACTGTTCTTACTGATCTAGCAGTTGAGGTGCCTCTTCCCATGCACCTAATATGAGACAACCATTCTGCCCTCTTCATTGCCAACTATCCATCCTTCCATAAGAGGACCAATCATATCGAGGTAGGCTGACACTGCTTTCGAGACATGATTCAGAAGAGCCTCATCTCCATTACACATGTTACCTCAGGAGATCAGACAACAAATGTGCATGCATTAAGGCCCTAGCCCGAGGGCCTTACCATAAATGTTGTTCCAAATTGAACATGATTGATATCTACGCTTCAACTTAAGGGGGGTGTTGAGATATTAGTTATCTTTTTATCCATTTATGTATTCCCTAATTCTTTCTTTATTCTCTATGTAAATTGCCCAGTAGATTTCTCCTCGATATAAGAGAACCCTAGAGCCTCATGAATAAGCAAGTTATAATTCTCTCAATAATATGGAACCCTATTTTGACGAAAGAGGAGGATAAAAGGGCTAGCTTCATCCCAATGGGTCTGTGGCTGTAAAAAAACAACAATAAAAAAGCTTTTTCCCACATTAAGTATGGTCAGCTACATGGATTTGTTGCGTCAATTCAGATCTATCTTGGGTCATTCTCAGGCTTAGATCCAAAAAACTAAGATCCCTTCTTATAGTCTCATTTCAACACTTCTTGGACCTTCCTCACCCTATCTTAGCCGGTCTAACATCCAAAACTCATATCTCACCGGTGCATCGACACACCTCCTTTGCAAATGGCTAAGCCACCTTAAGCGATTTTCTCGCATTTTATCCTCGATCAGAGTTACACAAACTTTCATTCTGATTACATCATTCCAAATCCGATCTTTACGTGTGTGTGTCCACACATCCACCTTAGCATTTTCATTTCTGTTATTTCCATTCTTTGCACATGTCTATGGTTCACAGGTCAACATTTAGATCCATAGAATTTAACCAGTCTCACGATTGCTGTGTAAAACTTTCCTTTGCAACTCAAAAAAGATTAACAACGTAGCTTGTTGCCCGCTTGTCTCCTATTTCAATGTTATGATAGGCGCTTTAAATGGTAACTCCAAATATGGAGTACGCTCTTGTCCTTTCCTTTTTTAATACTTGAACGATTATTTAGGAGTTCATTATTTTTCAAAGAAAATTTATTATCAAAGAGAACAGTAGAGGCCTCTAGCCAACTTGCATTTATTCTATTAGTAACATTTCTATCGATTTTCCCATGATGTTGTAAAATATATCCCAAGTATCTAAAAGAATCTCTCTTCTGAATGTTATCGTCACCAATCTTCACATCGATTCCTTCATGTCTATGGTTCACAGGTCAACATTTAGATCCATATAATTTAACCAGTCTCACGATTGCTTTGTAAAACTTTCCTTTGCAACTCAAAAAAGACTAACAACGTAGCTTGTTGCCCGCTTGTCTCCTATTTCAATGTTATGATAGGCGCTTTAAATGGTAACTCGAAATATGGAGTACACTCTTGTCCTTTCCGTTTTTAATACATAAATGATTATTTAGGAGTTCATTAATTTTCAAAGAAAATTTATTATCAAAGAGAACAGTAGAGGCCTCTAGCCAACTTGCATTTATTTTGTTAGTAACATTTCTATCAATTTTCCCATGATGTTGTAAAATAGATCCCAAGTATCTAAAAGAATCTCTCTTCTGAATGTTATCGTCACCAATCTTCACATCGATTCCTTCACCACTACTTCAATCAAAAGTGCACTCTATATATTCAGTCTTAGCCCTACTTATACACAATTCTTTAGTCTCCAATGCATGTTTCTAGACCTCAAGAAGCTTCTCATTTTCTCCATCTCTAGTCTCATCAATCAACACAATATCATCACCGAATAACATACACCATGGTATCTCATCCTGAATGTGACTTGTTAACTCGTTCGTAATCAAAGTAAAAAGGAATGGACTCAAATCTTAACCTTGATGCATACAAATGTTGATGTCAAAATAGTCAGTCTTCTCATATTGTATTCTTATACTAGATGGAGTCCTATCATACATATCTTTTTATGAGGTTAATATATAGGATAAGTACTTGTCTCTTCTGCAAAACTCTCCACAATATCTCACGTGGGACAAAATCATAAGCCTTCTCTAAATTAATAAATTCATATGGAGATTATTCCTTTTAGCTCTATAAATCTCCACTTTTCACTTTAGTAAGTGGATGGCTTTAACAGTAGAGCGACCTAGCGTGATTTCGAATTGGTTTTCTTTTACTCTGGAAACTTGCCTTAATCGTCTTTCGATCATATGTTCCTAAATTTTTCATAGTGTGACTCATCCACTTGATACCTATGTAATTTGAACAATTTTGAATGTACCCTTTATTCTTATAAAGAGGCATCACGATGCTTCTCCTCCAATGTTCATGCATTTTCTTGCTTCGCCAAATAACATTGAATAAATTTGTAAGCCAAAGTCAAATCATGCTCACCTAATACTCTTCAAACTTCTATAGGAATGCCATCAGGTCCGACACCTTTCCCAGGTCTCATAACACCTTCAAAGTCTTCTCTATTTCCTTCCTTTGTATTCCGTCTATAGCTTGCACGATTCAAGTAACTTTCACTACTAGCTTGATCTCTCAAAGTGATATCTTTATTTCCTTCTTCAATGAAAAGCTTATGGAAGTACTGCTTCCATCTTGTCTCTATATCCTTCTAAGTAACAACCACGTTACCTTCCTCACCCTTAATGCATCTCACTTGAGAAAGGTCTTTGGTCTTTCTTTCTCTTGCTTTAGCCAACCTGAATATATTCTTTTGGCCCTCCTTAGAGTTGATATTTTTGTAGATAACTTCATAAGCTTTTGACTTTGCTTCGCTCACATCCTTCTTTACTTCCTTCTTCACTATTTTGTAGTTTGTTGCAGTTTCATCTGTTCTATCCTTAGACATAACTTTAAAGCATACTCTTTTAATTTTGAGCTTCTCTTACACCCCTCCACTCCACCACCAAGCCTCCTTTTGGTCTGGAACTCCTCCATTTGACTTGCCTAGCATCTCTTTGGTACCATTCGGATATAAGATGCTACCGCCTCTTGCATCTCGTTTACACTTCCACTACAATCCCAAGATAAGTCTTCTAAAACCTTCTGAATGAAGCTTGATTACTTTAATCGAAGATTCCGCCATCTAGTTCTAGTGATTTTGGAAATCGTCCTTTTATTTACCAATTTTTAATTTGCACATCCATGACTAAGAAGCGATGTTGGGTGGTCAAACTCTTTCTCGAGATTACTTTGTAGTCTTTGTAAGACAACCGATATCTTCTCCTCAACGCAAAGTAATCTATCTGTTTTCTAGTCGGGCCACTCTTGTAAGTAATTAAACGCTCCTCCCTCTTCTTGAAGAGAGTGTTTGCTATGAAAAGGTCATAACCCGCTACAAAATGCAGAATGACTTTTCTCTCTTCATTTCTATCCCCGAAGCCACACCCTCCATGAACACTAGCATACATTGAAGCATCCGTTCCCATATATCCATTAAGATCTCCACCTAGTCAAATCATCTTTCTTTATGAGATTTCTTGCACAATATTATATAAATCCTCCCAAAAGCTTGTTTAATCCTTTCATCTAAACCAATTTGCGGTGTATAAACTGAGTTGATATTCAGAATTTCTTCTTCAAGCATCTATTTTTAACAAAATAGTCTGATCCTCGAATCTTTGCATCTCTGATAGAAGAAAAGAGTCTTCGTTATTGAAATGAGAAAACCCTAGGCTCTCTTATATAGGGAGAGGCCGTAGGGATAAATTACACGGATGTCTAAGTAGAATAGAGAAATAGAAACTGGGTACATCAACATATAATAATAATAGAAACTAACTATCTCTACACTCCCCCTCAAGGTGGAGCATAGATGTCGATCATGCTCAGCTTGGATGAACATCTCTGGAAAGGTCCTCTGAGCAATGGCTTGGTGAATATATCGGCAGTCTGATCCCCTGAGCTAACATGGGCCGTGGATATCAATCCTCTCTGGATTAGGTCCCTGGTGTAATGGCAGTCAACTTCAATATGCTTGGTCCTCTCATGGAAGGCTGGATTGTTGGCAATGAACAACGCTGCCTGATTGTCACACTGGAGCATCATCGGTAGAGATACGGCCACATGTAGATCTTCTAGTACTGAGCGAACCCACATCATTTCCGTACTGACTTGAGCCATGGCCCTATACTCAGATTCAGCACTGGACCTGGCCACAACAGTTTGTTTCTTGCTTTTCCAAGAAACCAAGGAGCCACCAACAAACACTGCAAACCCTGAGGTTGATTTTCGGTCCTTAGGACAACCTGCGTAATCTGCATCTGCACATGCTGATACAGATAAGTCCGTGCCCTTTCTAAATAGCAGCCCTGAGCCTGGAGAAGTCTTTAGATACCTCAGTATCATGTGTATAGCATCCATGTGAACCTGTCTTGGCTGCTCCATAAACTGACTCACCCTGCTAACTGCAAACTGGATGTCTGGGCGAGTTATGGTGATGTAGAGGAGTTTTCCCACCATCTCTCTATATCTCCTCTTATCCACTTCATCAGTATCATCATCATATATCTTCATGCTGGGATCCATGGGGATGCTAGATGGTTTGCACCCATCCATACCAGTCTCAACCAGGAAGTCAGTAATGTACTTCCGTTGTGTCATCACCAAACCATGTGCATTCCTTGCAAATTCCAACCCCAGAAAATATCTTAGGGTTCCAAGATCCTTTGTAACAAACTGACTACCTAGGAATGCCTTTGCCCTTGCTATGCCCTGAGTATCATCTCCTGTAACAAGAATATCATCCACATAGACCATTATGACAACCGTACCTGCCGAGGACTTCTGGACAAATAACGAATGGTCAGCATTGGACCTCTTAAATCCCTGGTGCTCAATTATATTGGATAGTTTCTGGAACCACGCCCGTGGACTCTGTTTAAGTCCATATATTGCCTTGTGAAGTCTACATACCATATGCTTCTCCCCCTCAGCAGTAAACCCAGGTGGCTGCTGCATGTAGACTTCCTCCTGTAAGTCCCCGTACAGAAAGGCATTCTTGACGTCTAGCTGATAAATACTCCAGTCGCGAACCACTGCAACAGACAGAAGGATACGGAGAGTCGTGTGTCTCGCTACTGGAGAGAATGTATCCATGTAATCAACGCCATATGTCTGTGTAAATCCTCGGGCAACCAAGCGTGCTTTGTACCTATCCAATGTGCCATCCGCATGATACTTGGCTGTGAAGACCCATTTGCAGCTGACAACTGATGCATCAGGTGGTGCAGGAACCAAAGACCATGTGCCACGGGACTGCAGGGCCTCCATTTCTTCCTCCATAGCTCGTCTCCAGCATGCAGTTTTCAGGGCTTCCTGGTATGTCCGTGGTATGTCCACAGAAGACAAAGCTGTGGCAAACTGCTGGAAATCACCTGTGAGTCGGTGAAAGGAAACCTGAGAAGCAAGTGGATATGATACACACTGTCGTCTCTGTTTCCGAAGAGCAATCGGAACATTCAGATCACCATCTGTGTCCACCTGTAAGGAGTCATCCTGCATATGAACCGAATCTGACCCGTCATTAGTGATATTATCCGAACATACCTGAGGCTTAGTGATTGGCGGAGCTGTCGGCTGAGCAGGACCTGAGCGACGCGTATAGTGATGAGGAAATGGTGAGACGATTTGCCTTGGACTGGGTGGAGGTGGAGGTGGTGGTGGAGGTGGTGGTGGTGCTGGCATAGGAACGGACACAGGAGATGTGTTAGGTAAAGGACAAGTAGGTGGTGGTGGAACCAAAATATCATCAGCGGTGGTGGATGGTACCATTCTATCTCCAGCTGGTGAGAAGTACATGACCGACTCGAAGAAAGTGACATCCGCACTAACAAAGTACCTTTTGGTAGTAGGATCACAACACCGGTATCCCTTCTGTGTTCTGGAATACCCAACGAAGACACACTTGACTGCTCTTGGAGAGAGCTTGTCAAGTCCAGGAGAAAGACGATGGACAAAAGCCACAGCACCAAAAACACGAGGTGGTAGTGAGAATATCTCCTTGTCAGGAAAAATAAGCGAAATGGGGATCTTCTCTCCAAGGACAGAGGATGGCATTCTATTGACCAGATAGCATGCAGTGAGGACAGCATCCCCCCAGAAGGAAATAGGAGCACAACTCTGAATCAATAAGGTACGAGTGATATCCAAGAGATGACGATGCTTTCTTTCTGCCACCCCATTCTGTTGGGATGTATATGGGCAGGTGGTTTGATGAATAATACCCTTCGATGACAGAAACTGAGAAAGAACACGTGTACAAAATTCCAGGGCATTATCAGTTCGAACATATTTTACAGAAGACGAAAAAACATTCTGTATTTCATTAATCAAGTTTTGAATAACATCGCCTGCTTCAGACTTATTCTTCAGAAGAAAAACCCAAGAGACACGGGAAAAATCATCAACTACCACAAGATAGAACCTGTGCCCCTGATGATCGGGCACACGACTTGGACCCCATATATCTATATGCAACAACTCAAAAGGGGAGCTACTGCTCCGACTCCGACGACCTGGGAAGCTCGACCTGTGATGCTTTCCCAACTGACATGTTTCACAACGAAACGACGAACTTGGAGAGATCTGGGGTAGAAGGTGGCGCATCTTCTGGAGCGGAAGGTGACCAAAACGAAGATGCCAAATGTATGGTGACACTGGTCCAGCAGAGTGAGTGGAGATGCCAGCATAGGACTCCCGGACCAGCCGATATAGACCGTTCTGCTCAGAGCCACAACCAATCACCTTGCCCGTGAGTATGTCCTGAAAAATAAGAGAAGACGGGTCAAATATAGCGCGACAATTCAAGTCCTTTGTAATCTGACTAATAGATAATAAATTCAGGGAGAACTCAGGGGCATATAAAACATTCTGTAGCTGCATGGTGGAGGATAAGAAAACCTCCCCCTGACCAACAAGGGGTGAGTAGGAACCATCTGCTATCTGTACTGAGCGACCTGGAGGAATAGCCCTGTAGTCTTGTAGTCTTCCTCTATCTCGACACAGATGATGTGTAGCTCCGAAATCTATAACCCAGTCAGATATATCATGTGAAGATATGAAGGCTGAAGAGCTACCTGAGGAACTGGCTGCAGCGGATGAACTGGCTGAGGCTGTGGCAGCAATGTCTGACGAGCCACCAGATGAATCACCAGAAGACTGTGGCATAATATCACGAAGACGAGCCACGAGTTCATCAAATCTATGATCTGCAGTAGACGGTAATGGAGACTGTGAGTGCTCCGCAACCCGTGCTGATGCTGGGAACCCATGCTTTGAGTAGCATGTCTCCTCCGAGTGTCCAGGTCTGTGACAATACGAGCATGTCTGACTAACACGACCGCCTCTCCCATGAGAGCCACGGCCACGTCCACGACCACGCCAAGAAGGTGGTCCACCTCTCCCACGCGAGGCTGCCATCGCAGATGGGGGTGGAGTAGATGAGCTGGAGGAAACTGGGATACGACTGAGTCTCCTGTAGACATCCTCCACCGGAGGAATAACTGCATCTGCTAAGATCTGTGACCGTGCAGCATCGTACTCAGGATCGAGGGCAACAAGTAGAACACCCACCATGGTGGCGTTCCGGAACGTCTTCTGCTGCTCTGGAGTAGCAGTCAGAGGAATGGTACTGTAGAGCTTCTCGAACATCCCTCTTAGGGATGTGTATAGAGAATGAAGCGGTCTGCCGGCTTGCTTCATCGTAAAGATGTCATGCTGAAGCTGTAACATCTTTGTCTCATTCCGCACCTGCGAATACGTAGTAGCAAGAATGTCCCACATTGCCTTAGCAGTGGGCTGATGGAGAACATCATTTGCTATCTCCATCGTCAGCGTGCCGGACAACCATACTTTCGCATAAGCATCATCGGCCTCCCACGAGGCATAGATCCCTGTCTTCTCCGCAGGCTCATCTTCGGTAAGAATGTGTTTCTTACCGTTTGATTTCATGAGGCTCATGAACTGCATGGCCCATAACTCATAGTTAGACCCGTCCATTTTCACGATTGGCGCCGGACCCTTGAACGCGCCGATGGAGGGCGAATCGACTTTCGATTCCGACATACTGCTGCTCGAAGAAGACGAAGGGATAGTAGACACTGCGATGAATGTCTACACAAACTGCATTGGATTTGAGTACGTGTGTAGACTTTTACGTACTCAAATCCATAAACCGAAGTGCTTCTGGACTGCTGGAGATTCTGGAAGCCCTACAGCGACCGAGGACGGTGCCGCTGGAGGGACTAGGTGCCGCTGGATTCCACGGGACTAGGGCCGCAGGAGCGGCTGCAGGTGCGGCTGGAGGGTGCCGCTGGAGCGCTGCAACGCTGGGGCGGCTGGAGGGCGGCTGGAACGCTGGGCTGCAGGGGCGCAGGATCGGCAAGGCGGCTGGGAGCCGCTCGGAGTAGCAGCGGCTTTGGCGAGAGAGAAGGGGAGGGGAGGGGCGGCGGGTGGGGAAGGGTGGAGAGCCCTAGGGCGGCTCTGATACCATGATAGAAGAAAAGAGTCTTCGTTATTGAAATGAGAAAACCCTAGGCTCTCTTATATAGGGAGAGGCCGTAGGGATAAATTACACGGATGTCTAAGTAGAATAGAGAAATAGAAACTGGGTACATCAACATATAATAATAATAGAAACTAACTATCTCTACAATCTCAACCACACAATTCTTCAAATCCTTATGAGCAACCACTTCAACACCATTTCTGCCCTTATCTTTGCCTGAATACCAACGTTCAAAGCATGTCTTCTCGATCTCCTTTGCTTTCTCTCCAACTCATTTTGTCTCTTGGAGACATAATATATGAATCTTCCATCTTTCCATCGCATCTACTATCTCAATCGATTTACCAGTTAAAGTGCAAATATTCCAACTACCTATCCGCAACTTCCTTTGCAATCTCTTTTGGACTAACTTCTTTACTTGCATGTGTCCATCATGCAAGAGCACTTGCAAATTTTGGACTGCTTACGGGCGATGATGCAACGAAACTAGCTTATTTGCTCGCATGCGTTCCTCATACGAGAACCTTTGCAAATTTTGAACTACATCTGGGCAACGATGTATCAAGCCTTGCAAACTTCTTATTGCCTCGAGTGATGCAACGCGTCGCTAATAGGGAACGCCCCAACGAAATCTAAAGGTTTGCTTAAATTCATGTTGAAAAGATCCGAACTATTTTGAGACAAATTCCTTAATAATGTTCTTGAAAAAATACTATATAGGAATTTATCTATCTTACGCTGGATGTTGGCTACCTAACGCGCAATCCTCTTCATTTTTCCCAGGCTTGGGACCAACCATGTATGTAAAAAAAGAAGGGGAAAATGGTGAAGGGGCATCAATTAGAAAAAAGAAGGGATTGGATGTATTGGACCCCAAGTGGACTGCTACCGAAAGGGCCGAAAAGAAAGAAAGAAGTAAAAGGCTGATTAAAAGAGAGAGAGAGGTTTTGAAAGAACACTTGCATGTGTCCATCATGCAAGAACACTTGCAAATTTTGGACTGCTTACGGGCGATGATGCAACGAAACTAGCTTATTTGCTCGCATGCGTTCCTCATGCGAGAACCCTTGCAAATTTTGAACTACATCTGGGTAACGATGTATCAACCCTTGCAAACTTCTTATTGCATCGAGTGATGCAACGCGTCGCTAGTAGGGAACGCCCCAACGAAATCTAAAGGTTTGCTTAAATTCATGTTGAAAAGATCCGAACTATTTTGAGACAACTTCCTTAATAATGTTCTTGAAAAAATACTATATAAGAATTTATCTATCTTGCGCTGGATGTTGGCTACCTAACGCGCAATCCTCTTCAATTTTCCCAAGCTTGGGACCAGCCATGGATGTAAAAAAAGAAGGGGAAAATGGTGAAGGGGCATCAATTAGGAAAAAAGAAGGGATTGGATGTATTGGACCCTAAGTGGGCTGCTACCGAAAGGGCCGAAAAGAAAGAAAGAAGTAAAAGGCTGATTAAAAGAGAGAGAGAGAGGTTTTGAAAGAAAGAACTGATCATACAAAAGAAGATGTATAAAAAATAGAAAAGTAAATAGCCGTAAAAGGAAAATGGCTACAAAAAAGAGAATGACTTGTCCAATAAAAAGTAGCTCACAAAAAAGGAAAAAATGCATGTTTTGTTTTGGTTTCTCTCAAGTCAATGATCCATGCTCTTATTCTATCAAGCTTGGGAGAAAAGGGGAGTTAGAAGGCATATATTCTTCTTCTTGAGATATATCTACAAGACTTCTACTCCTCGTCTACGATTGACAGACCAACACTCCATATTATTACTACTACTTGCCATCTTCACCGAATATCGACTACTTCGGAGTGTCTCTATCCCTGACTACTACTTTGCTAGACTTTCTTCCTTTACAATGACTCTACTCCAGACACGACCTGGCTGTCATAGTGAGTACTACATGCATGATTGATGTTCTTTCCATGGGTCTTGACCCTTGCAGACTTGTCTTCATTCGATGTCTTCTACCAGCAGTGGTTACCTTAAAGGGAATGTCTCTATTCCCATCTTTCTCAGATGTATCGAGTGACGATGTGTTGTATATTTTGTTTGTTGCAAGCTGCAACTTTCGCATCTCCAGCTTCAGGGGGATTGTTGGAGTGTGTAATAGTCGGTAATTAGACCTCTTCAAGATCCAACTACCCCCCACTCATGTTTAGTCCCACATGTACTATCAGTGGGACTCCAGTCTGTCTGTGGTGCTATATAAGGAGCCCCACCCATCGTACTCATTGAGAGATTCTAATAGAAGATTCGACCCTTTGAGGCCTTCTCCGTGGTTTCATCCCATTCTTTTAGGAGTAGGATTTCACTTAAAATCTAATCGTTCACTTTTTATATTTCTTTATCTTCTTGTTTTTGTTTGTTGCTTTTGCTTCCGCAATCTATATTTCTACACTTAGATCGAAGTTCTTCATATTGTGCCTTGTTTGCTCCCCATATCTGCATGGTGGTGAGATGATTCTGCGGTATGATGAAGCTCTAATATTTGAGGATTGTGCAGGACGTCTTTGTCGTTCTAGAGCAAATTTTTGTTTGCGGAAATAACTATAATATGTACTAAGCTATGTTTGTTGAGGAATGGTTATGATGGACAATACTTAATAGTCATTCCAGCATTGTGAATTTTTTATTCTGAACTTTCCTATATCAACAAGCACGATTTTGTGCTTCCCAGTTGTTTTACTTAAGAAATTAATCTTCTTTCTACCATTCATTAAAATCATACTTATGTTTTTGGATAGTGCTTTGACAGCATCCAATACGTGGATATCACCAAGTATACAAGGGAAAGGTCCTGACGCACGGGAAGGGCATGCTTCATCCTTGGTTGGGAGCAGGCTCTTCATTTATGGAGGATGTGGGAAATTCTGTGACAATCCAGAACATATTTTCTATGATGATCTTTACTCTTTGGACACAGGCAAGTGAACCTCCCACTGACATCTTCCTTGGTTTTCTCAATTTCCATCTCTCCGTGCCCCTTGAAGCACAAACTTTTCTTTCTTTTTACTACATTGATATATATAAATGGGTGTTGTTGTTGATTCTTTTTACATGATTTAAATTCTAAGTGCCTTGTAAAATTAGGGTTAGATGCCCTGTCAAGTATTGCAAGCTCTTCGTGTTGCAGATACTCTCGATTTAGGAACTGTATTCATGCTATTGAGGCGAGCAGGGAGTGGATCTTGGGGGAGAGGGAGGTTGGCGGGATCTTGGTAGATCATTTCTGGTCCTTGAGTAGAAGGTCCACCCATAGTGGGTAAACAAGATCACCCACACTCAGGGAGATATGCTTATTTAGCGGTTTGATGAAGAGGAGAATCAGTCTGCGGTCTTTGAGTTGAATACAAATGGTTCTCTTGGTCTTTGATGGGTTTTCTCTTCTTTTCTCTAAGAGGTTTTGGAAGGTGTTAAAGCTTATATGATGGCATTTTTGAGAAATTTGGGTTAGGCAATTTCGAGTTAAAAGGCTTAAACAAGGTGCTCATTTTCTTTCTCCTTAAAAAGATGTCTTTCAGGTTGAGGATTTTAGTCCCATTATTGTTCTCAAATGCGATAAACCTGATTTTGGTGAGGATCTTGGCAATCGTATGTATGGACTCCTTGTTGATGTCATCTCTCCGAAGTATACAACTCTTTTTTGGGGATGATATATGGTAGATAGTTTGGCGATGACCACTGAGATGGTAGTAGACTGAAATAGGAGGGTGGTCAGGGGCATGTTGTGGAATGCTGGATTTCTCCAAAGCCTAGTATTGATTGGCTATTTATTTGGCCCACTCTCAAGACATGATTTCCTGAGACTTGGATTGTATAGAAGAGATGCATCACGATGGTCTCTTACTCAATGCTGGTGAATGGTAAACCAGATGGTGGTTCTTCTAAGCTGTCGAGAGGTGTCAGGCAGGGCTGTTCTCTTGCACTATTATTATTTCTGATTGTTGCAGACACCATGATGGTTATGGCTCGACATGCAGCTAAGGATGGCACTTCCTCTAGATTCATGAGGGATGGTCTCTTCATTTGGCGCTTCAATATGCAGATGATACATAGTTTTTGTGGAGGCTAGTGTGTGGGAGGCTAGGGAATCTAGATGGTTCTAGGGATTTTGGGGGTCATCTATGGGCTCAGAGATAACAGACAGACATCGATCTTTGTTCCCTTGTTGAGGATGTGGTTGTGCTGTAGACACTCCGCAATTCTGCATTGCCTCTTACGTAGCTGGGCCTCCCTCTTTCTATTGGGAGGATGCAACTGTTTGACTAGTTTCCGTCGTGGAGAAGTTTGAGAGGTGGCTGGTTGGTAGGCCTTGTGCCTTTCCAGTTGTGGTTGCATTGTTCTGCTCGAATATGCTTTAGAAGCTTACCCTGTTATTTCTCTTCTCACTCGTCTGCTTCGGTGGGCATTCATACTTGCATGTAGTCCTTGATGCAAGGCTTCTTTTGGTCTGGCTATGGCTGTGAGAGCTGCGACATCCTGGGACATAGAGATGAATAAAGTTCTTGCAAAGTGGATCCTGCACATATAGGAAAATTGTGATGATTTGCTTTTTTGTGTGGTGCGAGAGTGTAGATCAGTTTGATGATGCAACTTAGTGCCATTCGTTCCTTTAAAAACTTAGTATTAAGTATTTTCTTCTAGTTTTTGGATGGGAATATGTTTGATTCTACTGGAACTGGCACTATCCTTGATGGTTTGAAGATTCCTTTGCGTTGGCTATAAATGAGGGGGCTTTTGTTGAAGTGACATAATTGAAGGGGATTTGGGCCCCTCAATTCCCTACTGGTTTATCCGATTAATGGATGCAATATTTCTTCAGCTTAGCAATCTCCTTGAGAAATTGGATCGCTTTTTTTGCTGGGAGGTAGTCAGATTGGCACTTTTCATTCAAGTAGGCCTATAGGGCTCTCTATGCACCGTATGTTTTTCACCATGGAGATCTCTGGCTTGCAACTGAGTTAATTTGGAGCTATAAGGTGCCTTCACGTTTGAATATCTTACTTTTGTTGATGTGGATTAAGTAAATGATGATGAGGGTTCATAGGGCATGATTATTGAAGGTAATGATGTCGATTGCCAAGATGCTTGGACTCATCAGAAGATATGGACCATCTTTTTTTTCTCTTGTCCTGCCTTTGAGAAGCCTGATCACAAGAGGAGGAAGAAAATGAGAATGCATGCGAGACTAGAGTGAGGGAAGTTGGCCAACAGAAAAGAGGTGCATATAAAGAAGTCGAACGTCTGGAACTAGTGTTTTGACAAAAGATGCTTGGTTGGTACTCTTGTGCGGATGGTTTCTGGGACTCCTTGGAATCGACCGAGACAAGATCGCTTCTTGAGAAGGAAATACATCTTGGGTGCTCTGGTGAGCAAGAAATGGGTAAATTTTTGGTATGCGAGATATTATGTGCATAGTGTTATTGAGCATACAAAATCTCTTTTTGAATATTGGCATTTGTATTTGTTGTAAATATTAATATATTTACTTAGAGCGTGCATCTTCTTAGGTGCATACCTCTTTTTTCTTTAAAAAAAGGGTATCATGTTGGCTTCAAAAAAAGTATCATGTATATTATGCAGAAGATATATATATATATATATATATATATAGAGAGAGAGAGAGAGAGAGAGAGAGAGCGAGAGAGAGAGGGAGGGAGAGAGAGAGAGGAAAAGGAAGCTGTTTTGAGTAACAACCAACTTGGCTGTTACACAAAGCAGCCCCCACCCTTTTATTTTTTTCAAAAATAAAACATGTATATTCATCTATATGTCCCTCCTACATGTCATTCGAATTTCGTGAGAAACGGAGACTCCTATGCCCTCCATCTAGAACAGGTAATTTGGAACGGTCTGAATTTGCTGTAATCGACCTGTTCTAGATGGAGGGCATAGGAGTCTCCGTTTCTGACGAAATTTGAATGACGTATAGGAGGGATATATATATATATATATGAATATACATAATTTTATTTTCGAAAAAAATAAAAAGGGGGGAGAAATTGCCTTGTGTAACAGCCAACTTGGCTATTACTCAAAACAGCCTCCCTCCCCTCATATATATATATACATACAGTTTCATATTAAACTAGGACCAGTGTGTTAGCTTATTTTCCGATGAGTTTTTTCCCAATTTGGTGTCATCCTATTTTCCATAACCTGTTTGAGTCTGCAATGATTTTCTTCTTTCTGTTCTATTTGTTTGCACATTTCTTCTGAAGTCTTCCCCTGCAAGTATTGCTGTAACGGAAGTAAACAGTTGATACAAATTTACTCAGTAGATGCTTGCTCTGTAGTTGCTAACATACTGATAATAATTCTCTTTATTCCCTGTCACAACAACAGAGAATTTGGTATGGAATCAGATAACAGCCTCTGGAACTGCACCATGTGCTCGTGAAAGCCATACATGCTCATCATGGAGGAATAAATTGATTATTCTGGGCGGCGAAGATGCTTCAGATTATTATTTATCTGATGCTTACATACTTGACACTGGTATTACTTGTCCTGTTGTTTTGTTTGGTATAGAAAAAAGGTGCTGTCTGCTTTTTCATAAGAATTGAAACATGAAAAACAAATACACTTGATGCTAAATCTAAGATCCATTCAAAAGTCATTTCCGATCTAGCATAGTTTCTATGCATCTGGCCACGTAATGTAGCATCATTTTTGCGATAATCTGCTTGATATTGTGTATGCTTTCTGCTTTCTTGAACTGATTTATGGCATATCCAGGTATCCTGCAAATGGTTTGGATAAATGTGTTTTGGAGGTCGTTGCTACTGAGATTAGCCAAAATGTAATAGCGTATTTTATGTTAACATGCATCCTTATCAGTTTTAAGAACAACAGCTTGCATACCTAGATGTACTGTGATATATTTTATTAGAGAAGTCCTAATCCCTATTGTGTAGAAGATTAATGGAAGAATTATACAGCAGTTCTCACCTTATAAGAAAACGGTAAAGAAACAAATAATGAACCAACAATTTTTTAGTTGGAATGAAGATATTTACCATGCTCAGTGTAATGCCCCTAAGTCCTGAGATTGGAATTTGTGTGTACCATGAGGGTTTGTTTATGTGGCCACGTCATCATGTCTAGGGGGACTTCACTTGATGGATTTGGCTAAGTATGGTTATTGCACATATGGCACCGGTGTTCCAAAACTTTTGGTGCAAGATCTAATGTTGGGCACTTAGTGGATCATTGATAGATCTACTTTAGCACATATTGGAGTGCATAGCTTGTTGATGATTGGATGTTGATGACTTGGTGTCACTTGTATGAATAGGAGGCAAAAGGCCTCATAGGAAGCAAAATGCCTCATAGAGCCAAATCGACATGGAATGTAAGGGTTTCAATAAAACTAGCATGATCACTCACGTTTCGCTGCGAGAAGAATGCTACAATATACATGCATTATAGAATATGTTTGTTGACATTAAAAAGCTAGCATTAGATAAAGTTAGAGTCAAATACTATATGTTGAGGGAAACAACAATTAATTGCATAATGAAAGGCCCTAAGGTTCTCTTATATAGGAGATTAACCTATCGGGCAAATTACAATAATAAGGACAAAGAAGTAGTAAATAAGAAAACAACAATAACGATAACTGAGATGCAAACACTCCCCCTTAAGCTGTAGAGTAGATATCAATCAGACTCAGCTTGGAACAACATCTCTGATAGGGTCCTCTCGCTAGGGCCTTTGTAAGAACATCTGTTGTCTGGTCTCCAGAGCTGACAGACATAGTAGCGATAAGAACCTTCTATATCATGTCACGAGTGTAGTGACAGTCCACTTCTGTGTGCTTCGTCCTCTCCTGAAAGGCTGGATTATTGGCAATGAAAAGAGCCGCCTGATTATCACATTGGAGATGCATGGGAAGAGGCACCTCTATAGTCAGGTCAGTAAGAACAGATCTGAGCCACATCATCTTTGTGCTAGTCTGTGCCATGGCCCTGTCTTCCGACTCAACACTTGATCTGGCAACAACAATCTGCTTCTTACTCTTCCATGAAACAAGAGAATTCCCTATGAACACAACAAAGTCTAATGTGGTCTTTTTATCCTTTGAACACCCAACATACTGCACATGCTGTAACTGAGAGAGACGTGCCTCTGTTGAAAGAAGTCCAATACTAGGTGAAGTCTTCAGGTCTCAGAATCATATGAACTGCATCCATATATGCCTGTCTGGGCTGCTCCATAAACTGACTCACTTTGATTTGTCGGGCCTGGTAATAGCCACGTATAGTAGCTTGCCAACAAGCTCTCTGTGCCTCCTCTTGTCGACCTCCTTAGTATCACCATCATATAGCTTCATGCTAGGGTCAAGAGTAGTGGCAGGTCTGCAATCTGCGATGCCTGTCTCTGAAAGAAGATCTGTAACGTACATCCTCTGGATCATCAGCAGACCTCGCTGGTTCCTGGCAAACTCCAGTCCAAGGAAGTAACGTAAATGTCCAATATCTTTGATCACAAACTGCTGACCTAGGAAATCCTTGGCACCATGAATACCCTGTTCATCATTCTCTGTGACAATAATATCATAAACGTAAACAAGAATGACAATAGTACCTCTCTGGGTCATCTGTACAAACAAGGAGTGATCGGCAGTCGATCTCACAAACCCATGCTGCTTTATCAAGTCCGAGAGCTTCTGGAACCATACTCTTGGACTCTGCTTAAGGTCATAGATAGCCTTGTGTAGCAACCTTCTGACACTCCCTCCCAGTAGTAAACCTAGGTGGCTGCTGCATGTCGACCTCCTCCTGTAGATCACCATGGTGGAAGGCATTCTTCACATCAAGCTGATAAAGGGGCCAATCTCGTATCACAACAATAGACAGTAGAATATGCAGAGTAGAATGTCTGGCAACTGGTGAGAAAGTATCCTGATAGTCGACCCCATATGTCTGGGTGAACCCCCGTGCCACAAGTCTCGCCTTAAGCGATCCACGCTACCATCCGCACAGTGTTTCAAAGTGAACACCCATTTACATCCCACAACAGATGCACCAATATGAGCTGAAACAAGACTCCACGTACCATGCAACCGTAGCGCAACCATCTCCTCCTCCATAACCAATCTCCACTGTCTGTCCTGAAGAGCCTCTTGACATGTTCGTGGTATCTCTAGAGCTGATAATGCCAAGGTAAATCTCCTGAAATCCTCTAACAACCTGCTCTTCGAAACCTGAGCTGCAAGAGGATAAGTAGTACACCTACGCTTCGGCTTACGCAGAGCAATCAACACATCAAGATTATCTGCCAGGTCTATAACTTGTGAGTTCCCCTCTTGAGAGGGCACCTGCTCATCCTGAAAGGTATCCTGCTACACAGACAACTCAGTAGTACCATCAGTCAAAATAATGTGTTCATTACATACCTGATGCATGCTGGATGAGGGGCAAGACCTGTGAGCAGGGTGTACCGTACTTGATCTACGAGTAAAAACACATGGCAAAAACTGAGTCTCAGTAGGAGGTGGAGCTACAGGAGCAGGTGTAACGACAAGATTTGGTGTAGGTGCCTAGGTGGTGGTGGCAGTTGAGGAGGTGGTGGGAGAACATGAGGTGATGCTGCTGGCTGAGGATGTGGTGGGAGAACAGGAGGTGGAGGAACGACGGTAGGAGGTGGAGGCATGTAGATCTCATTGTCAGAGTCAGATGGGGCAAGTCTATTACCTGTAGGAGAAAAATACATAACATACTCAAAGAAAGTTACGTCAACATTGACAAAGTACTCCCGCCTCAACGGATCAAAACAACGGTAACCTTTCTGGGTACGAGAATAACCAACAAACACATGCTTGACAGCTTTAGGATAGAGAGACATCATGAACGAAGGCAACATACCCGAACACACGAGGTGTAAGAGAGAAAAGATCCTTCTCGGGACACATAATCGAGAAAGGGATTTTCTCTCCCAACACAGACGAGGGCATGCAGTTAACCAAATAACATGCAATAAGGACATCATTGCCCTAGTAAGAGTGAGGAGCACGACTCTGTATCAACAAGGTTCTGGTCACATCAATAAGTGACGATGTTTGCACTCGGCAACACCATTCTGCTGGGAAGTATAGGTATATGAGGTTTGGTGAACAATACAAAGAGATCTAAGAAACTCAGAAAGCTGTAAGGTGTAGAACTCTAAGGCATTATCAGCGCGAAGATATTTGACATTAGTAGAAAAAATATTCTTTATTTCATTAATAAAATATTTTATCAACGATCCAGCCTCAGACTTGTTCTGCAAAAGAAAGATACAGGAAAGTCTAGAGAAATCGTCAACAACAACATGATAAAAGCAGTGCCCCTGATGATCAGGAGAGGGAAATTCCTAAGTAACGTCCCTACAAATAATTTTTCTTCGAATAAGCCACCAAAATTTTTTTTCTCTGTATAGTGTAGGAATATCGCATATATTGTATGCGCTATAAAATAGCGCAGCTATTCTATGCGTTTTCTCTAGGTAACGCAGAGAAATCCCGCGATATGCATGTAGCGCATACATTTCCTGCGATATACCCTTAAGAAGAAATAAATTACAGAGAGCGAACGAAGGGTCACTTACGCAACCCTTCGTTCGCTCGCTCTGTTTCTGTCTGTGCCCGAGCCGCGAAGCCGCGAACACCTCCGCCCCGAGCATCTCCTTCTCCGCCCCGAGCATCTCCTTCTCCGCCGCGGTTGCCACAAGCCGCGAAGAACGTCCCCGCACCTCCGCCAGGCGTCCCCGTACCTCCGCCCAGGCGTCCCCGCGACCTCCGCCCAGCTTCTTCCCGTCCGCTGCCTCCACTGCTTGCGAGGGTAACGATTTTCACATTTTTTTTGTTAGGTTTCTTTATCTCTTATGCCTCCCCACGACATTGTGATTTTGTATAACCTAAGATCATGTGATTACAATATATAGGATGTCTATGGATTCCATATTTTGCGTGTTTGAGTTGAAGAGTCATAATGAAGACTCTTGTTCTACTGTCAAGCGAAGTCTGCGATTGAGAAAATCCATGTCGTATGACGAGTTATTGGATTTGGTTTGTACGAAGTTTTCATTGGATAGGAACACATACAACGTGAAGATATTGCAGTGTATTGGAAATGGTTCATTGATGACGTCCATTGCAGATGATGATGATGTAGACAATATTTTTCTTTACGCTGAGACTTATGCAAAGTCGTCTCCCGTAGAGATAGTTGTAGAAACATCTTTGATTGAACTTTGGAAATTTAATTATTTTCAATTATCCATAGAGTAATGTAATTCTGGTATGTGCAGGTTTTGTGGATGCCATATGGGAGTGACATCTTGGAAGGGCTTCCAGATTATTGCCTCGATGGTCAGCATGTTTGGACGTCACGTGTACCACTTATTTACTTCCACGTGGTCGAATACTACTTTCCGGACCGTGTCGTACGCCAATTCGGTGGATGCCAGAGTATTCCAGCTCCCTGCGACACTGACGAGGTGCTACATGCGATCGATCTACGGGGTAAGGTGGATGTGGATTGGAGAGAGAAGCATATTGACCACATCAATGCTTGGATGTCTCAACACGATAGAGTCCTCCACATAGACCAATCAATTGGGGTTAGCACAACTCCGGATTACATGGGTTGGTATCTCCGCATCACCAGAAGATACGTGGGGAGATTAGGTGCAATCCTAGCCTACAATGTAAGTATACATAACGCAAATATATTTCGCTTACTTGTTATTATGTAAATAACATGTATTCCAATTTTTCAGATGCAAAGATGGGATCTTGTTATGAATTTAGGAGGAAGAGATCCTGGCCACTACCAGTATAGAGACATAGCACAAGAGACCAAGGCCGAGATGGAGCGTTCATTAGCAACTCAATTTGTAGATGCTATGATCTTGAACGAGGAGTACACGCAGCAAGAGGACATCCAAGATAGAGGAAGAGGACGTGGAAGAGGTAGAGGTCGGGCTAGGGCACAACAACATGCTCATGGACGAGGTCGGGCAAGGGCTAGGGCACAACAACAAGATTTTGCACATGGCGACAACTTGGAGGAGGGACACCAAGATATGGATGACGTTCCCGACTTTGTTTTAGAGACAGTTTGTCACACCGCCTGTTGAACCTCGAACCGGCGAGATGTCAACTCCACAAGCTCCTGCAAGGAACATTCGAGGTGAAGAAGCTCAACATGCATATGCTACATTGACACCGCCACCTGCGCCCACCTTTGAAGAGGAAGAAGCCATTGAAAGTTCTCAACAACAAGATCTTGATCTCAGATTTGGAAGGACTGCATACCAAAGGAGGAGGAAGAGATAGATATGTAATGTAAACAATGTATTCTTACTTTTTTGTATTGTACCCCTCATGTACTCATTTTGGAAGCAATGAAGACTATTTATGGACGTCTATTCAAACATTCTTCAAATTTTGTACATATCTTATGGATGAAGAAGTACAAGCATTACAATTCTTGGTGTTGTTATGTTCTGTCCACCTTGTTCCTGACTTTATTTTTTTTTTGCCGCATAGCAGAGTATATCGCAGCATTTCTATGCGCTATATGCTTTCCTTTATTTTTTTGGCCCGGTAGCAGAGTATATCGCAGCTATTGTCTGCGCTATAGAGTAAAGCGCATAGATTAAATGCGTCTTCCTATATCGCACAGATTGTCTGCGCTATGCGTACACTATTCGAAGAAATTTTTTTTTTTGGCTTAGTTGGAGACTAATGTTTTCCAACTACGCCTCTTAGGAATTTTTCTTTGATCAGGAACACAACTTGGACCTCAGATATCAAGATGAAGGAGCTCAAACAATTGAGAACTGCTTCGACTCTGACAGGATGGAAAGAAGGAACGATGATGCTTCCCAAGCTGACATGTCTCACATTGAAAGGAGGATCTCGTGGAAATCTGAGGGAGTACATGACATAGCTTCTGTAGAAGAAGGTGACCAAAGTGAAGATGCACATATAAGGAGAGACTGGTCCAATAGGTATAGTAGAAATGCCAACATGAGGAGGTGGGACCGGTATGAAGAGTTCCCGCTGCTTACGACCACATCCAATCACCCTGCCTGTGAGTATGTCCTGAAACACAAGGGACGATGGGTTCAAGGTTCGAAATCTCGATTTCGATCTCGTTTCGGTCACATGTAATACCGAAATTTCGACGAAATTTCGGGAAATTTCGACGATTTCGGTGGAAAAGTCGGAAAAAGCTCAAAAATCCGATTTTTTCCCAATTTTATTGAAAATTTCGATATTCCAAGTTATTAGAACAATAAATAGCATACAAATACACAATTATTTCACACATATTGGTCATCTATACCTTTTATATAGACATATCGGTCATATTGGCCATATGGTCATATCGGTGGTGATATTGTTGGAACCCAAGCAACATGTCTCGATCGATATGGGGTCGAAATGACCCATATTTTATCCATATCATTGCAATTGAGGATCTCCACCCCTCTATATATCAACCTATCTCGACCGATATCTCATAAGATAGTTTATATATGAGTTTCGAATCTTTCGATACCGTGAACAGATCGATAATATCATGATATTTAAAAGTTAAAACCATGGTTGTAACATTGTTAATACATAATAAAAAAAGAGTAATAGTCTAGTCTTACAAATACAATACAAATTATAACAAGTGAAAATTATTAAGAACATGCATATTTCTGATCCATGCAATAAAAGATTAAAGATTAAAATATAGTACATGGTGACATGTTTTGTTCAGAAACAAGAGTTCCGTGGTGGATCTGAATGCCCCCCCTTCCTTGTTGTCTCTCATAACACATCGCAGATTCGATGAACTCGCAGTAGTTCTCCCATGTCATGTACGAGTATATGACCTTGTAATCCATGACATACTGCCTGTATTGGTGGTCATCGATGCCTATGAGCATCCCGAGTCGAGGATAAGCAGCACTGGATCCGGTATCACGAGTGGCACGACGAGGCTGCGAACTACTGCCCTGAGATCCTCAGGGCGACGACGACGGAGTAGGAAAAGATCTCTGCGGAGGAGGAGGAACTGGCGTGTACTCAGGGAAGAAACCATAGCTGTCACCCCCAAAGAAACTGCCCTGGCAGAAGGTTGGCTACCTTGGTAGTTGTCTCCGCTACTGTATCCCCCATACCCACTGTAACCATATGAATATGATGGAGGTGCGTACTGAGGAGGAGGAGGAGGAGGTCCTGGAGGAGGAGCTTGAAAGTATTCTGGGAATATGTCAAAAGATCTCTCATCGTGCGACGATCCATATCCGCCTAAAGGACTTTGTGCTCCTCCGCGATATGGGCTATCAATGTCCATGAAGCTCAAAGAACCTATAGATGATGTCAAATCTTCCATGTAGCTGTCGGTTAGATGATGGCCTCGACCGTACTCGTAATCCGTAGGCCCTGGACTCGGACTTGGAACAAATTGTCCGTGTGTGTTCCGCTGTCTCTCCATATATTCACGTCTTGCTTGTAGGCCTTCCTCAAGTATGGTATGTTGTGGTCCACGACCACTCCCTCCTAACCCACCTGAGTTTGACTCCCCACCACCACCAGGTCCACGACGACCAACATCGTCATCATCATCATCTCCACTGTCATCCTTTGACTTTGACTTGGATTTGGAGCTACTCGAGAGATCAACCGCATCAATCTCGCCCTCCAACCCTCCAACATGGTTTGTAATCCGCCCGGATCTTGCCAAAAAGTCACCAACGTCTGCTCCCATTTGCTGGCTTATGTTCTCATTTGGTTTTCCACCTGACTGATCGAGAACTGGGGCACCATTGGAATCCATCCACCTCTGGAGAACGTCCTCATCAGCATCGTCATCGTGCATCTTGAAAATGTATGCAAGATCAATAGGGTCCGTGTAGTCATCTTTGTCATGTCCCTCCCTTGCATGCTTCATTTTCAGCCTCAAGTTGTAATGCACGATGACAAGGTCATTGAGCTTCTTTTCTCCCAACCCGTTCCGTCTCTTGAAATGGATTAAATTGAACGTGCTCCTGTTCCTCTAACAACCGCCAACAGATGCAGTTTGAAACAACACTTTCACTGTCACACTTCGAAGGTTGGGAGCTTCCATCCCGTATAACAACCACCATTCTGCTGCAAAAAAAAGAAAAAAGAGAGATCAAAAATAGGAATAAATGAACACACAAGTAATGATTTTAATTGCCTTCGTCCCTACCAGGAAGAGTATTGCCACGTCCGTTGACCGCAGTATTCCGACCGAAGAAACCCAACGCATCTCGGAAATACTTAACCTACACAGTGCACAAATAGGTTTAAGTCGTAGAGTCGTACTACATCTTTACGAAATTTCTTGTGACTCCAAATTTAGGTAGAAATTGAGGATATTACCTCGTTCATGCACATGATCTGTAACTTCTCGTCCTTGACGAGCTTCTCCACCACAATCTGTACGACTGCTAGAAGGTCACCATCTGTACCAAGTCCATTCTTGTACTGGTACTTAGGATTGAAGTAATAAGCTGCACAGAAAGTCACGAACAAGCTCATTTATGATGTCCAACTATAGAAATTTAGATAATTGAGAAAAAACCATTTGTACATAATACATACCAGCCTTGTGAAGAGGATGTGAGAGCATCTTGGACCATCGCTCGTCTATGATGTCCAACCATGCTTTCGATCCCTTCCCACCCGCTTCTCTAATTTTCTCTCTCATGCAGCACATTGCCTCGTAGATGACTCCCATGGTGGGCTTCTTATCGCCATCCACGATCCGCAATGCAGAAACAACCGGATCCATGAACCTCGTGACCCGAGTCACGTCATCCCAAAAGGAGATATCATTGATCAATATCCCCACCTTCCGTCCTCCTTCAGTCTGAGCTTCAGGTATCTCGAACCACTCACCCTGGCAACACATGGTTTTCAAACCCGTCTTATGTTGCTTGAGGCTCTGCAACGCTATAAAATTGGTTGCAAAGCGTGTGATGCCAGGCCTCACCAACTCCCCATTGCACATCCGCCTCATCAGTGCCAACACTTTGCTGTGGTTGTAGATGAATGTGGTGATCATTCGTGCTTTCTCCACCACCCTTGAGACGAGCTTCCTCTTGCTGAAATCCTTAAGGATCAAATTAATGCAATACGCAGCACACGGTGTCCAAAAAATTCCGTAGCTGCTGGACTTCATAATTGTTTCACCGGCCTTCTTGAAGTTGCTGCCGTTATCTGTCACAATTTGCACAATGTGTTCTTTCCCAACATCCTTTATAACGTCCTTCATCAACTTCAGAAGGTACCTGTGGTCCTTCACATGCTCAGATGCATTAACAGATTTCAAGAAGATTGTCTTCCCATCGCAGTAGACAACGAAGTTGATGATCTGCTTCCTTGTGTAGCTCGTCCACCCATCGCACATCATTGTCACTCCGTACTCTGGCCATCTCCTCCTCAACTCGGCGATGTACTTATTCATCTCTTCTTTCTCCATCCCCAGGTATTTGTTCATGATCTCGTAGTATGTAGCAAGGCCTCAAATGTCGGATTTCGGTTTCGTTTCGGTAAGCCCAGAAAAGGAATTTCGGTGGAATTTCGGTGGAATTTCGGTGAAATGGCCGGAAATTGGGAAAACGACTTGAAAACTCATTTTTTCAAAATTTAAGATTTGTAATGTTGTTTAATCAATAAAAGAGGCATAAATACAAGTTTTTTGCTTATAATAAGATGTTATATTGTTCAGTACCTTAAAATAATGATTTCAGTCATCATATCAATGACCGTCCAGAGTGAAATTTCATATTTAAGTACACGGTTAAATTTTGGCATTCAAATTTTCTATCAATTCTCAAAATAATAATAATACTTTTATTTAAAAATAAAACAAGACACACACACAAACACGAATATTTTAACATGTATGCCAAAATAAATGCATAATAGAGCTTGTGATCGTAAAATGTATGTTATACGAGACTTGGAATTTGGAAACTTGGCTCTCCAAGACTTAAGTTAGGTTGTGAATTGTGACATGTGAAGTTGTGAGATGGAATGAGAACATATACATTATATTTATTGGGTTTAAATAGGACCCTTAATGGCCTTATTTATTACAATGGTGGTTGGAATAGTGGCTTATATTGCAATGGTGGTTGAAATAGTGACCTATAAATTTCATTTAGTGACCAAATAGTACCTATGAATATCAATAAGTGGCCTAGGCATGACATATGGTGACCTAGAACACTTTCAGTCGAAATGGACCGAAATGAACCGAAATTCCACCGAAATCCGAGAAATCTGTGAACAATTTCCACCGAAATGGACCGAAATGACCGAAATTCGGCCGAAATTTCGGCCGAAATCCTGGAAACAGATATTATACATGGTTTGGATGTCGGTATCGCCACGAAACCGAATTTCGACCGAATTTCGGTCGAAATTCGCCGAAATTTAAGGCCATGGTATGTAGGAGCCTTCACTCCCGTTCCCGCTGCAGCGATCTCATCAATGGCATGCTGTAAGAATGGCCTGCCTGCAATGTTGGCAGGAATGCTCTCCCCAAAGAAGAGCTTGCTGATGGCTTTTCTCACCCTTTCTCGTGGATTGGTGAACATTCCCTTTACCGTTTTCTGCCTCGGATCCTTGCTTGCCTTGTATTGCATGGATCCGCTCCTCGTCAAGAAGGGCTCAATTCCCTTCCCCTTGTGTTTCTTGGTGGGTGGTGGTACTGGTGCGCTTCCAGAACCACTCCCACTCCCACCTACACCATAGAAGCCGCCCCGTGCACCACCGAGTTCTCTCCTCTCGAACTCGCTCCTCAATGATTCTTGTGTAGCCCTTCTGTATGCCCTCCTCTCTGCTGCAGTCTGAATGTCGGCGGGGTACACAAAATCATCGTCATCTGAATCAGAAATGACGTTGAATTCTTTCTCGAACATGAACTCCTTCATTTCTTCTTCCCTTCTTACTCTCTCCGTCTCCTTTTCCTTCTTTCCGTCCAAGCTCGCCTTGACCTTGTCCCTCACGTCTTTGGGACAACGCGTGCACTTGGCAACATTCTTGTTGTTGCCAACAAGATGTTGCTTCATCGTTGTGATCCCGCCTCCTCCCAACTTCTTCCCACAGAATTTGCATTGCGGCTTCGCCTTATTTCCATCAGGAGCGGACGCATACCTCCAGCCAATGTACTCACTGAATTCGCCCCTCTGATCATTGTTAGAAGAAAAGAGTCTTCGTTATAATAATAAGAAAACCCTAGGCTCTCTTATATAGGGAGAGGCCGTAAGGGTAAATTACATGGATGTCTAAATAGAAGAGAGAAATAGAAACAAGGTACATAAACATATAATAATAGTAGAAACTATCTCTACACTCCCCCTCAAGGTGGAGCATAGATGTCGATCATGCTCAGCTTGGATGAACATCTCTGGAAAGGTCCTCTGAGCAATGGCTTGGTGAATACATCGGCAGTCTGATCTCCTGAGCTAACATGGGCCGTGGATATCAATCCTCTCTGGATCAGGTCCCTAGTGTAATGGCAGTCAACTTCAATATGCTTGGTCCTCTCATGAAAAGCTGGATTGTTGGCAATGAACAATGCTGCCTGATTGTCACACTGAAGCTTCATAGGTAGAGGTACTGCTACATGTAGATCTTCTAATACGGAGCGAACCCACATCATTTCCGTGCTGGCTTGGGCCATTGCCCTGTATTCGGATTCCGGACTGGATCTTGCCACCACGGTTTGTTTCTTGCTTTTCCAAGAAACCAGAGAGCCTCCAACAAAGACTGCAAACCCTGAGGTTGATTTTCTATCCTTAGGGCATCCTGCATAATCTGCGTCTGCACACGCTGAAATGGATAAGTCTGCACCCTTTCTGAATAGTAGCCCTAATCCAGGAGTAGACTTCAGATACCTCAGTATCATGTGTATAGCATCCATGTGAACCTGTCTGGGCTGCTCCACAAACTGACTCACCCGGCTAACTGCAAATGCAATGTCTGGACGGGTTATAGTAATGTAGAGGAGTTTTCCCACCATCTCTCTATATCTCCTCTTATCCACTTCATCAGTATCACCATCATATAACTTCATGCTGGGGTCCATGGGGATGCTTGATGGTTTGCAACCATCCATACCAATCTCAACCAGGAAGTCTGTAATGTACTTCCTTTGTGTCATCACCAAACCATGTGCATTCCTTGCAAATTCCAACCCCAGAAAATATCTTAGGGTTCCAAGATCCTTTGTAACAAACTGATGACCTAGGAATGCCTTCGCCCTCGCTATGCCCTGAATATCGTCTCCTGTAACTAGAATATCATCTACATAGACCATTATGACAACCGTACCTCCCGAGGACTTCTGGACGAACAACGAATGATCAACATTGGACCTTTTGAATCCCTGGTGTTCAATTAGGTTGGACAACTTCTGGAACCACGCTCGTGGACTCTGTTTAAGGCCATATATAGCCTTGTGAAGTCTATAGACCATATGCTTCTCCCCCTCAGCAGTAAACCCGGGTGGCTGCTGCATGTAGACTTCCTCCTGTAAGTCCCCGTACAGAAATGCATTCTTGACATCTAGCTGATAAATGCTCCAATCACGAACCACTGCAACAGACAGGATGATACGGAGAGTCGAGTGTCTCGCCACTGGAGAGAATGTATCCATGTAATCAACGCCATGTCTGTGTAAATCCACGGGCGACCAAGCGTGCTTTGTACCTATCCAATGTGCCATCTGCGTGATATTTGACTGTGAAGACCCATTTACAGCTCACAACGGATGCATCAGGAGGTGCAGGGACCAAAGACCATGTGCCACGGGACTGCAAGGCCCCCATTTCTTCTTCCATAGCTAATCTCCAGCATTCACTCTTCAAGGCTTCCTGGTATGTCCGTGGTATGTCCACGGAAGACAAAGCTGTGGCAAACTTCTGGAAATCACCTGTGAGTCGGTGAAAGGAAACCTGTGAAGCAAGTGGATAGGATGCACACTGTCGTCTCTGTTTCCGAATAGCAATCGGAACATCAAGATCATCATCTGGGTCCGCCTGTGAGGAGTCATCCTGCATATGTACCAAACCTGACCCGTCATTAGTAACATCATCTGAACATGATACCTGAGGCGTAGTGATTGGCTCATGAGCTGCCTGAGCGGGACCTGACCGACGCGTATAGTGGTTAGGAAATGGTGATATGATTCGCCGTGGAATGGGTAGAGGTGGAGGTGGTGGTGGCGGTGCTGGCATAGGAACTGACACAGGAGACGAGTCAGGTGACAAACAAGTAGGTGGTGGTGGAACCAATATATCATCAGTGGTGGTGGATGGTTCCATTCTGTCCCCAGCTGGTGAGAAATACATAACCGACTCGAAGAAAGTGACATCCGCACTAACAAAGTACCTGTTGTTTGTAGGATCATAACACCGGTATCCCTTCTGGGTTCTGGAATACCCAACAAAGACGCACTTGACTGCTCTTGGAGAGAGCTTGTCAAGTCCAGGAGATAGACGATGAACAAACGCCACAACGCCAAAGACACGTGGTGGCAGTGAGAATAGCTCCTTGTCCGGAAAAAGAAGTGAAATGGGTATCTTCTCTCCAAGGACAGAGGACGGCATTCTATTGACCAGATAGCATGCAGTAAGGACAGCATCCCCCCAGAAAGAAATAGGAGCACAACTCTGAATCAACAAGGTACGAGTGATATCCAAGAGATGGCGATGCTTTCTTTCCGCCACACCATTTTGTTGGGACGTATATGCACATGTGGTTTGATGAATAATACCCTTCAATGACAGAAATTGAGAAAGAGAACGCGTACAAAATTCCAGGGCATTATCAGTACGAACATATTTGACTGATGAAGAGAAAACATTCTGCACTTCATTAATCAAATTTTTGATAACATCTCCTGCTTCAGACTTATTCTTCAGAAGAAAAACCCAAGAGACACGAGAAAAATCATCTACTACCACAAGATAAAACCTGTGCCCCTGGTGATCGGGAACACGACTCGGACCCCATATATCTATATGTAACAACTCAAAAGGGGAGCTACTGCTCCGACTCTGACGACCTGGAAAGCTCGACCTGTGATGCTTTCCTAACTGACATGTTTCACAACGAAACGACGAACTTGGAGAGATCTGGGGCAGAAGATGACGCATCTTCTGGAGCGGAAGGTGACCAAAACGAAGATGCCAAATGTAAGGTGAGACTGGTCCAGCTGAGTGAGTGAAGATGCCAGCATAGGATTCCCGAACCAGCCGATATAGACCGTTCTGCTCAGAGCCACAACCAATTACCTTGCCCGTGAGTATGTCCTGAAAAATGAGAGAAGACGGGTCAAATATAGCACGACAATTCAAATCCTTTGTAATCTGACTAATAGACAGCAAATTCAGAGAGAACTCAGGGGCATGTAAAACATTCTGTAGCTGCATAGTGGAGGATAAGAAAACCTCCCCCTGGCCAACAAGGGGTGAGTGGGAACCATCTGCTATCTGTACTGAGCGACCTGGAGGAATGGCCCTGTAGGCCTGTAGTCTTCCTCTGTCTCGACAGAGATGATGTGTAGCTCCGGAATCTATAACCCAGTCAGATATATCATGTGAAGGTATGAGGGCTGATGATCTACCTGAAGTACTGGCTGCGGCAGATGAACTGGCAGAGGCTGTGGCAGCAATATCTGAAGAGCCACCAGATGAATCACCAGAAGAATGTGGCATAATATCACGGAGACGGGCCACGAGTTCGTCAAATCTATGATCTGCCGTAGACGGTAATGGAGATTGTGAATGCTCTGCAACCCGTGCCGATGCTGGGAACCCATGCTTTGAGTAGCATGTCTCCTCTGAATGTCCAGTTCTGTGACAATACGAGCACATCTGACTGACTCGGCCGCCTCTTCCTGGAGGTCCACGGCCACGTCCACGACCACGCCTAGACGGTGGTCCACCTCTCCCCCGCGAAGCTGCCATCGCAGATGGGGGTGGAGTAGAAGAGCTGGATAAAACTGGAATACGACTGAGCCTCCTGTAGACATCCTCCACTGGAGGAATGACTGCATCTGCTAAAATCTGTGACTGTGCAGCATCATACTCAGGATCGAGGGCAGCAAGTAGAACGCCCACCATGGTGGCGTTCCGAAATGTCTTCTGCTGCTCTGGAGTAGCAGTCAGAGGAATGGTACTGTAAAGCTTCTCGAACATCCCTCTTAGGGATGTGTATAGAGAATGGAGAGGTCTGCCGGCCTGCTTCATCGTAAAGATGTCATGTTGAAGCTGCAACATCTTTGTCTCATTTCGCACCTGCGAATATGTAGCAGCAAGGATGTCCCACATCGCCTTAGCAGTGGGCTGATGGAGGACATCATTAGCTATCTCCATCGTCAACGTACCAGACAACCATACTTTTGCGTAAGCATCATCGGCCTCCCAAGAGGCATAGATCTCTGTCTTCTCCGCAGGCTCATCCTCGGTAAGAATGTGTTTCTTACCGTTTGATTTCATGAGACTCATGAACTGCATAGCCCATAGCTCATAGTTAGACCCGTCCATCTTCACTATTGGCGCCGGACCTTTGAATGCGCCGGTGGAGGGCAAATCGACTTTCGATTCTGACATACTGCTGCTCGAAGAAGACGAAGGGATAATAGACACTGTGATGAATGTCTACACCAACTGCATTGGATTTGAGTACGTGTGTAGACTTTTACGTACTCAAATCCATAAACCGGAGGAAGAGGGGTCTAGGGCACGCCTCGAAGGAAGCTTACAGCCCTTGAATCGCCTCGAAAAACGACGCCTATGGATTGCTGGAGACTATGGAAGGCCTACAGCGGCAGAGGGGGGTGCCGCTGGGGCGCCAAGGGCCGCAGGGGCGGCTGGAGGGTGCCGCTGGGGCGGCTGGAGGGTGCGGCTGGGGCTCGAAGGGCCGCTGGGGCGGCTGGAGGCGGCAGAAGGGGCCGCTAGGGCTGCGCGGGGGGCCCGCTAGGGCGGCAGGGCCGCTAGGCGTGTGCGGCTGGGAGCCGCTGGGTGGTGCAGCGGCAGCGGAGGGGGCCGCTCGGAGGGGCATCGGCCAGGAGCCGCCGTTGGGAGACGAGAGAAGAGGAGGGGCGGCGGGTGGGGAAGGGAGGAGAGCCCTAAGGCAGCTCTGATACCATGTTAGAAGAAAAGAGTCTTCGTTATAATAATAAGAAAACCCTAGGCTCTCTTATATAGGGAGAGGCCGTAGGGGTAAATTACATGGATGTCTAAATAGAAGAGAGAAATAGAAACAAGGTACATAAACATATAATAATAGTAGAAACTATCTCTACAATCACCATATCCAGAACCAGAACCAGAATGTGCCATGGTGAATATGCAAATTAAGAACCGGAAATGGAACCAGAATGTGCCAGAATGTGCCATGGTGAATATGAACGTCGAAATCTGCGAGGAAAATCAAGAACAAACATTAAGTTGGCATACAATGTAACTGCTTATGAATATGCAAATTATTTTATGTTTTTAATTTCGGAATTATTATATATTTAATTTTTCTAACAACTACTTTTTCGATTTACAGAAAAAGGACCTTAAGTCTGTTCATTAGGATCTTACACCTATATATTAGGGGACCATTTTCAAGAAAGAGTACCTAAGTGACATAAAATATGAACAAAAACCTAAATATTTAACAAATGATTTTCAGATTTTCTATATTTTTAAATTTTATTAATCCAAAAAAAAATCCTACTTATGATTTCTACTTCCAAAACTCAAGATCCGAATATATAATGCCACAACTCAGTATCGTTCCACATTAAACCTCAAAAGCCCCATTTTCCTCTAACATAGATCTAACAAAATGTTCTCCAACTATATTTTACTTCATGTTAACTTCAGATCTGCGACACAATGATCATAGCTAGCACTATTGTGCAAAAAAACACAAAAGCCCCAATTTTCTTCTCCAAATTTATACCTATTTTTGGGAAAATCTCTCAAATTAAACACCATGGCAAGCTATATCAATATCCTAACAGTGAAATCCCTAAAAAAATTAATGAATTTGAAGAAGATTTATCCTAATTTGGCTTACCTCGAAGGAAGAAGATCTTGGAAGAGGAACAAGCTGGCTCTGCACGAAGTCGGGCGAAATGGGGATGTCTGGGCCGAAATTTCGGCATATCTCGACATTTCCGTGAATTTTTTCTTAAAAGATTCCATATGTCGGTCGAGATATCGAGACGAGCCGAGATATCGCCGATATCTCGCGATATTTTGGCCGAAACCCTGGAAATCGATATATAGAGTACTTTCGAGACCCGGGACCCGTCGAAACCGAAATTTCGTCGAAATTTCGGCGAAATTTCGCGAAATTTCAGTCCATGGATGGGTTAAAGATGGCACGACAATGCAAATCCTTAGTAATCTGACTAATGGAAAGTAAATTCATCTGAAAGTCAGGAGCATATAAAACATTCTGAAGGCATATGGATGGCGTCAAATGCACCTCCCCCTGTCCTGTATTCGGTAGGTGGTCGCCATTGGCAATGACAACCCATCTATCAGGTGATATAGTCCTGTAGGACCTTAGCTGAGCTCTGTCTCCACAAAGATGATGAGAAACATCATAGTCCATAATCTATTATGTTACATCTGCATCATTACTATTAGTGAAAGCATAAGCGATACCTGAGGAGCTTGAAGACACTCTGGCTATGGCAGCAGTGTCTGTAGCAGGAGTCATAATCTCTCGAATACGTGAGACTATATCATCGAGGCGAGGATCTACGTGGGAAGCAAGAGTATCTGAAGGCTCGCTGATGTCAAACTGTAACTGAAGAATCTTGGCCTCATTCTTCGCTTGAGCATAGGTAAAGGCCAAAGTGTCCCACATTGCCTTGACGGTGGGTTGGTTCAGAATGTCGTTGGCTATCTCTGTGGTGAGTGTCCCACATAGCCAAACATGCGCATATGCGTCATCTTTCTTCCAAGAAGCATTTGCCCCCAGTCTTATCCGTTGGCTCTGGATCTGTCAATATGTGCTCTTTGTTGTTGCACTACATGAGGGTAAAAATTTGCATAGACCAAAACTCATAGTTGTTCCCATCCATCTTAGTGATGGGAACCGGATCCTTGAGGGCTCCGGGCGAAAAGATGCCACCCTTGTTTTCTGTCATAATGGTAGCCAAATAGCGGAACTCGACTGGAGAATAGACTGATTGGAACGAGTCTACACAATCATACAGAGGATTGGTTGTATGTGTAAACTTATACAACCATCATCACTAATCCTATGAATGTGTAGACATTTAATATACATGATCTCGATATGCCTGAGAAGAGAATGGAGATCAAGGACCTCTTTCTCAACTGGAAGGTGAACACGATTTTGTTGCAAGAGAAAAATATTTGCGTGGTCTAGAGAAGCATTGGGGGCATGCATCTTTCAAAGCTCAAAGATGTCGGATCCGATGGTAGTGTTGGGGGTCTTTTATGGGTTGGAAGGGTGGCATGTTCAAGCTAGAAGATTATATAGCTGGGTTGCAGCACTCGATTTTGGTGAGGTAAATTCTTGAGTAATGCAACTGAAAAACATAATTCCTCAAATAAGCCATCAATTTTTCCCCTCTCAATATTGCAACAATATCACTTGTGTAATACGCGATATAGTGTAACACATCCTTTATTTGCGTTTTGCTGAAGCACATAAGCTAGATGTGTTAACATTGTCGCAACTACTTTACATAATATCGAGTATATGCGCTATGTTCTAGTACTAAAAAATAGAACATGCATCCTAAACAGAACATGCTCAATCTACATCCTGCTGCTTTGGTAACTTAAAAGATAACGAGCTGCTCTACTACCTTAAATGCAAAGTCATTCACATCTGTACAATTTCTATTTGAAGTCATTCATGTCATAAATAATAAAAAAAGATATCCACCAAAGACTCCATTGGAGTAGAAAAGAGTTGATCGCAGAATACAAATCTAAAATGGAGGAAGAGATAAATAGAATTGATCTAGTCTCTAAGTGGCGTCTTGCAATGGTGGAAGAAATGACTGCGTTACGATCACATGACATCTGGAGCTTAGTCCCAGCTCCCCCCCTGAGCTTTTGTTGTCAACCGGAAGTGGGTTTTCCTTGTGAAACACCGGCAGATGGTACAATCAATCATTAAAAGCCGAGACTTGTTGCATGCATGTTGACTTAGACATATGGGATGGAATATTAGGATACCTTCTCACTAGTGGCACACAATTCTACAGTTTAGATTCTTCTTATTGTTTCCGCGGTGATTGGCCATTGTTTCAACTTGATATCAATAATGTGTTTCTCTATGGTGATCTTCGAGAGCAAGTCTACATGCAACAACCACTAGGATTTGTTGCTGAGGGGGAGTGCCTGCAAGTTTGTAGACTTCATAAGACTATCTATGGTCTTAAGAAAATTCCAAGAGCACGTTCTAGAGGCTCTTGGACTTGATTGAGCAAAAGGATTCGTGAGATTTGTTGAGGGGAAAAGAATTCATATCATATGAGAGGCCTTAGGGTTCTCTTATATAGGAGAGGAACCTATTGGGAAAAATTACAATAAGAAAGAAAAAGAAAAAGGAAATAAGAAAACAATGATAAATATAACTAATATCTTGACACTCCCCCTCAAGCTGAAGCGTATAGATATCTTTTAGACTTAGCTTGGAACAACATCTCTGATAAGGTCCTCTTGCTAGGGCCTTTGTAAGAACATCTGTTTTCTGGTCTCCAGAGCTGACATGTGTAGTGATGATAAAACTCTTTTGTATCATGTCACGAGTGTAGTGACGGTCCACCTCTATGTGCTTCGTCCTATCATGAAAGGATGGATTGTTAGCAATGAAAAGAGCAGCCTGATTATCACATTGGAGATGCATGAGAAGAGACACCTCTACAGTCAAGTCAGTAAGGACAGATCTAACCCACATCATCTCTGTGCTAGCCTGCGCTATGACCCTGTATTCCGACTCAGCATTTGATCTGGCAACCATAGTCTGCTTCTTACTCTTCCATGAAACAAGAGAATTCCCTATGAGCACAACAAAGCCTGATCTAGACTTTCTACCCTTTGGACATCCATCATAATCTGCGTCTGCACACACTGCAACTGAAAAAGATGTGCCTCTGCTGAAAAGAAGTCCCGTACCAAGTGAAGTCTTCATGTATCTCAGAATCATATGGATTGCATCCATATGTGCATGTCTGGGCTACTTCATAAACTGACTCACTTTGCTCACGGCAAAGGCTATATTGGGCTTGGTAATAGTCACATATAGTAGCTTGCCAACAAGCTCTCTGTATCTCCTCTTATCGACCTCCTCAGTATCATCATCATAGAGCTTCATGCTTGAGTCAAGAGGAGTAATGGCAGGTCTGCAATATGCCATACCTGTCTCTGAAAGAAGATATGTAACATACTTTCCCTGGGTCATCACAAGAGCTCGTTGGTTCCCGGCAAACTCCAATCCAAGGAAGTAATGTAAATGTCCAAGGTCCTTGGTCACAAATTGCTGACTTAGGAAGTCCTTGGCAGCTTGAATGCCCTACTTGTCATTTTCTATAACAATAATATCGTCAACGTAAACAAGAATGACAATAATACCTCTCCGAGTCTCTGCACAAACAAGGAGTGATCAACTGTCGATCTCACAAACCTCTGTTGCTCAATTAAGTTCGAGAGCTTATGGAACCACACTCTTGGACTCTGCTTAAGGCCATAGATAGCCTTGTGTAGCCTGCAAACCTTCTGACACTCCCCCTCAGCAGCAAACCTAGTGGCTGCTGCATGTAGACGTCCTGTAGATCACCATAGAGGAAAGCATTCTTCACATCAAGCTGATAAAGGGATCAATCTCGTGTCACAGCAACAGAAAGTAGAATACATGAAGTAGAATGTTTGGCAACTGGTGGGTAAGTATCATGATAGTCCACCCCATATGTCTGGGTGAACTCACGTGCCACAAGTATCACCTTATAGTGATCCACGCTACCTTCCGCACGGTGTTTCACAACGAACACCCATTTGCATCCAACAACAGATGCTTCAACTGGAGCTGAGACAAGACTCCACATACCCCGTGACTGTAGCGCAACCATCTTCTCCTCCATGGCCAATCTCCATTAACTGTCCTGAAGAGCCTCCTGATACGTGCCAAGGTAAATCTCTTGAAATTCTCTGACAACCTGCTTAAGGAAACCTGTGCTGCAAGAGGATAAGTAGCACACCTATGTTTCGACTTGCGCAGAACAATCGATACATCAAGATCATTTGCCAAATTTGTAACATGTGAGTTCCCCTCTTGGTCATATAAGCCGCTTCCCTCTCCCGACGGTCGAGCTTCGTCTTTCTTCCATCCCTCGCTCAGAAAAGCATCCTGTATGGTATCATGCTGTACAAACAACTCAGTAGTGCCATCGATCAAAACAATGGTGTATTACATACCTGAGGTATGCTAGATGATGGATAAGACCTGTGAGCAGGGGGAACTGAACGAGACATGCGAGTAAAACACGTGGCAAAAACTGGGTCACAGTAGAAGGTGGAGCCACAAGAGCACGTGTGACGGTAGGAGTAGGTGGTGGCGGTGGTGGCTGAGGAGGTGGTGGTAGAACAGGAGGTGGAGGAACGATGGTCAGAGGTGGAGGCATGTAGATCTCACTGTCAGAGTCAGATGAGGCAAGTTTGTCACCTATGTGAGAAAAATACATAACATACTCAAAGGAAAGTAACGTCAGCACTGGCAAAATACTTCCGCCTTAGCGGATCAAAGCAATGGTACCACCCTTTATGGGTACGAGAGTAGCCAACAAACACACTTGACAGCTCTAGGAGAGAGCTTGCCACGACTTGGAGAGATATCATGAACAAAGGCAATGGATTCGAACACACGAGGTGTAAGAGAGAAAAGATCCTTCTCGGGAAACCCAATCGAGAAAGGGATCTTCTCTTCCAACACAGACGAGGGCATGTGGTTCACCAAATAGCATGCAGTAAGGGCATCATCACCCCAGTAAGAGTGATGAGCATGACTCTGTATCAAGTTCTGGTCACATCAAGTAAGTGACGATGTTTGCACTCGGCAACTCCGTTCTGTTAGGAAGTATAGGTACTTGAGGTCTGGTGAACAATGCCGAGAGATCTTAGAAACTCAGAAAGCTGTAAGGTGCAGAATTCTAAGACATTATCAATGCATATATATTTGACATTAACAGAAAATTTTTCTTTATTTAATTAATAAAATATTTTATCATAGCTCAGACTTGTTCTTGAAAAGAAAGACCCAAGAAAGTCTAGAGAAATCGTCAACAACAAGATAAAAATGATGTTCCTGATGATTAGGAACACGACTTGGACCCCGGTTATCTAAATGAAGGAGCTTAAACAATTGAGAACTGCTCCGACTTTGACGGGATGGAAAGGAGAAATGATGATGCTTCCCAGGATAGCATACCTCACACTGAAAAGAGGAACTTGTGGAAATCTGAGGGAGAACATGACATAGCTTCTGCAGAGGAAGGTGGCCAAAACGACGGTGCCACATATATGGAGAGACTGGTCTAGTATGTGTAGGAGAAACACCAACAAGAGGAGGTTGAACCAGTCTGTAGAGTCCCTGCTGCTCATGGTCACATCCAATCACCCTGCTCGTGAGTATGTCCTAAAACACAAGAGATGATGAGTCAAAGATGGTGTGACAATGCAGATCCTTAGTAACATGACTAATGGAAAGTAAATTCGTCTAAAAGACTGGAGCATATAAAACATTCTGAAGACGCATGGATGGCGTTAAACACACCTCCCCCTATCATGTAATTGGTAGGTGGTCGCCATTGGCAATGACAACCCATCTACCGGGTGGTATGGTCCTGTAGGATCTCAGTTGTCACATCTTCCCCATTACTACCAGTGAGAGCATAAGCGATACCTGAGGAGCTCGAAGAGGCTCTGGCTGCGGCAACTTTGTCTGTAGCGATGGTTTCTCCAGAAGGAGTCATAATCTCTCAAATACGAGAGACTATGTCATCCATGCGAGGATCTGCCTGTGAACCAAAGTATTTGAAGGCTCAAACTGTTCAACCACACAACCAGAAATGGGATATCCGTGCTTCTGGTAGCATGTATCCTCTGCATGTCCTGGTCGGCGGCAGAAGGTCCAAGGACCACACGGACATCCACCGCCTCTGCCACGAGGAGTGCGTCCTCTAGACTGGGTTGCCACTCCTCGACCACAAGAAATGGCCATAGCCGACGAGAGCTGAGGAGTGACCGTAGGGGGCATGATAATTCGGCGGAGTCGGCTATAGGATTCCTCCATGGGAGGTATGGTAGCTCCAGTGAGAAGCTGAGTATGCGCTGCATCATACTTTGTATCATGACCAACCATGAAAACTCCGACCATCCATGTATCCTCTGCATGTCCCGGTCGACGGCAGAAGGTACAAGGACTGAGTACGCGCTGCATCATACTTTGTATCATGAACAACCATGAAAACTCCGACCATTGTGGAGTTCATATATGCCTTTTGCTGCTTAAGAGATGTCGTAATAGGCATATTGCTATGTAGCTTCTCAAACATACCTCGGAGTGAAGTGTAGTACACATGCAGAGGACGACCATTCTGCTTGGCCTTGTAGATGTCAAACTGTAGTTGAAGAATCTTGGCCGCATTTTTCACTTGAGCATAGGTGGAAGCCAAAGTGTCCCACATCGCCTTGGCGGTAGGTTGGTTCAAAATATCATGGCTATCTATGTGGTGAGTGTCCTACATAGCCTTCCAAGAAGCATTTGCCCCAGTCTTATCCATTGGCTCTGGATCTGTTAGTATGTGCTCCTTATTGTTGCACTGCATGAGGGTGAGAAACTGCATGGACCACAACTCATAGTTGTTCCCATTTATCTTAGCGATGGGAGCTGGACCCTTGAAGGCCCCAGATGAAAAAATATCACCCTTGTTCTCTGACATAATGATAGCGGAATAGCGAAACTCGACTGGGGAGTAGACTGATTAAAACGAGTCTACACGATCATACTGAGGATTGGTTGTACGTGTAGACTTATACAACCATCCTCACTAATCTTCTCCGCTTGCTAGGGTCAGAAAACATGATTTATAGGACTGAAATCACGATTTCCGGTCAAAATCAGACCACAAAATGACATGAAAAGACGTACTGAGGCACATGGGAGGGCCTACGACAGCTAGGACAGTCAAAAAGGAGGTTGGGGCGATGGCTTGGGGGCCGTGCGGCAATGCCGAGGGTCGGCATGGCAGCCCTAGGGCCTGAACTGCAGGTACTAAGGCCGTGCGACGGCCCTAGAGGCCGTGCAACGCCGAGCTGCTGCCCTGGGGGCAGGCCTGGAGGCCTGAGCTGCGACTCGCGAGGTCGGGGGGCGGCCATGCGGTTCCGTCGGAGGGAGGAAAGACGAAGGAGAGAGGGGGGCATGTATGTAGGGTTAGGGTTTGATGGGATAGGAGAACTTCGGTCTAGGACCGTTGCTCTTATACCATGTTAAGGGAAAAAGAATTCATATCATGTGATAGGTCCTAGGGTTCTCTTATATAGGAGAGGAACCTATTGGGCAAAATTACAATAAGAAGGAAAAAGAAAAAGTAAATAAGAAAACTATGATAAATATAACTAATATCTCAACAAGGTTGAATATAGATCACTTGTTATTTGTCCAGAGAATCCATAGAGGTACAACGGTTATTATGATTTATGTTATGATATCATTGTTACTGGAGATGATGCGCATGGGATTAGCGAAGCTAAGGAGTTCCCTGGGCAACAATTTGTTACCAAGGATCTTTGTCCTCTACGATACTTCCTTAGATTAAAGTTTGCCAGAAATTGGCAGGGTCTTGTGATGACCTAATGGAAATATGTTACAAACCTTTTAGCAGAGACTAGCATGAGTGGATACAGACCTGCTGCTACTCCCATGGACCCCATCATTAGGTTAAACGACGATGATATAGAGGATGCGGATAAGAGGAGATATCGAGAACTGGTTGGGAAGCTACCCATGGACCCCATCATTAGGTTATACCACAATGATACAAAGGAAGTAGATAAGAGGAGATACCGAGAACTGGTTAGGAAGCCACTTTATGTTATAATCGTCAGATTGGGCATCTCATTTGCTGTTAGTTAGGTCAGTCGGTTCATAGAGCATCCTAGACATGTATATATGGATGCAATTCGAATGATCATGAGGTACTTGAAGTCATCTCCAGATGCTGGACTACTTTTCAGGAGAGGGCCATCCCTCAATGTCTCAGCTTGCGCAGATGCAGACTATGCAGGATGCTCTAAGGATCGAAAGTCTACGTCAGGATTTGCAGTATTTATTTATTTTTTGAATCGAAAAGGGGGAAACACGCTATGGTGTCTGTCCTAGAAAAGATTAATCAAAGGGAAAGATACCAGGAGACTTACAATAGCCATGACTCAAGAAGAGTATTGGAATGAAAAAGTACGCTATCTCAGTAAAAACACTGTAAAGAAAAAATTGCAGTCGTTTTGACTAACCAAATTGCTCACAAAGTTGCTATTGAGCGCATAATATCCTCTTTAAGGTTATGTTTAGCTTGGATAAGTAAGCCTCAGAAGAGATCCATATTTTTTAGGTTCAACCAGTTAATGTCTAGCTCCGACCAGATGACAGATGTCTTCGAACAGTGGAAGAAGAGTTGGTCAATCGATCCAACATGCATTTCGCATAGTGGACATTTATTGGTTTCTGGGAATAGTATAGCACATTGGTCCTTAGTCATAATACGCCTTCTTTGTAGTAGCCACGTAAAGAATCCAATTTTGCGTGGTAATTTTAGCTCCTGTTATAAAATATGAAGAATGCGGAAGCGATAGATAAACAGAGCATAAACAAGAAACATCAACATGGGAACACCATGATTTTACGTGGAACCCTACTCCGTGAGGAGCGGGATGAAACCACGGGAGAAGCCCTCAAAGGGGCGTGTTTTGCATTACTTTTTCTCAATGAGCACAGGAGGTCTGGGGCTCCTTATATAGCCTTTACAGAGCCTCCAAGTCCCACCATTGGGCGGTATGGGACTAAACACATGATGGGGTAAATGGATCTTCTCCAGTATCCATTTACCCTGCTACAACTCCATAGGTGCACTACCAAATACTCCAACACTCCCCCTCAAGCTGGAGCATGCAATGCTCAGCTTGGACAAACAAACAGAAAGAAACTCAACTCACGCTACAGGACACTACGGACAATATCAATCCAACGCGCACATGCTGCAGTCGAGGATGTTGCTTCTCATGCCGTGCATGTGAAGAGGACGAACGGGCTGGAGTGTGAGTCAACTGAAGACTCGGAATCTGACCATCGAGTCTGAAACTGCACCTGAAGTCTCCTCGTCGGAGAACTGGATCTCTCCCATCTGGCTCAGAGAGTGATACTCTACTCTAGAGTACCTATGATACCACATGAAAACCCTTGCCCTCAAGGGAACGGTCCTCTGCTCTGGAGTCCCTATGGCTCACATGAAAACTCTGGCCTGACAACTAGAAGAATGATGGGGACCTCTGACAATGATGGCAACTTATGCTCATCTGACAATGATCGTACACTCGTGCGTGTCTAAAACTGGAGACTCAGAAACAATCGTCGAGTCTGAAACCGAACTGTAGAGTCTGATCAACTGGCTGGTCTGGAGACTGGCATCTGAATTTGGAATCTGAATCATGAACAGACCTGTGACTCTACATACATACTCCCCCTTTCTCCCATACTTGTCGGAATGAAGACATCGACAGTTGGGAGAAGACAAGATAAATAGGGGGTAGAACATGAAAAACTTGCGGCTTTTCTTCACATTTTTTTAAGCCGTCATATTTTTTTTCATAAGATGTTCCATTTTTATTTATTTATTTTTTTCGGCTTTGAAATTTGTCGACCATTTCTTTTTCTTTTAATAGCCATCACATTTTTTTTGCTATTTCATTTTTTTTGAAATTGCGTACGACTTTTCTTTGTACGCGGCTTTTTTTAGCAGCGTACGGCTTTTTCTTTTTTCGTGTACGCGCCTTTTCCAAGAAATTCATTTTTTTTTGAAATCTTTCTCCCCCTTTTTTTTCGATGAGCTTCCCCCCATTTTCTTTAAAGGGCCCACATTTGGGCCTGAAAAACAGCAACCCCCTTCTTTCAATGATAACTCACGCCACCCCCCTTTTTTTAACAAACTCTGCTATATTTTTTTTAACGCCGGCCCTCTCCATAATTTTTTTTAAATAGTTGGGCTTACGGAGCCCTAGGGTTCCATTTGGAACCTCTCTTCGACGCCAGCCGCCCCCATGGGGGTTATGCCTGGATGCCGCCGCCGCTGCAGAGTTCGAGGATGAAGGCGAGTGGGCGGCGTCGCCAGGGGCTCCTGCATCGAGTGCCGCCACCACTGTGCGGCATCACCTGTAGGCGCGGAAGAGATGGAGAGTTGGAGGCGAGGTTGGGGCGGCGTCCACGGGAAGAAAGGCGATCTGTGCACAAGGCTCGTCGCCATGGAGGGGACACGTGATCTGGAGAGGGGCGCTGGGGATGGGCCCACGCCTGGTTGCGCGAAGGCAGGAAGGGACGCCGCGGGGAGGGGGCGCTACCTGGAAGGCCTCAACCTGAAGGGTTCGAAGATGGCGAGATCCCTCATCGCCTATGCAGACACAAGTCTTGCGCGCCGCCTGCGCATTTGCTCTTGAGAAGGAGCCCACTGGAGATTCGTGTGCCTGCAGCGGCTAGGACTTGGAGGACATCTCGCGAAGTTCTGGTGGTGCGCGTCAAAGCCTGAAGGGGTGGAGAGGCGCGTGCTTGGGACGCGGAGTCGGAGGCGCGCCGCCGCCCTGAAGATCTGGAGAAGATGGCGGCCAATGCGCAGGGCTTATGCGGTGCCGCCTGGGGCCATGGCTGCCATTGCCGCCAGCGAGCCCTTGCCGCCGCCTGGAGCAACGCGTGAACGAGGAGAAGCATGTGCGGGCTTGCAGAAGCATACACGCGTCCCTCGAGGCGATTTCTGAAGGTTTCGCCTGCTGCTGGAACACCGCACGGAGGGGCTGATGCATCTTGGCCTGGTTGTGTATGAAGCTTGCTACGCTACCAGGGCTGCAACCTGATTGTGGATCTAGGGTTTCAGAAAACCCTAGACAGAACCTGGAAATACGCCTCCCGCCAGGATCTTCGACTGGAAGACTGAAATCTGGAAGCGAACTTTAACATACCAAAACTTGGATTGATCTCATGAACAAATAATTCAACATAACATCGAATCTCGAATGAACAAAACTATAGAACTTGAAATCCTCGAGAATCGAACCCGCTCTGATACCATGTTATAAAATATGAAGAATACGGAAGCGATAGATAAACAGCATAAACAAGAAACATCAACATGGGAACACCATGATTTTACGTGGAACCCTACTCCGTGAGGAGCGGGATGAAACCACGGGAGAAGCCCTCAAAGGGGTGTGTTTTGCATTACTTTTTCTCAATGAGTACATCAGGTCTGGGGCTCCTTATATAGCCTTTCCAGAGCCTCCAAGTCCCACCATTAGGCGGTATGGGACTAAACACAGGATGGGGTAAATGGATCTTCTCCAGGATCCATTTACCCTGCTACAACTCAATAGGTGCACTACCAAATACTCCAACAGCTCCCATACAAAGTTGTACTTCTGGACCAATGCGTCTGTCCTCGTCTGTGGAGGTCTGTTGATGGCTTTATAGGCTCTGCTAACTGAGAAGATATTATTCTTCCACACCTAATGATCACGACCATTACTTGATCTCTCTATCTGCCTAGTGGAATCCAACAAGCTAAGGAAATCCTTAAGACGTTGATCAGAGAAATCTGTTAGGAATGAGGGCATCCAGTTTCCATCAAGCCATCAATCGAATACCCAAGCATTTTCATCAGCGTACAAAGTAAACAATTGAGGAAATCTGGAGGAGAAGGATCCCAGACCTGACCAGTTACCCGACTAGAATGTAAAAGATTTTCTGTCCCCCAGCACTGGATGAAATAATTCTTGAAAGCACGACATTATAGAGGAAATTCCCTTCCAGAAGGCTGACTTGTGGAACAATGAATGATGAGATAACTCCTCTCTGACTACCTTATACATGTTTTGTATGAGACGGCATCATAAATCTTCACTTCTTCCCTAAATCCTAGCAACCCACTTATGTAGTAGAGCCTTGTTCAAGGTTTCCAGATGGGAGATCTCGAGTCCATCTTCCCTCTTCGACAAAGTACCTGTCTCCAAGTCAATGAGGTGCGTTCCTGATCCATCAGGCCCAGACTTTCCCCAAAGGAATCTTCGCATGATCATCTCTAACATGCGTCTGATGCCAACATGGAGAAGACGAGATAACATAAAAGATACAAGGACAACAGAAAGAACATCCTTCACCAGAACAAGTCATCCACCGCGTGATAAAGTAGCCACCTTCCATCTGGAGAGACTCTTTTCCATCTTCTCCACTATCAGAAGCCCGTCTAACATCTTGAGTCTACCTGTCATCAATGGGAGACCAAGGTAGCGAATCAGTAGAGATACACGCTTTGTGCCCAAAGCCTCACAATTAGCCTGTGCCTCAAGATTGATAGTCGGAAAGGGATAGCAGTAGATTTTCCATGATTCAAAATAGGCTTGGACAAATCACCAAAGATTTCTGCTTGAAGCCATTCCCTTAGCCTCTACCATACCACCTTTGATAAAAAAGATTGTATCATCTGCCTATTGTAATATAGGAAAAGAGATATCACCAGAGGTAGAACCCACTATTACTTTGTACCCTATCAACCATGCAAGATAACATGTCAATTGCAATAACAGAGAGCATAGGAGCAAGGGGACCACTGCCGCACACCCCATTGTGGTTGGAAATACCTCCCTCAGAGCGGCCATTTATTAGAACCGAGTAGGAGGTGGTTGTGACACAATGCTGCTTCATCCAAGAGATCCATGAATCCGGAAAATATCTTGACATCGCCATCAAGATAAAACGTTAATCCACCATATCATAAGCTTTGGTGAAATCTACCTTCCAAAGAACACCTTTTGTTTTCATTCTTTTCCAATCCGCTATAATCTCGGTTGCCATTGCCTAACTGTCCTCGATCTGCCTCCCTGGAATAAAGGCCGGTTGAAAAGGTGAGATGAGGTATTCCAAAATCTTGTTCAGTCTAATTGCTAAAACCTTTACCACTATTAGGTATATAGCATTGGAAAGAGCAATAGGTGTGAGACCCCTCGTAGTGGGAGTGTGGGACCTGACCTTGTTTGTAAAAACTGCTTCGACTTAATAACCAAAAATTGAGTGAACACTTCATCGAGTAGTGCTCATCGAGACCTTTCCAATGAGTCTAAGAACGCAAAAATATGAGTTCGGAAGCTCGAGTTATGACCATTTTAGTGAGTCGGGGTCCGAGTCAAATTCAGATCCGAACCAAGATCCGGATCCGAATTTGACTCACATTAAAAATGCAAAAGGCACCTCTCCTCTTCCAAAACGTCCCAACTCAATGATCGGACCCTCCCCCATTGGAGCATAGTCGTAGCTTGCTGAAGCACGTTGGATCGACGATTCGAAGCTGCCATCGCGTAGAGGAGGTCGAGGTTACCCATATGCGCGTGTCCTCGTCGTCAACAGAGCACTGAGCATGTTGTTTCTCCATGGATGGAGAAGTTGAGGTGGGAAGTTTTTGAGGTACGATACTCCCCTTTCCTCTTGTTGCGGTTTCCTTGCATTTCTTGAACATCCTTAGAGATATAGGCATTTCTGAGGGCAATTTATATCTGTGCTCGTCAGTATTCGGAAATGCGGTCCATGCGGAAGCATATGCGGCCAAACGCATATGCCATATTGTTGGGAGAAACGTTTTTCATACCATAGAAGAGACCCTAGGGCTCTCTTATATAGGAGAAAAGCCCTGGGTTAATTACATAAGAGAGACATACCAGAAATAGAAAACTAGCATAATTATCTCAACAACTACCATAATTATCTCAACAATCTCAACAAATTATCTCAACAACTACCATAATTATCTCAACAATCTCAACACTCCCCCTCAAGTTGGAGCATAGATATCTATCATGCTCAGCTTGGTACAACACTTCTGGAAAGGACCTCTAGTAAGTGCCTTGGTGAAGTTATCAGCTGTCTGATCTCCGGTAGAAACATGAGTGGTGGATATGAGACCTTCTTGAATCATGTCTCTAGTGTAATGACAATCCACCTCTATATGTTTAGTTCGTTCATGGAAAGCAGGATTATTGGCAATAAACAGAGCTGCTTGATTATTACATAACAACTGCATAGGAAGAGGAACCTCAACAACAAGGTCTGTCAATACGGATCTAACCCACATCATCTCTGCACTTCCCTGTGCCATGGCCCTGTATTCAGATTCTGCACTGGATCTTGCAACCACTGTCTGCTTCTTGCTTTTTCATGAAACAAGGGAGTTGCCCACAAAAACAGCAAAGCCCGAAGTAGAATTCCTGTCTTTGGGGCACCCTGCCTAATCGGCATCTGCACATGCAGTCACCTCAAGGGATGTATCCCTGCTGAAGATAAGACCAGTACCAGGTGAGTTCTTCAGATACCTCGAAATCATCTGAACCACATCCATATGCACCTTCCTGGGTTGCTCCATGAACTGGCTAACTTTGCACACTGCAAAGCAAATATCTGGTCTGGTGATGGTGGCATATAAGAGTTTCCCAACAAGCTCTCTGTATCTCCTGCTGTCAACCTCTTCAGTGTCATCATCATACAATCTCACACTTGGATCCGTAGGAGTAGTAGCAGGTTTGCATTCTGTCATACCTGTCTCAGAAAGCAGATCCATCACAAACTTTCTCTGGGTCATCACAAGACCACGCTGATTCCTTGCGAACTCCAGTCCAAGAAAGTATCGAAGAGTGCCAAGATCCTTGGTCACAAACTGCGTACCAAGGAATTCCTTGGCAGCCTGAATGCCCTGCTCATCATCCCCTGTGATAATGGTATCATCTACATAGACAAGAATAGCAATGGTACCTCTCTGTCTTCTGGACAAAAAGTGAATGATCTGCAGTAGACCGTACAAACCCCTGTTGCTCTATTAGCTTCGATAGCTTCTGGTACCAAGCTCTAGGGCTCTGCTTAAGGCCATAAATCGCCTTATGGAGCATGCATACCTTCTGGGACTCCCCCTCAGTAGCCAACCCTGGTGGCTGCTGCATATAAACTTCCTCATGTAGATCCCCTTATAGGAATGCATTCTTCACATCAAGCTGATAAAGAGGCTAATCCTTGGAAGCTGCAACTGACAGAAGGATACGAAGCGTTGAGTGTCGGGCTACTGGGGAAAAGGTATCCTGTTAGTCCACCCCATAGGTTTGGGTGAATCCACGTGCCACAAGTCTCGCCTTGTAGCGATCCACAATGCCATCTGCTTTGTGCTTGACTGTAAATACCCACTTGCAGCCGACTACGGAGGCACCCAAAGGAGCAAACACAAGACTCCATGTACCCCGCGACTGCAAGGCTGCCATCTCCTCTTCCATGGCCATACACCACCTATTGTCCTGTAACGCCTCCTGATATGTTCGTGGGACAGTAATTGCTGATAGTCCCACAACAAAGCGCCTGTACTCTTCTGAAAGATGATCCAAACTAACATGTGCAGCAAGAGGGTAAGTAGCACATTGACGACGAGGCTTCCTCAAAGCAATGGGAACCTCTAGATCATCATCCACATTGTTCTGTATAATTGTCTCAGCCTGTGATCCATCCAAAAGACCAACACCATCAGATGAAATAATATGTTCATGACATACCTGAGGTGTGTTGGATGATATAAAGGGCATATGAGCAGCGGGGTGAGTAGAAGACCTACGAGTGTAAACACGTGACAAGAATTGAGGTGGAGGTGGAGGTGGAGATGGAGATAGAGATGGAGGTGGAGAGATTTGTGGTGGAGTAGGCAGAGTTGGAGGAGGAGGTGGTGGAGGAACAACCACATCTTCTTCAGAACTACCATTGGACAATCTGTCACCTGTAGGAGAAAAGTACATAATAGACTCAAAAAATGTGACATCAGCACTCACATAATATCTCCGTCCTACAGGATCAAAACAACGATACCCTTTTTGAGTACGAGAATATCCAACAAAAACACATTTGACTGCTCTGGGTGAGAGCTTGTCACGACCAGGAGCAAAATTGTGGACAAAGGCGACGCAACGAAAAACTCTGGGAGTGAGAGAAAATAGGTCCTTCTCCGGAAACGCAATCAAGAAGGGAACCTTTTCTCCTAACATGGTGGAAGGCATCATATTTACTAAGTAACAGGCTGTAAGAACAGCATCTCCCCAGAAAGAATGGGGAGCTCGACTCTGAATCAAAAGCGTCCGTGTGACGTCTAGAAGGTGACGGTGTTTGCGTTCAGCTACACCATTCTGCTGTGACGTATGAACACAAGAGGTCTGATGAATAATACCAATAGATCTGAGAAATGCAGATAATTGTAAGGTAGAGAATTCCAAGGCATTATCCGTACGAATTGTTTTAACATTAGCAGAGAAAATATTTTTGACCTCAATAAGAAAAGACTTGATTCCAGCACCAGCTTCAGACTTATGTTTTAACAAAAACACCCAAGATAGTCTAGAGTAATCATCAACATCAACCAAATAAAAACGATGTCCCTGATGATCAGGAACACGACTAGGACCCCAAATATCAAAATGAAATAACTCAAACAACTGACTACTGTCACGACTCTGACGAGACGGAAATGAAGAGCGATGGTGCTTTTCAAGCTGACAGGCTTCACAATCCAAGGTAGTACGAGTAGATAATTGAGGTAGAACATGACACATCTTCTGAAGAGGAAGATGTCCAAAGCGTAGATGCCACATGAACGGTGAAACAGATCCAGAAGGAATAGTAGCGATCCCAGCATGAGATGGTATGGTAAGCTTGTACAATCCTCGCTGCTCACGGCTACATCCAATCACCCTGCTCGTTAGTATGTCCTGAAACACAAGGGAAGATAGATCAAATATGGCACGACAATGTAAATCTTTTGTAATTTGACTAATAGACAAAAGATTCATCTGAAAGGCTGGAGCATGTAAAACGTTCTGCAAATGAAAAGGAGCTAGAACAATCTCCCCCTGACCAATAATAGGTAGTCGAACTCCATTAGCAATCACCACGAATCGACCAGAGGCAATCGGGATGTATGAAGTAAACTGTGCTCGATCTCCACACATATGATGAGATGCTCCCGAATCCACAATCCAATCAGTCAAATCAGAGCTACTACAACTCGTAAGAGCATAAGTAGTACCTGAGGAGCTAGACAAGGCTTTGGCAGTAGCCGCAGCATCAGAGGAAGTCGCAGCCGGAATAATGGGAGCGGACATCATCTCGCGAAGTTTAGAAACAATATCATCCAGGCGAGCATCTTGGGATGGAGCCAAGGTAGGTTCTGTCTGTTCAGCAACCCTTGCAGAGGCTGGATATCCATGCTTCTGAAAGCATGTCTCCTCAGAGTGACCAGGACGATGGCAATAAGAACATGGGTCACGTTGACGGCCACCACCACGACCACGAAGACCACGTCCTCGAAACTGGGAAGATCCTCCCCTTCCCTGGGAGACGACCATAGCGGAAGGATTTGGAGCGATAGTAGTGGGAGTAGTGGTAATCCGACTGGGTCGCTTGTATACTTCTTCCATATTGGGTATCGTCTCTCCAGTTAGAAGCTGTGTACGTGCTGCATCATATTCAGAATCAAGATAGGATAGGAACACCCCTGTCATAATGGCGTTCCGATACTGTTGTTGCTGCTCGGTGCTGGCAGTGATAGGCATGAAGCTGTTTAGACGTTCAAACATGCCGCGAAGATGAGAAAAATGCACATGAAGCGGGCGACCATTCTGTTTGGTCGAGAAAATGTCAGACTGTAACTGAAGAATCTTGCTCTCATTCTTGGCTTGCCCATATGTGGCTCTAAAATATCCCACATAGCCTTTGCGGTGGGTTGGTTGACAATATCGTTGGCAATCTCCGTGGTGAGCGTCCTGGAGAGCCAAATACGAGCATAAGCATCATCTTGCTTCCACGAAGCATTGGCCCCAGTTTTGTCCGCCGGTTCGGATTCGGTGATAATGTGTTCTTTGTTATGACACTGCATAAGAGTGCGAAACTGCATGGATCATAGTTCATATTCGGTCCCATCCATCCTGACTATTGGTGCAGGTCCTTTGAATGCACCAGAAGAAGAGAACACGTCACTTTTAATGTCGGACATTGTATCAATGAAATGAACCTCAGACAACTGAGGTGTAGATCAACTGAATAATGTCTAGACAAGCATGAAGAGGAGTGGTTGTATATGTAGACTTATACAACCATTCCTATGCAGTTTATTAACGTCTAGTGGCGTTTAGATGTGATATGGAAGACCAAAAAACCAAAATTAGACTAATAGATTGCAAAACAGGGGCTGGAATACCAGTTTCAGATCACAGGAAGTCAACCGGAGCGCACTCGGCACTTGCTGGATACCCCAACCGAGCACATGAGGGTGGGGGGGGGGGCTTTTGTGGCACCTCGGGATGGCAGGGGTCAGCCCAGGCGGCGGCACAGGAGGCTGGAGGGGCCCTGGCGGCGACGCAGGGAGCCCTAGCGGCGGCGCAGGTGGCTGGGGGAAACCCAGGCAGCGGCGCAGAAGGGCTGGACCGCCTTAGGGCAGCAGCAGTCGGCGGGGGGAGGGCCCTATCTGGGCTGCGGCGGCGCCGAGAGGAGGCGGGGGGGGGGGGGGGGTTAGGGTTTTGGGTGGGATACGGGAACCCCGATCTAGGACCGTTGCTCCGATACCATGTTGGGAGAAACGTTTTTCATACCATAGAAGAGACCCTAGGGCTCTCTTATATTGGAGAAAAGCCCTGGGTTAATTACATAAGAGAGACATACCAGAAATAGAAAACTAACATAATTATCTCAACAACTACCATAATTATCTCAACAATCTCAACAAATTATCTCAACAACTACCATAATTATCTCAACACATATGCGACAATATGCGGTCAAAACGCATATGTAGTCCGCATATGCGGCATATGCGGCCGCACTGCATATCTGATTAGACTCATGTTAACCCATGACATGTTGATGACACATTACCTTGGTTTTTTTTTCCGAGCAACTCTTATATCATCATTTACATTGATGCATCTTTTCATTATTTTCGTAGATGTTCCATTTGGGAATATAATCTAGGGTATTTTTTCTCATATTCATTTTCCCCATTGTTCTCAACACTTATTAATTAAACGTTTATTGTTTTTTGAATTTTCTATCTAATGAAATTCATTCGAATTCTTCAAATAAAATATAAAATAATTGACTAAGATTCCAACACTTTATATTTTTGTGCTTCTAATAAATTTATTTGCAAATACAATTTTCCCCTATTTTGTGTCAACAAGGTGTCCTTTGGAGATACATATATATAATTTTGGTGTATGATTTGTATACCTATTATTATTCTTTAGCTTTTGTTATTTATATGATCTATATATACATTAAAGGTTTTCTTATAGAATTCATGTGTTCCCTGTTTTATCCAAATTTCTATATGTATATATATATGCACTAAATTAAAAATACACACAAAATAATAATTAATTTATAATATCATGCTTATGTATCTTATTGATTATATTGTCTGATTTGAAAATTTTGAATTTGGATTTTGTTAGATCATCAAGTTTTTATATAATCACATTTTATTGTTGTATTTTATAATATCTTTAATTAAAATATTATAAACCGCATAAACTGCATATACCTTCGTATACTCCTCCACATGTCTGCTTATTTACTTTAGACTGCATGACCAAACGAATATTGTATACCGCATTTCTAAACCTTGGTGCTCGTATCTGGTGTTCTCTTTTTTGGATACTACATATTTCACCTATTAAAAATATAAAAATAAATGCATCCTGGTGGATCTGTATACATACAATCAAGTTTCGGACTCATCATGATTATTTGTGATGTACTTTAGAAGATAATGACATCATTTGTCATTTGATATTGTAGAGGGAAAAGAATTAATTGCATTAATGAGAGGCCCTTGGATCTTATATAGGAGAGGAACCTATTGAGCAAATTACATGAAGAAGACAAAATAAATAGATAACAGAAAAACAGTAAGAAAGATAAGAAATATCTCAACACTCTCCCTCAAGTTGGAGTGTAGATATCGATCATGTTCAGCTTGGAACATCTCTGATGAGGCCCTCTAGTTAGGGCCTTACTAAAAACATCTGCAGTATGATCTCCAGAACTGACATGAGTAAGGACAATAAGTCCCCTCTGTATCATGTCATGAGTGTAGTGACAGTCCACTTCAATTTGTTTGGCCCTCTCATGAAAAGCTGGGTGTTGGCAATGAAAAGAGCCGCCTGATTGTTACATTGGAGGTGCATGGGAAGATGCACCTCTATACTCAGTTCAGTAAGAACAGATCTGACCCTCATCATCTCAATGCTAGCCTGCGCCATGGCACTATCTTCTGACTCAACACTCGATCTGGCAACCACGCTCTGCTTCTTGCTCTTTCAAGAAAGCGGGGAATTCTCTATGAACACAACGAAACCTGAAGTAGACTTCCTATCCTTTGGACACCCAACATAATCTGCATCTGCACATGCTGTAACTGAAAGAGATCTATCTCTGTCGAACAGAAGTCCCGTACCTGGTGAAGTATTCAGATACCTCAAAATCATATGGACTACATCCATATGGGTCTGTCTAGACTGCTTCATAAAGTGACTTACTTTGCTCACGACAAAGGATATGTCAGGCTTGAAAATAGTCACATATAGTAGATTGCCAACAAGCTCAATGCACCTCCTCTTATCGACCTCCTCGGTGTCCTCATCATATATCTTCATGCTTGGGTCAATGGGAGTAGTGACAGGTCTACAATCTGCCACGATTGTCTCTGAAAGAAGGTCTGTAACATACCTCCTCTAGGTCCTCAGAAGACCTCGTTGGTTCATGACAAACTCAAGTACAAGGAAGTAACATAAATTACCAATGTCCTTAGTTACAAATTGTTGGACTAGGAAGTCCTTGGCACTTTGAATACCTTGTTCGTCATCCCCTATAACAATAATATCATCAACATAAACAAGGATGACAATAGTATCCACATGCCACAAGTCTCGCTTTATAGTGATCTACACTGCCATCTATACGGTGTTTGACAGTGAACACTCATTTGCATCCCGCAACGGATGCGCCAACTGGAGCAGAAACAAGACTCCATGTATCACGTGACTGTAACGACGCCATCTCCTCCATGGCTAATCTCCATTGACTGTCCCGAAGAGCCTCTTGACATGTCCGTGGTATTTTTATGGCTGATAATGCCAAGGTAAATCTCCTGAAATCCTCTGACAGTCCGCCCAAGGAAACCTGGATGCAAGAGGACAAGTAGCACACCTACGTTTCTGCTTGCGCAGAGCAATGGGCACATCGAGATTATCTTCCAAGGGCACCTGCTCATCCTGAATGGAATCCTGATGCACAGACAGCTCAGTAGTGTCATCGGTAGAAACAATGTGCTCACTACATACCCGAGGTGTATTGGATGATGGGCAAGGCCTGTGAGCAAGAGGAATCGAGCGAGACTTGTGAGTAAAAAAATATGGCAAAAATTGAGTCATCGTACAAGGTGGAGCCACAGGAGCAGGTGTAGAGGCAGGAGTAGGTGTAGGCGGTGACTGTAACAATGGTGATGGTGGTGAAGTTGATGGTAGAGCATCAATATAGGGAGGTGGTGATACAACAATAGGAGTTGTCTCCTATAAAAGAAAAACATATGACAGACTCAAAGAAAGTAACATCAACACTGATAAAGTATTTCCGCTTGAGTGGATCAAAGTAATGATACCCCTTCTGGGTACGAGAGTAGCCGACAAAAACACACTTGACAACTTTGGGAGAGAGCTTATCACTATCTGAAGGGACATTATGAACAAATGCAATTGAACCAAACACACGAGGTGTAACGGAGAAAAGATCCTTCTTGGGAAACGCGATCAAGAACGAAATATTCTCTCCCAACACAGACGAATGCATGCAGTTTACCAGATAGCAGGCCATGAGGATAGCATCTCCCCAATAGTCATGAGAAGCACGACTCTATCAATAATGTTCAGGTCACATCAAATAAGTGACAGTGTTTATGCTCGGCAACACCGTTCTGCTGGGATGTATATGTACATGAGGTCTGGTGAACAATGCCAAGAAATCTAAGAAAGTTAGAAAGATGTAAGGTGCATAACTTTAAGGCATTATCAGAACGAATATATTTAACATTGGCAGAAAAATATTCTTTATCTCATTAATAAAAGATTTGATCACAAATCCAGCTCAGACTTATTCTTTAATTAAAAGATCCAGAAAAGTCTTGAAAAATCATCAATAACAACTAGATAGAAATGATGTCCCTGGTGAACATCAGGAACACGACTCAAGCCCCATATATCTAAATGAAGGAGCTCAAATAACTGAGAACTGCTCCGACTCTGACGGGGATGGAAAGGAGGAACGATGATTCTTCCCAAGCTGGCATGCCTCACACTGAAAGGAGGATCTCGTGGAAATCTGAGGGAGAACATGACATAAATTTTGTAGAGGAAGGTGGCCAAGATGAAGGTGCCACAGATATGGTGAGACTGGTCCAGTAAATATAGTAGAAACAATAACATGGGGAGGTTCGACCGGCCTGTAGAGTCCCCGCTGCTCACTGTGAAACATCTTTTGATCCGGGTACCCGTTAACAACACTTTCACGGCATTTTATTAGTTAGAAATGGCACAAGCTACTGAAAATGTGAGGAAATTTCGCGTGTTTCTGCCATGACATTCACATTCAATTAATCAACCACATTGACAAGAAGACGAAGTATCACCAACATTCATTCATTTCTATATAATATTACATGTAACAAAAGAAAGTATTACAATGTACATGTAGATCCCAAAATTTATGACTGAAGAGGAAAGAAGCTTATTACATCATAATCTGAACAAAAAACTGAAACAGAAGAAACATATCGTCTGATATATACATGGTCACCAGATGTCATCAATAGCTACTGAGCAGTAAGCTCTTTGCCTGCCAAAACATGTTATGAAGAAGAGGCATCAACGGTTGTAGGTACTTCGCATAATCATATTATTATATAAAAAATGGTATTTAGAGTGGTTACAAAAGAGGCAAGTAGAAAGGCATAAACATCTAAAATTTACATCTACTTGCAAATATAAAATGGTTTTCAAGTTGCTTGTATGTACCTACCTTGCTCACCCATTATCCCAACATTTCTCATATATATAACATATTTATCTTGTAATTGATTGTTCATATTCTCATATTGTTCAGATATCATGTTTGTGGATTTTGACGATATGAAAGGTGAGATTGGAAAGGTTCATTGATTTATTTAATTCTCAAGTCTAGTGGATAGTCTGTGGTCTTGGTCAGTGTGCGGCCTCACACTATGACTCTAAGACGTGGAGATTGCCTTGGGGTTGGGGTGCCTTCATAGGCATGCTATGTTGTATAGTGCGTCCTAACTAAGTTCCCAACACATCCACTAGCTTATAGGGATTTCGAATCAACTCTTATTGTAGTCACTTCCAACCAACTCAACTTTGATTATAACTTCTCCAAACCTCAACTGCAACTGTCTCAGGTGTAACTCTAGATGACTTAGACGTAGACATGGATGATTTGGATGTAAAATCGCCAAGTCTGCAGGCGAAAGTAAACAAAAACTCAAGCGGTGAGGTAGCCACATAAGGGCTCTTCCATCTCACCCTCTACTTGGAAGTGCGGTCCAATACAGGGAATGGTCTACTCCAAAACTACGCCCCAGAGACAGGTGAGAGAAACTTTCCGGAAAAGTCACTCTAGAAAAACGACGCGTACGAAAAACTGAAAACCGAGGATCCCCCGCATGGGTATCCTAAAATTGAGGGTCAGCGGAACTGATCAAAAGTCGGGATCCCAACGAGGCGTAAAAACACTGTGAGCTCGCGTAAAAACCGTGAAAAGGACTGGAGGCCCGCACACTTGGTGGTCGCTTCCCTAACTGGGCTTCCTATTTCCCGCCCAGCTGAGGGTCACCGCGCCCTCGCACGATCTGGCGTAAGGGTGTAAGGGTCACCGCGACCGACAATTCATAATTATCACAAATTCTTATTTACCATCAAGATTGATTGATTATCTAGTCATACCTCTATATCTTATATGTCTTCTACTAAAATCTCCTACCCTTACTGTGTATACCAAAACACTGTTTAGGCATCTACTTCATACCTTCAATTATAAAAAGGATGTAACATATATGTACAGTTGGTAACTTTCTGCTCTCATTAACTTCTTTCATAGCTAGTCTCTTCCTTTTCACAACTTACTACATGATAAAGGATACACATGTATTGACATGTGATCTATCAGTTGAATATTTTGAAACATAGAGTTATGATGAAATCATGGTAGACTTATATCGGTATGGATTGAAACCTTGAAAAGGTGCTCACAATATGATGAATAAGTCATTCAATAGAAAACTATAGAAGAACATTTGAGGGAATGATTATGATGAGGATAGGCCTTTACAAGTCAAAGGAGCTTGTTGAGTTCATCATTATGTAGAGAACCATAAACCCTCAGATTTAATTTTTTTCTACGATCATGTGTTATGAATTTGATTAAAATCTAGATTTTGTTTATAGGCCTGCTCCTACAAAATAACCCTCCCTTTTTTTAATTATTGTCTTGAGATGAAACGTGCTTTAACCTTTGATCTCTATTGGACCTTAGTTATGGTCCAATGCCCGCAATATTCTAATATGCTAGATATTTATGAAGAATTTTGAGATCATCCAAAATTGCCACATATTTTGAAGGAAAGAATAACTATTGTATGATAATCATAATAACTATCATTCAAGAAACTCTTGCCAAACAGTTTACAGTTATTCCAGGAAGCAGACAGACATAACACTAAAAATAAATTATTCATTTACTTAGAGTAAGTTAAATCTTTTTTAACTTGAGCATAGAAAGAAAACAGAAACAATAACCAATTACTATAATTTAAATAGATTTTTTTCTGGGATGAATAACAGCAAAATGACCAAATTCTGTAATTCAAATTAGAAGAAAAGTTATCTTTTATTTAATTTGAACAGAATTCTTTAATTAATATGGTAATACTAATTATTCTTTTTATCTCAATAAACATTAATGTACACAAAACATGAATGAGTGGATTGTTCATTTGGGTCTAGTGACAATATGTAATGTTTCATGCTCCCAATGGAATACCCACAAAATATCATCATGTTTTACTCAGGAATTGCATTAATTAGGGATAAGAATGGAAGAACACCATGCATGGCAGCAAGGAGGAAAGGTATGGATTGTACCTCTTAAAATCCTTAAGAAAGGGGAGGATTTTAGCTCTTTAACATCTGTAGCAGCAAGGTTTACTGCTCATTTCAGCTGCAGCAGCAACAAGATTTGCTGCTCATCTCAGCAGCAGCAGCTCCAATTTGAAGAATAGCTCCAATTAGAGAGATGTTTGGCTGTTCCCATCGGCGGGAGAGAAAAATAGAGGGAAAATTGTCGATACGTTGGAGAGGAGTAGAGAAAAGAGGTCATTAACGTCCAGATTTGAAGGGGGAGATATGAAATCGAAAGAAGATTTGGGTTGGTGTATATATAGTGAAGATGACAAGTGGAATAGTGAGGGAAGCTAAGTGGAGAAGAAAAAGAGGATCCAGGTGGCTTCCCGCTGCACTGTACAACAGTTGGGAATTTTTTTAGAAACCACTTTCTCTTAATTATTTAAAGTTTTAAAATTGATTGTATTCGCGCCTCGGACCTCCGATTTCGACGCGTAATATCTCATTTTGATCGTCTCTAAACGTTGATCAATATGAGTATAATATTGATATACTTTTTATCGAGTTTGGATCTCTGGGATTTTCGAGATATGGTTTTGATGTGGGGTTAAATTTTGCGATTTAAAAATACCAAACGACCTCCGATTGACGAACGGTTGATTCCGTCGGTCTTATTTGTTGAATTGGATTTTTTAACGGTCTCGGTTTGTTTCGCGGTTTTTGAATTTGCGTCGCGGCTTTTTCGGGCACGCATTATGATGTGACCGATTTTTGATCGATTTCGCCCGAACAACTTTTGATTTACGATCAATTGATCGTTTTAAGTTGTTTAGCATTGACCAACAACTTTATCGGGTTAATCGGACCCTAATCGTGTTGAGTTCGGATTTAATTGAAAAGCGGATGTTACAAATATAAAAACCTCAAAGGGAGTCTCGTCCTCGAGACTCAAGTTAAGGTCATTATGTGTTTTGAATTTTATATGGCCATAAAAACCTCAAAGGATTTTAAACCCATAAAAACCTCAAAGGGAAAACAAGGCCCATATATATATATATATTAACATGTATCTAATTACATATGTTTATTTTGATGATTACCTGACAAAAGCTGTGGGTAACGTGCCCGCATGTCGGCTTCAATTCTCATGTCGCCTCCTCGATGCCGTGTCGGTGCCACAATACCTTGACCAATGGAATCTTTTTGCTGCGAAGCTTCTTTACAATACTGTCAAGTATCTGCTCCGACCTCTCCTCATATGTCAAGTCTGGCTCCACATCAAGATTCTTGTAACTGATGATGTGTTGAGGGTCGCGCACATACTTCCTCAAGTTGGATATATGAAATGCATCGTGAATGACTGATAGATATGGAGGAAGGACTGCTCGGTATGCTACTTTCTCCACTCTAGCAAGGATCTCGAATGGTCCAACATATCGTGGCGCCTGCTTTCCATGAACACCGAATCTCTGTATTCCCTTCGTGGGAGATACTCTGAGGAATACCCAATCTCCCACTTATAATTTATAGGAACGCCACTAAATCTGCGAAATTAAGTTGAATATATATAAGTCATAATTGAATGGATGAAGAAGAAAGAATTGGATTACCTGAAACTCTAAGTCCCTTCTCCGACGATTTGTTTAGCTCTTCTGGCAGCTCTGTGCCGTCAGATGCCTCCGTCTTACAAGATCAACAGCTCTCGTAGTCTCCTCCAAAAGATCTACGGAATAGAGAGCTTGATCACCTACCTCACGCCAACTGAGAGGTGTGAGACATCTTCGCCCATATAGAGCTTCGAATGGTGCCATGCCAATACTGGAATGGTAGCTGTTGTTGTACGTGAATTCAACCAAAGGCGGATGGTCCTTCTAGGACCCTTTCCACTCCAAAGTACAAGTGCGGAGCAAATCCTCTAGTGTCTGAATGGTGCGCTCACTCTGACCGTCGGTCTGTGGATGATAAAAAGAACTCATCTTCAGCTCTGTTTGTAGTGCTGACATAAACTGATGCCAATGGTGTGATGTAAATCTCGATTCCCTGTCAGACACCACCTCTCGTGGTATACCAGTAGCCTTATGATATTCTATACATATAGCTTGGCCAATCTGGATGGAGTGTAAGTCGCGTTGGCATGTATGAAATGGGCTGACTTGGTCAACCTATCAACAACGATCCAACTGGAATTATGGTCGCCTGGTGTCTTCGGCAATCCCGTGATGAAATCCATAGAAATGCTCTCCCATTTCTATTCGGGAATGGGGAGAGACTGCAGTAATCCTGGTGGTCTCCTGTGCTCGGCTTTGACCATCTGACAGGTCATGCATCTGCTAACATATTGCGCCACATCACGCTTCATTCCATCCAACCAGAAATGTCGCTGTAGATCACGATACATCTTGGTGCTGCTTAGATGGATAGATAACCGTGAACTGTATGCCTCATCAAGTATGTCTCTGCGTAACTGCTCGTCGTTGGGTACAACGACCCGTCCTGCTTTCCACAAAATGGACTCCGCCACAGCAAAATTATCACCCTCGTCCTTGACAGTGTGCATGTATCTATCTCAAATACAAAGATCTGTCTTCTGGCCTTCGACAATGCGATCCCACAAACTACTGAATCGTGGAGGCACAACAGTAGAAATGGATGCGCTCTCCTGAGGATGCCAATCGGTCAGAGATGCGAGCATATCCCATTTATATAGCCAGTTTGTCGTACCCTCTGCATGCGCTCTCCTGCTAAGTGCATCAGCCATCACGTTTCCCTTACCAGGATGGTAAGAGATTGTGTAGTCATAGTCCTCAGGAGAGCCATTTCCATTGTCTCATATTCAACTCCGTCTGATCAGCCACCACGTTTCCCTTACCAGTAGCTCGAGCCATCTGCATTGTCTCATATTCAACTCCTTCTGATCAAAGATATACTTTAGGCTCTTGTGATCCGTGAAAATCTTGAAATTCACCCCATAAAGATAGTGGTGCCAGATCTTCAAGGCGAAGACAACTGCCGCCAACTCCAAGTCGTGTGTAGGGTAGTTCCGCTCATGCGACCTCAGCCGTCGTGATGTGTACACAATGACATGACCTCTCTGCATCAATACTTCTCCTAGACCTTCTTCCGGTGCATCTGTGTAGACTGCATAGTCCTGAGTGCCTGAAGGAAGAGCAAGAATAGGCGTTGTAGTCAATCTCTCCTTCAGTGTCCTGAAAGCCTGCTCACATGAATCATCCCAAATGAATGGAACTCCCTTCTGCGTTAATCGTGTCAATGGGCGAATAATGCGTGAAAATCCGCCAACAAAGCGTCTGTAATAACCTGGTAGCCCAAGGAAGCTCCGAATCTGAGTGACAGTCTTGGGTTGCTCCCAAGACATAACTGTCTCAATCTTCGCAGGATCAACTGCAATACCTGCTACATAAATGACATGTTCGAGAAAAGAGACATCGGATAACCAGAACTCACACTTGCTCAACTTGGCATATAGCTTGTGCTCCCGCAATATATCTAAGACAATCCGTAGATCATTCGCAGGATCCCATTCATTCTGTGAGTATATGAGCACATCAGCAATGAACACCACCACAAATTTGTCCAAATATGGACGGAAGATCCGCTTCATCATATCCATGAAAGTTGTTGGTACATTGGTGAGCCCAAACGACTTCACCACAAACTCATAGTGTCCATAGCGAGTCCTGAAAGCTGTTTTCGGAATGTCTGCCTCTCGAATCCTCAACTGATGATAGCCTGATCGAAGGTCGATCTTTGAAAATACCGAAGATCCCCGGAGCTGGTCGAACAAATCATTGATACGCGGTATTGGATAATGGTTCTTCACCGTTCTCTTGTTCAACTGTCTGTAATCGATGCATAGTCTCATGGATCCATCGTTTTTCTTGATGAATAACAATGGAGCACCCCAAGGTGAAGTGATCGGCCTCACGAATCTCAAGTCAAGTAACTCCTGTAACTGTACCTTCACCTCCCTCAACTCAGCAGGTGCCATGCAATATGGTGCCATAGAGATCGGTTGTGTATCTAGCGGTAATGTGATCTCGAACTCGATCTCTCTCTCAGGAGGTATCCTGGGAGCTCATTAGGAAATACATCTGTATATTCTGATACTACTCGGATGTCTTGTGTCATCGGCTCCTGATCAGATACATCCCGAATAAATGCAAGGTATGAATCACAACCCTGATCAACAAGTTGCTGAGCTCGCAATCCTGAAATGTATTCCATGTTGGAGTCATGTAAAGTACCCTCAAAAGTAAACTTGAGTATGTTCGGAATCCTGAAGACAATTGTCTTCCTAAAGCAGTCAACAAGAGCATGATGGGCCGATAACCAATCCACGCCTAGAATTAAATCAAATTCATCAAGCTGTAGGAGTAGATAATCTGCGATTATCTCGTGACCACAAATCAGTACTTGCAAGTGCCGAACTATCAAGGAAATGATAAACAACTGGCCACCTGGCCCTCGGATGTGATATGAAGAAGATAAGGTCTCTGCAACTCTACCTAAAGAAGCTAATAGCCTCGAAGCAAGAGAAGAATGTGTCGCTTTAAAATCAAATAAAACGTGGAAAGCTTGATAAGAGCAATCGGTATGCGTGCTAGCTGGTCAGTCGTCTCTTGGCCTGGTCGGGATGCCATGGCTCTGCATGAGAACCATTTTTAGTCAAAAAAGTGTCATTCACAGATACTTATCATATATGCTTTTCCTTTTCTTGGGATATAATATGAAAATTAATGAAATTGGTGACATTTGTGGTGATTGAATGTGAATGTCATATTTCCCTTCTCGGACTCACAACAAGTCAGAAGACTGTCGCTATCTGAAAACTTAATGCGATCAGAATTGTAATGCTGCGAATGCGTGTAGCGGGGTAATACGGCTCTGATAGTAAACTGTGAACCCCCATAGGATTCGGGTACCTGTTAACAACACTTTCGCGGTATTTTATTCGTTAGAAATCGCAAAAGCTACTAAAATGTGAGGAAATTTTACGTGTTTCTGCCATGACATTCACATTCGATTAATCAACCACATTGACAAGAAGAAGTACCACCAACATTCATTCATTTCCATATAATTTTACTTGTAACAAAAGAAAGTATTACAATGTACATGTAGATCCCAAAATTTATGACTGAAGAGAAAAGAAGCATATTACATCATATTCTAAACCAAAAACTGAAACAAAAGAAACATACCGTCTGATATATACACGGTTACCAGATGTCATCAATAGCTACTGAGCAGTAGACTCTTTGCCTGCCAAAACATGTTAGGAAGAAGAGGCGTTAGCGGTTGCTGATACTTCACATAATCATATTATTATATAAAAAATGGTATTTAAAGTGGTTACAAAAGAGGCAAGTAGAAAGGCATAAACATCTAAAATTTACATCTACTTGCAAATATTAAAAGGTTTTCAAGTTGCTTGTATGTACCTACCTTGCTCATCCATTATCCCAACATTTCTCATATATATAACATATTTATCTTGTAATTGATAGTTCATATTCTCATATCGTTCAGATATCATGTTTGTGGATTTTGACGATGTGAAAGGTGAGATTGGAAAGTTTCATTGATTTATTTAATTCTCAAGTCTAATGGATAGTCTGTGCTCTTGGTCAGTGTCCGACCTCACACTATGACTTTAAGACGTGGGGATTGCCTTAGGGTTGGGGTGCCTTCGTAGACATGTGGTGTTGTATAATGCATCCTAACTAAATTCGCAACACGTCCACTAGCTTATAGGGATTTCGAATCAATACTTATTATAGTCACTTCCAACCAACTCAACTTTAATTATAACTCCTCCAAACCTCAACTGCAACTGTCTCAGGAGTAACTCTAGATGACTTAAATGTAGACATAGATGATTTGGATGTAGACTCACCAAGTCTGCTGGAGAAAGTAAACAAAAACTCAAGTGGTGAGGTAGCCACGTAAGGGCTCTTCTATCTCGTCCTCTACTTGGAAGTACGGTCCAATAGAGGGAAAGGTCTACTCCAAAACTACGCCCCATAAACGGGTGAGAGAGACTTTCCGGAAAAGTCACTCTAGAAAAATGACCCGACTAGTACGGGCTAACGAGCCTGTACGAAAAGCTGAAAACCGAGGATCCCCCGCATGGGTATCCTAAAACAGAGGGTCAGTGGAACTGGTCAAAACTCGGGATCCCAACAGGACGTAAAAACATTGCGAGCTCGCGTAAAAACCGTGAAAAGGACTGGAATCCTAGACCCGTGCACTTGGCGGCCGCTGCCCTAACTGGGCTTCCTATCTCCCGCCCAGCTGAGGGTCACCGCGCCCTCGCACGGTCTGGCGTAAGGGTCACCGCGGCCGACAATTCGTAATTATCACAAATTCTTATTTACAATCAAGATAGATATATCGGTATGGATTGAAACGTTGAAAAGGTGCTGACAATATGATGAATAAGTCGTTCAATAGAAAACTATAGAAGAACATTTGAGGGAATGATTATGATGAGGATAGGCCTTTACAAGTCAAAGGAGCTTGTTGAGTTCATCATTATGTAACTGATATATTTTGAAACATAGAGTTATGATGAAATCATGGTAGACTTATATCGGTATGGATTGAAACGTTGAAAAGGTGCTGACAATACGATGAATAAGTCGTTCAATAGAAAACTATAGAAGAACATTTGAGGGAATGATTATGATGAGGATAGGCCTTTACAAGTCAAAGGAGCTTGTTGAGTTCATCATTATGTGGAGAAGCATAAACCCTCATATTTAATTTTTTTTCTACGATCATGTGTTATGAATTTGATTAAAATCTAGATTTTGTTTATAGGCTTGCTCCTACAAAATAACCCTCAATTTTTTTAATTACTGAGATGAAACTTGCTTTAACCTTTGATCTCTATTGGACCTTAGTTATGGTCCAATACCCACAATATTCTGATATGCTAGATATTTATAAGGAATTTTGAGATCATCCAAAATTACCACATATTTTGAAGGAAAGAATAACTATTGTATGATAATCATAATAAATATCATTCAAGAAACTCTTGCCAACTTAATTTATTGTAGCAATCTCACTATATAAACAATGTATTTTCTTTTAGCAAACAATACTTTTCTTTTAAAACAGTAGCAAGATCAAGCATCTTCTTCCAAGGGTCACATGCACTAAAAAATTAGAATCTGATACTAGTTACAGAAGCAGAGTTTAATTCCCTCATCATTCAATTTTTTTTAATAACAGTTTACAGTTATTCCAGGGAGCAGACAGACATAACACTAAGAATAAATTATTCATTTACTTAGAGTAACTTAAATCTTTTTGAACTTATACTTGAGCATTGAAAGAAAACAGAAACAATAACCAATTACTATAATTTAAATAGATTTTTTTGCTGGGATGAATAACAGCTGAATGACCAAATTCAGTAATTCAAATTAGAAGAAAATTTATCTTTTATTTAATGTGAACAGAATTCATTAATTTATATGGTAATGCTAATTATTCTTTTTTATCTCAATAAATATTAATGTACACAAAACATGAATGAGTGGATTGTTCATTTGGGTCTAGTGACTTAATATGTAATGTTTCATGCTCCCAAGGAATACCCCCAAAATATCATGTTTTACTCGGGAATTGCATTAATTAGGGATAAGAATGGGAAGAACACCATGCATGGCAGCAAGGAGGAAAGGTATAAATTTTACCTCTTAAAATCCTTAAGTAAGGGGAGGATTTTAGCTCTTCAACATCTGTAGCAGCAAGGTTTACTGCTCATCTCAGCAGCAGCAGCAACAAGATTTGCTGCTCATCTCAGCAGCAACAGCTCCAATTTGAAGAATAGCTTCAATTAGAGAGATGTTTGTCTGTTCCCATCGGCTGGAGAGAAAAATAGAGGGAAAATTGCCCATACGTTGAGAGGAGTAGAAAGAGGTCTTCAACGTCCAGATTTGAAGGGGGAGATGTGAGAATGGAAAGAAGATTTGGGTTGGTGTATATATAGTGAAGATGAGGATTCTTTTGATGCCAAGTGGAATAGTGAAGGAAGCTAAGTGGAGAAGAAAAAGAGGATCCAAGTGGCTGCCTGCTGCACTGTACAGCAGTTGGGAAAAATAAATTTTTTAAAACGACTTTCTCTTAGTTATTTAAGTTTTAAAATTGATTGTATTCGCGCCTCGGACCTCCTATTTCGACGCGCAATATCTCGTTTTGATCGTCTCTAAACGATGATCAATATGAGTATAATATATGTACAACAGTTGGGAAAAATAATTTTTTTAAAGCCACTTTCTCTTAATTATTTAAGTTTTAAAATTGATTGTATTCGCGCCTCGGACCTCCTATTTCGACGCGCAATATCTCGTTTTGATTGTCTCTAAACGATGATCAATATGAGTATAATATTTATATACTTTAGATCGGGTTTGGATGCCCGAGATTTTCGAGATACAGTTTTGGTTTGGGGTTAATTTTTGCGATTTAGAAATTCTAAACGACCTCCGATTGACGAACGGTTGATTCCGTTGATCTTATTTCGCCGAATCTGATTTTATGAAGGTTTTGGTTTGTTTCGCGATTTTCGAATTTGCGTTGTGGCTTTTTCGAGCACGCATTATGATGCGATCGATTTTTGGTCGATTTCACCTGAACGACTTTTGATTTACGACCAATTGATCGTTTTAAGTTGTTTGGTATTGACCAGCAATTTATTGGTTTTTGGACCCTAATCGGGTCGAGTTCGGGTTTAATTGAAAAGCGGATGTTACACTCACTGTCACATCCAATCACCTTATCTGTCTGTATGTCCTGAAATACAGGGACGAAGGGTTACAGATGGTGCGACAATGCAGATCCTTAGTAATCTGACTAATGGAAAGTAAATTCATCTGAAAGTTAGGTGCATATAACACATTCTGAAGATGCATAGATGGTGTCAAATGCACCTCCCCATGGCCTTTAATGGGTAAATGGTCGCCATTGGCAATGACAACCCATCTACCAGGTGGTATGATCTTGTAGGACCTCAGTTGTGCTCTATCTCCACAAAGATGATGGGAAGCACCAGAGTCCATAATCTACTCTGTCATATTTGCACCATTTCTACCGGTGAAAGCATAAGCGATACTTGAGGAGCTCGAAGAGGCTCTGGATGCGGCTGCAATATCTGTAGTGGTGATTCCTGCAACATGAGTCATGATCTCTCGAATACGAGAAACGATATCATCCAAACGAGGATCGACCTGGGAATCAAGAGTACCTGAGGACTCAATCTTCTCTGCCATGCGACTAGAGACAGGATATGCGTGCTTCTGGTAGTATGTATCCTCTGCATGTCCCAGTTGATGGCAAAAGGTGCAAGGGCCACGCGGACGTCCACCGCCTCTGCCACGAGGGATGTGTTCTCTAGACTGGGTCGTCACTCCTCAGCAAACGAGAAACGACCATAGTTGATGATGACTGAGGAGTGTCCGTAGGAGGCATGATAATTCGGTTGAGACGGCTATAGGACTCCTCCCTGGGAGGTATGGTAGCTTCAGTGAGAAGCTGAGTGCGTGCTGCATCATACTTTTATATCAATGCCTGCCATGAAAACTCCAACCATCATGGAGTTCCTATATGCCTTTTGCTGCTCAAGAGGTGTGGTAATAGGCATATAGCTATGAAGATTCTCAAACATGCCACGGAGTGAACTGTAGTACACATGCTGAGGACGGCCATTCTGCTTGGTCTTGTAGATGTCAAACTGTAGCTGAAGAATCTTGACCTCATTCTTCTCTTGAGCATAGGTGGAAGCCAAAGTATCCCACATCGCCTTAACGGTGGGCTGGTTCAGAATATCGTTGGCTATCTCTGTGGTGAGGGCCCCACATAGCCAAACACATGCATATACGTTATCTTGCTTTCAAGAAGCATTTGCCCCAGTCTTATCCGTTGGCTCTGGATGTGTCAGGATGCACTCCTTATTGTTGCACTGCATGAGGGTGAGAAACTACATGGACCACAACTCATAGTTGGTCCAATCCATCTTAGCGATGGCAGTCGGGCCCTTGAAGGCTCCGGACGAAAAAAGTCCCTCTTGTTCTATGATATGATGAAAAACTGCTGAGTAACGAAACTCAATCGGGGAGTAGACCGATAAGAACATGTCTACACGATCATACAGAGGATTGGTTGTACATGTTGACTCATACAACCATCCTCATCAATCGTCGTTTGTCGCTAGGGTTGGAAAACATGATTTATAGGTACCAAATCACATTTTCCGGTCAAAATCAGACCGCTTCAGACCATAGAACGGCCTGCCGAGGTGCACAAAAGCGTACGGGAGGGTTGATGGCAGCCTAGGTGACCGAGGCAACAATCTAGGGCAGCAGGTGCAGCGCCCTGGAGGCATGAATGGCCAAGGCTATGGCCTAGGGCAGCAATGGCGACAACGTGGAGGCATGGACGACAACCTAGGCAGGTCGAGATGGTGGACTAGAGGTCGAGGTGACGGCTTGAGCTTGCCTAGGCAACAACCGGATGGGTGGGCGACAACCAGATGGAGGCCGAGCAGCCCGAGCTCCGACCAGAAAGAGAGGCGACTGCCTGGAGTGGCGTCCCGGGCGGCTAACGACGGCGGCCGAGTGGGGAGAGGGGGGGGGGCAGACCGGTAGGGTTAGGGTTTGGTGGGATACGAGAACTCCAATCTAGGACCGTCGCTCCGATAACGTGTAGAGGGAAAAGAATTGATTGCATTAATGAGAGGTCCTTGAATTCTCTTATATTGGAGTGGAACCTATTGAGCAAATTACATGAAGAAGACAAAATAAATAGATAATAGAAAACAGTAAAAAAATAGGAAATATATCAAAAGATATGATATGGTTTATGTTAGAAAATATAATGCGGAAGCTAATATCAGAGAAAAGAATAAAATATTTAGGAACACCGAGATTTTACGTGGAACCCTTCTCCCTAAGGAGCGGGATGAAACCATGGGAGAATGCCTCAAAGGGCTGATGTGTCTACTGACTTTCTTTCATTAATACGGGAGGGTGAGGTGCTTCTTATATAACTCTCACTGAGTCTCCACATCCCACAAACGGTCGATGTGGTACTAAACAACTGGATATGATAAATGGATCCTGGACTGATCCATTTACCCGTCTACATGACAAGCGACACATATACTCTAACACTCCCCCTCAAGCTGGAGCAGGCAATGCTCAGCTTGTACAAATAGAAAAAAAATCACTCAATGCACACAATTGTCGGCTGCTGTCGAGGATGTTGCTTCTCATGCCGTGCAAGTGAGTCTGAAAAGTCTCCTCGTCGGAGAACTGTGAAACCACATGAAAACCCTAGCTCACATGGCATAGGGAATGAGATCTCTACTTTGGAGTCCCTTTGGAACACATGAAAAGTCTGACCAAAACAAAAGATGGGGACCACAAACTGACGATCACATAAATGCACGTGTCTGAAAAAGGAGTCTCTCTCTGGAGAACTCAAAGAAAATGAGCCATTCACATATGGAGTGCGTTGAACTTGGACTCATGAACAAATCCGCAGAGTCTGAAACATCTGAACTATAGAGTCTGGAAAATCTGGATGGTCTGGAATCTGACATCTGAATCTGGAACAAACCTGTGACTTTACACAATACTTTCCCTTTCTCCCATACTTGTCGGAAAACAATGACATCGACAAAGTTGGGAGAAGACAAGACGATGATAAAAAAACCAATAAGCCGATCATAAATTTTTTCGGCTTTTCAAATCATTCATTTTTTCAGAGATTTTTTGAATGTTTTGTACGGTTTTTTGTAGATCCTTCCTTTTATAACAACTATTTCTCTATTTAAGCCTTCTTTTCCTTCCATTTTTTTCCACGTACAACTTTTTTGTTGTACGCACCTTTTCCTTTCAAAACAAATTCATTTTTTTAAACATACGACCCCATTGGGCCAAAATATTGCAGCTCTATTTTTAAATTGATGCTGCAACCCAACTTCTTTTTCTTCTCCTTTTTTTGAAATCAGACCCCTCTGCTCTCTCTTTTTTTTCACATTTTTTCTTTAAACAGAACATAACCCACTTGCCCCCTTCTTTTTTTATTTCGGGTTCCCAACTGGGAACCCCTTTCTCTCGAAGGACCTCAACCCCTGATGGGTTCTTCTCTTGTTGTTGCCCCCGATGGGGCATCTGCTGTTGCGCGCCGCACCGATGGGGGTCTCTGATGTTGGGAGCTCGAGGGGCCTCTTCCTAGAGATCTGCGGCAAGGTGGGTAGCGTCGTTTTGCGAAGAGAGATGTTCCTCTTCTAGGAGAGTCCTTCTCCTGGAGGGTTAGGGCTCGTTGTTGGAAGATCGAGCTTCACTGTGGAGCTCCATCTGGAGTACACAGGGGCGACGATGCTGTTGGGAGGAGCATGGAGATCGATATTGGAGGGTGCGCCGCCTATACTTTTAGAGAGGAGGCGGCACCGCCTGGGCTGCTTCATTGTGCCTTCTGGAGATGCAACTAGAGGGGTGGGTTGCGTGTGCCTTGGTCCCCTTCCCGGGATAACGACGATGACGGGAGCGTGCTAACAAAAAGAGGAGTTGCGCCTCCAATCAGGAAGAGATGCTCGTAGGGAGGGGTGCCGATCTAGATGAGCGAGAAGGGCGGTGACGCCGCCGCTGCTGCTTTGGAATGCAATGGGATCATAGTGGAGGAGGCACATGAGTTGTGGCTGAGGATCGGGGTTGCTGCCCGGAGGAGCTTGATGGTCTGGATGGCTTGGATTTGGAGGTGAGAGGTTCCGCCTGAGCATCGTGAAGAGCCTCCTGCGACTAGGGTTTTGGATCGGCAGAACCCTAGCACCTGGATGATGCAGGGATTTTGTGGTTGACGCTGTCAGGGAATCCGCTATGCAAAATTTCGAATGAATCCAGAATCGAATCTTGAAGTTTGCGTAGTCAATGAGATGACCGCAGAATAATTTCGAGGGTTTCATCTAAACCATAGAACAAGAACTTGATCGAACAATAGTAGAACATGAGTTATCTTCAATAATAAGTCAGAATTGAATTTCTTGATAATCGAATCTTGATCCAAAACAAAGAACATAATGAAAAACCTCGAGAATCGAACCGCTCTGATACCATGTTAGAAAATATAATGTAGAAGCTAATATCAGAGAAAAGAATAAAATGTTCAGGAACACCGAGATTTTACATGGAACACTACTTCCTAAGGAGCAGGATAAAACCACGACAGAATGCCTCGACAGGTTGATGTGTCTATTGACTTTTTCTCATTGATACATGAGGGTAAGGGACTTCTTATATAGCCCTCACTGAGTCTCCACATCCCACAAATGGTCGATGCAGGATTAAACAACTGGATGTGGTAAATAAATTTTGGAGTGATTCGTTTACCCATCTACATGACAAGTGACACATACTCTAACGGTTTATATTGAGGATCTGTGTTCATTGCATGAGCTTGTAAAAAGGAAGATGTAAGATGCTTAATATGTATAGGTTGAGATAAATGAATGAGAGAGTTAAACCAAATATAAATTGGCAGCATGGCTTGGCTTTTCTAATTATTGGTTTATGATCCCTTAGTCTCGATCTTATACGGATTTCTCAAGCAAGTGCCTTTTCTCCTCGTGACTTAATTATTATTTTCGTATCGGATACGTAAAACTTCTATCTTTCTTTTTTTTCTTCTAAAGTTGCACAGAAGTTTGGATTTGCTGAATATTTCAGTTGCTACTGTTGTAAAAGTCGCTCGACTAGGCCGATTAGTCGGCCCAAGTAGTCGAGTCAGGGGAGGGGGTAGCCGACTCGATTATGCTAGTCGGCCATTAGTCGGTCAACCTGACTAATTAGGCCGGCTACTCTACCGACAATTAGAAAGAGATTTTTTATTTTTTTGTTTTTCGATTTTTTAAAAAGCAAACTTATTCTGTAACGTCCATATCCTAACAAACCCGAACTCGTCCGATTTTGGGTCCAATGAACCCAATAATGTTGTCGGTCAATACTAAACAACCTAAAACGACCAAGTAATCGTGAATCAAAAGTCGTTCGGGCAAAATCGACCAAACAAAATCGGTCGCTTCATAGTGCGCACCGCGAAAAAGCCGCGACGCAAATTCGGAAACCGCAAAACGAACCGAGACCGTCATTAGATCCGATTCGACGAAAGAAGACCAACGGAATCGACCGTTCGTCAATCGGAGGTCGTTTGGTATTTTTAAATCACAAAATTTAATCTTAAACAAAAATCGTATCCGAAAATTTCGGGTATTCAAAATCCGATCGGAAGTATGCCAATATTATACTCATTTTGATCGGTGTTCAGAGACGGTCAAAGAGAGATATTGTGCGTCGAAATTCGAGGTTCGATGCGCGAATACGGTCAAGTTTTATTTAAGAGGCTTAAAAAAAGATAATTAATAAAATTATTTTTTTATATAGCAAATAGCTATTGTTTTCCAGCAAACAGCCGTTACCTTCTTTTTTTATATATTCTTGTGCATAATTTTCTTTTATCCACATGTCTGTCAAAAGCTAGACACATGTCAAGGAGGAAACTCTTCTCCACCTTATTAATATCATCACAAGTTTCCCTTCGTCTCCTTAATCCTTTTCCATTTCCAACGATAGTTTCTCCCCTCTTCTCTTTGCCTTTACCATTTCTTCCCCCTTCCCTTTTATCTCTCCCTAATTCCAACGAGAAAGACCTCAAGCCCCTTCTCTCTTTGGTTGGACTGCTCCCAGGGAAGTCGAAATTTCTACCTCTGATTTCTTGAAGAATTTCGTGCTTCAAGAAGCCAATAGGAGCTGCTGTTCTTGACTCCAGAATCCAGCACTGCATGCAACTCTTCTTCTTCAATTTGGAGAATTAAAATAAGGTACAATCCTATCCCTAATCCTCCTTATTTATATCAAACCTTTCTCTCTTTTTCTCTCCAATTTTTCTCTCCAACACTTCCAACGAAGGGAGATTTTAGCTCCGGTCCTCATCCCCCTGTTGCAAGTTGTAGCATCCAAAGTTGCTGGAAGCATCTTCCTCCCCTTCTGTTGACATCTCCAGCAGCTAAAGATATTGTTGCAGCCCCCATCCCCTGTTGTGCTCTTCCTTTTCCCAAGAAGCAAGCAATTGGGAGCTGCAACACCTTATTGCAAACATAGCATGCAAGCTAATTGGCCTCCATTTTGAGAGATCTAGAAGGTACACTCCTTTAACCCCCTCTTTGCTGCCATGCATGAATAATTAAACTTATCTTTTTCAGCCAATTGTTACACGCAAGATCAATATTTTCTCCAATTTGGAGATCTGATGTACAATCCTTAGCCATCTCTCTTCGCTATCATGCATGCACAAAATAAGCTTTTCTATGCCCCCAATTTATGAAGTTCTCTTTATTCTTCATCCTAATAATAGCCAAGTAGTGTTTAGTTAACAATTAGATATGTTTATCTGATCTCTCCTCAAATTTATTTCTCCTGGACTTTGATAAATTTCTCCTATGTTCCAAAACAGCCACTGTTATCTTATGATTCTGTTTTGACAATTAAATCAAGCCAGCAATGATCTTAGTTTAAAGATCCAGTACTTGGAGTTACGCATCTTTTAAGTTACTAGCCCCTGTAACAGATTAGTAGGGCTGCACTAATATGTGATCTCGTTTGGTTGGTATCTATATATTGGAATAACACTAATATAGTTATTTTGGTCATGATAACGATGCCTGTGTTTTTACAAGTCAAAATGCAATCTTATAAATGCTAGTAAATGATACATAGGTTCAACCTATAACCAGGGATTCGATAATAGCTGGATACGCTCATGGTGAAGTTTTATTTTAAATGAAATGGAATTAGCCATAAACGGTAAGGTTTCTCCTTTATGTATCTTACCAAAGCAGGGGACGAGAGTACCTAAGGAAGTGCACTTATATATATATAAAAGGGGTGCACTACCACTTATTAGATTGTAGAACTGTAACTATATAATAAAGGAAACACACGAAGGGAATACGATAGCCATAACCTTTGAACGGTCAAAGAGAATTGGAATTATACAAGTATATAATTGGCTCTAAGGCACTATGTATATGTAAAAATGAGTTTATATACAGTTAGAATTTAATTGCAGTTAAGTCTATGTTTAAAATATTAAGGCACATTATTATAACGTTAAAACTTCCTCTCTCTCATCGAGTCAGTATACAACATATTGCTTTGGGTGCACTTTGGAGGAGTGTGTGGATCTGGCAAATTCAAGTAGCTAAAAATCTCTTCTTCAAATCTTATTGTTGCAGTCTTATGTATATATAATAAATGAATGACTATATGTAATAAAGTACAGGTACTGGTGCGGATACCTTCGCTTAGAACCCTACAAATAGTTAATATATATGAAGCTCTTCTTTCAAAAAAAATGATAATAATATATTCATTGGACATTTCACAATAAGCATCTAAAAGATATAGATTTGGACAGAAAGGAAACCTTGGGGCTGAAGATGCTCTAATAAACTGTGAACATCCCAACCATATAGAATAACCGTGACTGCTTCTATATCATACCATGATCGTGTGGTTGTGAATCATTGATAACAAATATTTATGCAAGTTATGAGAAGTTGGAGAACAATACAATGTAAGAAGAAGCTCCTACATTTGATACATGCAATATAAGTTATAAGCTATGATAGATGACCATGATCCTCATGATTTTAGGTCTTGTTTAGTAAACCTTAAACAATCAATTATAAACTCTTATCATCTATGAGCAGTTTGTATCATCCTTATGATCTATCAGGCAGAGTCTCGGATCATCTATGGCAAGTTAACCATTGGGAATACAAGACCTAGTAAGGGCTCTTTGAATCTTCTCTCTCAATAAACAAATGTATGCCAACCAGAATTAGGAAAAGCTATAACATTGGAATATGAATTGAATCTATATAACTGTGAATCAGTGATACCAAATATGTTGCCGGTCATGGTGACTTTTACACCTGACTGTGCGAGAGCGCGGTGACTCTCAACTGGGCGGAAGAAAGGAAGCTCAGTTTGGGCAGCGGCCGCCAAGTGCGCGGGTCTAGGATCCCAGTCCCTTTCTGGTTTTTACGCGAGCTCGCAGTGTTTTTACGCCTCGTTGGGATCCCGATTTTAGACCAGTTACGCTGACCCTGTTTTAGGATGCCCAGGCGGGGGATCCTGGTTTTTCAGTTTTACGTACGAGCTCGGTTGCCCGTTACCGGTCGGGCTGTTTTTTTAGAGTGACTATTCCGGGAAGTCCCTCTCACCCGTCTCAGTGGCGTAGTTGGGGAGTAGACCTATCCCTCTATTGGACCGTCCTTCCAATTAGGGGGTGAGACGGAAGAGCCCTTTTGTTGGCTTCTTCACCACTTGAGTTTTTCTTTCGCCAACAGACTTGGCGATTCTACATTCAGATCATCTATATCTATATCTACATTATCTAGAGTTACATTTGAGACTGTTGTACTGAGGTTTGAAGGGATTGATTTTACATCCAGATCATCCATTTCTATGTCTACATCATCTAGAGTTACATCTGAGACAGTTGCACTTGAGGTTTTAAGGGTTTACAATTAAAGTTGAGTAAATGGAAAAGACTTTAAATCTAATTCGAAATCTCATTAAGCTAGTGGACGTGTTGGGAACTTAGTTAGGATGCATTATACAACACCGCATGCCTACGGAGGCACCCCAACCCTAAGACATTCCCCTAGTCTTAGAGTCATAGTGTGAGGTTTCACAAGAACCAAGACCACAGACTATCCACTAGACTTAAGAATTTAATAAATCATTATATCTTCTCATCTCATCTTTTCCATCATCAAAATCCACAAATATGACCTCTAAGCAATATGAGAATGAAATATACTTACTATGATCAATTAGTTACAATATAAATATGCTTATGTGGGAAATGTTGGATTAATGGCTAATTATGAGAGATGCTTACTAGAAATTTGGAAACCTTTTATATTTACAAGTAGAAATAACTTTGAAATTTGAAATATTCCTTCCTCTCTACTTGCTTGCTTTTGGTCACAATAAATGTCTGTTTTTTTTGTAAGTTTTTGGGAGGTACCAGCAACCGCTGACGCCTCTTCTTTCCTAACGTGTTTGGCAGGCAAACAGCCTGCAGTTTAATAGCAGTTCCGTAGCTATACATGCTTCCTGGAGATAAAGTATACACTAGACGGTATGATTTACTTTGTCTCAATTTTTGTTCAATTTATAATGTATTATGTTTCTTTCTCTTCAGTCAGAATTTGGGATATTGTATGTACTGTCAGAAATTGGTACATGTTGTAAAATATATGGAAGTTAATGAAATGAGATTTTGGTGACAATTGTTCTATGAGCTTGTGGTTATAAATGTTGATGTGAATGTCAGATGAAATTATTTCATTCGTGAAAAATTTTCCCCGTACTTTCAGTTACTTAATGCGATAGTAATGAATGTTGTAACGCGAAATGTGTGATTAACGGGTACCCGGATCCTGAGGGCTTCACAGTTTGCTTTGGAATGCAAAAATCCTCCACATAAGCGCCTCAGGATCCGGGTACCCGTTAATCACACATTTCGCATTACAACATTCATTACTATCGCATTAAGTAACTGAAAGTACGGGGAAAATTTTTCGCGAATGAAATAATTTCATCTGACATTCACATCAACATTTATAACCACAAGCTCATAGAACAATTGTCACCAAAATCTCATTTCATTAACTTCCATATATTTTACAACATGTACCAATTTCTGACAGTACATACAATATCCCAAATTCTGACTGAAGAGAAAAAACATAATACATTATAAATTGAACAAAAATTGAGACAAAGTAAATCATACCGTCTAGTGTATACTTTATCTCCAGGAAGCATGTATAGCTACGGAACTGCTATTAAACTGCAGGCTGTTTGCCTGCCAAACACGTTAGGAAAGAAGAGGCGTCAGCGGTTGCTGGTACCTCCCAAAAACTTATAAAAAAAACAGACATTTATTGTGACCAAAAGCAAGCAAGTAGAGAGGAAGGAATATTTCAAATTTCAAAGTTATTTCTACTTGTAAATATAAAAGGTTTCCAAATTTCTAGTAAGCATCTCTCATAATTAGCCATTAATCCAACATTTCCCATATAAGCATATTTATATTGTAACTAATTGATCATAGTAAGTATATTTCATTCTCATATTGCTTAGAGGTCATATTTGTGGATTTTGATGATGGAAAAGATGAGATGAGAAGATATAATGATTTATTAAATTCTTAAGTCTAGTGGATAGTCTGTGGTATTGGTTCTTGTGAAACCTCACACTATGACTCTAAGACTAGGGGAATGTCTTAGGGTTGGGGTGCCTCCGTAGGCATGCGGTGTTGTATAATGCATCCTAACTAAGTTCCCAACACGTCCACTAGCTTAATGAGATTTCGAATTAGATTTAAAGTCTTTTCCATTTACTCAACTTTAATTGTAAACCCTTAAAACCTCAAGTGCAACTGTCTCAGATGTAACTCTAGATGATGTAGACATAGAAATGGATGATCTGGATGTAAAATCAATCCCTTCAAACCTCAGTACAACAGTCTCAAATGTAACTCTAGATAATGTAGATATAGATATAGATGATCTGAATGTAGAATCGCCAAGTCTGTTGGCGAAAGAAAAACTCAAGTGGTGAAGAAGCCAACAAAAGGGCTCTTCCGTCTCACCCCCTAATTGGAAGGACGGTCCAATAGAGGGATAGGTCTACTCCCCAACTACGCCACTGAGACGGGTGAGAGGGACTTCCCGGAATAGTCACTCTAAAAAAACAGCCCGACCGGTAACGGGCAACCGAGCTCGTACGTAAAACTGAAAAACCAGGATCCCCCGCCTGGGCATCCTAAAACAGGGTCAGCGTAACTGGTCTAAAATCAGGATCCCAACGAGGCGTAAAAACACTGCGAGCTCGCGTAAAAACCAGAAAGGGACTGGGATCCTAGACCCGTGCACTTGGCGGCCGCTGCCCAAACTGAGCTTCCTTTCTTCCGCCCAGTTGAGAGTCACCGCGCTCTCGCACAGTCAGGTGTAAAAGTCACCATGACCGGCAACATATTTGGTATCACTGATTCACAGTTATATAGATTCAATTCATATTCCAATGTTATAGCTTTTCCTAATTCTGGTTGGCATACATTTGTTTATTGAGAGAGAAGATTCAAAGAGCCCTTACTAGGTCTTGTATTCCCAATGGTTAACTTGCCATAGATGATCCGAGACTCTGCCTGATAGATCATAAGGATGATACAAACTGCTCATAGATGATAAGAGTTTATAATTGATTGTTTAAGGTTTACTAAACAAGACCTAAAATCATGAGGATCATGGTCATCTATCATAGCTTATAACTTATATTGCATGTATCAAATGTAGGAGCTTCTTCTTACATTGTATTGTTCTCCAACTTCTCATAACTTGCATAAATATTTGTTATCAATGATTCACAACCACACGATCATGGTATGATATAGAAGCAGTCACGGTTATTCTATATGGTTGGGATGTTCACAGTTTATTAGAGCATCTTCAGCCCCAAGGTTTCCTTTCTGTCCAAATCTATATCTTTTAGATGCTTATTGTGAAATGTCCAATGAATATATTATTATCATTTTTTTTTGAAAGAAGAGCTTCATATATATTAACTATTTGTAGGGTTCTAAGCGAAGGTATCCGCACCAGTACCTGTACTTTATTACATATAGTCATTCATTTATTATATATACATAAGACTGCAACAATAAGATTTGAAGAAGAGATTTTTAGCTACTTGAATTTGCCAGATCCACACACTCCTCCAAAGTGCACCCAAAGCAATATGTTGTATACTGACTCGATGAGAGAGAGGAAGTTTTAACGTTATAATAATATGCCTTAATATTTTAAACATAGACTTAACTGCAATTAAATTCTAACTGTATATAAACTCATTTTTACATATACATAGTGCCTTAGAGCCAATTATATACTTGTATAATTCCAATTCTCTTTGACCGTTCAAAGGTTATGGCTATCGTAATCCCTTCGTGTGTTTCCTTTATTATATAGTTACAGTTCTACAATCTAATAAGTGGTAGTGCACCCCTTTTATATATATATAAGTGCACTTCCTTAGGTACTCTCGTCCCCTGCTTTGGTAAGATACATAAAGGAGAAACCTTACCGTTTATGGCTAATTCCATTTCATTTAAAATAAAACTTCACCATGAGCGTATCCAGCTATTATCGAATCCCTGGTTATAGGTTGAACCTATGTATCATTTACTAGCATTTATAAGATTGCATTTTGACTTGTAAAAACACAGGCATCGTTATCATGACCAAAATAACTATATTAGTGTTATTCCAATATATAGATACCAACCAAACGAGATCACATATTAGTGCAGCCCTACTAATCTGTTACAGGGGCTAGTAACTTAAAAGATGCGTAACTCCAAGTACTGGATCTTTAAACTAAGATCATTGCTGGCTTGATTTAATTGTCAAAACAGAATCATAAGATAACAGTGGCTGTTTTGGAACATAGGAGAAATTTATCAAAGTCCAGGAGAAATAAATTTGAGGAGAGATCAGATAAACATATCTAATTGTTAACTAAACACTACTTGGCTATTATTAGGATGAAGAATAAAGAGAACTTCATAAATTGGGGGCATAGAAAAGCTTATTTTGTGCATGCATGATAGCGAAGAGAGATGGTTAAGGATTGTACATCAGATCTCCAAATTGGAGAAAATATTGATCTTGCGTGTAACAATTGGCTGAAAAAGATAAGTTTAATTATTCATGCATGGCAGCAAAGAGGGGGTTAAAGGAGTGTACCTTCTAGATCTCTCAAAATGGAGGCCAATTAGCTTGCATGCTATGTTTGCAATAAGGTGTTGCAGCTCCCAATTGCTTGCTTCTTGGGAGAAGGAAGAGCACAACAGGGGATGGGGGCTGCAACAATATCTTTAGCTGCTGGAGATGTCAACAGAAGGGGAGGAAGATGCTTCCGGCAACTTTGGATGCTACAACTTGCAACAGGGGGATGAGGACCGGAGCTAAAATCTCCCTTCGTTGGAAGTGTTGGAGAGAAAAATTGGAGAGAAAAAGAGAGAAAGGTTTGATATAAATAAGGAGGATTAGGGATAGGATTGTACCTTATTTTAATTCTCCAAATTGAAGAAGAAGAAGAGTTGCATGCAGTGCTGGATTCTGGAGTCAAGAACAGCAGCTCCTATTGGCTTCTTGAAGCACGAAATTCTTCAAGAAATCAGAGGTAGAAATTTCGACTTCCCTGGGAGCAGTCCAACCAAAGAGAGAAGGGGCTTGAGGTCTTTCTCGTTGGAATTAGGGAGAGATAAAAGGGAAGGGGGAAGAAATGGTAAAGGCAAAGAGAAGAGGGGAGAAACTATCGTTGGAAATGGAAAAGGATTAAGGAGACGAAGGGAAACTTGTGATGATATTAATAAGGTGGAGAAGAGTTTCCTCCTTGACATGTGTCTAGCTTTTGATAGACATGTGGATAAAAGAAAAAATTATGCACAAGAATATATAAAAAAAGAAGGTAACGGCTGTTTGCTGGAAAACAATAGCTATTTGCTATATAAAAAAATAATTTTATTAATTATCTTTTTTTAAGCCTCTTACATAAAACTTGACCGTATTCGCGCATCGAACCTCGAATTTCGACGCACAATATCTCTCTTTGACCGTCTCTGAACACCGATCAAAATGAGTATAATATTGGCATACTTCCGATCGGATTTTGAATACCCGAAATTTTCGGATACGATTTTTGTTTAAGATTAAATTTTGTGATTTAAAAATACCAAACGACCTCCGATTGACGAACGGTCGATTCCGTTGGTCTTCTTTCGTCGAATCAGATCTAATGACGGTCTCGGTTCGTTTTGCGGTTTCCGAATTTGCGTCGCGGCTTTTTCGCGGCGCGTACTATGAAGCGACCGATTTTGTTTGGTCGATTTTGCCCGAACGACTTTTGATTCACGATTACTTGGTCGTTTTAGGTTGTTTAGTATTGACCGACAACATTATTGGGTTCATTGGGCCCAAAATCGGACGAGTTCGGGTTTGTTAGGATATGGACGTTACATATTCTTATATGCTTAATGCTATATTTAAAGATAATTAATTCTTTTATTTCATTACAATAGTATAGAAAATGTACAAATCAATGTAAATATGCGTATAAAAATTGATTTATATATTTAAAATAATTACAAATTTTAAAATTGAGTAATAAGACTAAATCTTATTAGTTGCCCGATTACCGATTAATCCTTAGTCGGTGACCCCACCGACTGAGTACCAACTAGCGTTTTCTGTAACCTTGTCAGCTGCACATAACCTTGAATATGCTGGATATTTTAGTTGCATAAAGCTTCATATTTGCTTAATATTTCAGAACCTCGGATTTGCTGAATATTTCAGCTGCACTAACACCAATATTATCGTTTGTTTGAGGAAAGAATTCATGCCATTGGTAGATTCTTATACAGGTGTTCATTATATTTTTTGTTGGCTCTACAAGGGGCATGATTTCAATCTAATAACTTGTTGGACTATTTAATTGTCCGTCATATGAGTTGTAGGAGGGTAAATGGATCCTGGAGAGATCCATTTACCGCATTCACATGTTTAGTCCTACATCTACTAGTGGTGGGATTCAGAGGATCTGTGGATGCTATATAAGGAGCCACAGACCTCCTGTAACCATTGAGAGAAAGTGCAATAGACACACCAACACTCTGAGGTCTTCTCCCGTGGTTTGATCCCGCTCCTCACGAAGTAAGGTTCCACGATAAATCCTGATGTTCTTATTGTTCTTTATCTTTTTCCATGTTACGCTTCCGCATGTTCATTTTCTAACATGGTATCAGAGGGGGTTCGTTTCTCGAAGATTTTATGTTCCTTAATTTTATTCGAGATTCGTTGTTCTTGAAGATGATTATAATTTATTCAAGTTCTAAACACGTTCTAGGGTTTCTATTGAAACCCTAATTTCTGTGGATGTTGCATGCTTCTTCTCAAGCCACCATTCTTCAATGGTGATGGAACAGAGACGCCTCTAGTGCCCGGAATCACTCGATACAGGAAGCAAGTCCACGTTTCCATCTTGAAGTCCCTCGGTGAACAGGACATTTCTTCTGCCTTTGTCATTTCTGCATTCAACGCGGGCGCAAAAAGCACCACCCGGAATCAGGATTTGTTGTCTCTGCCTTTATCGTTCCCTCATCTCCTGTAGGAGCATCATTTGTCTCTCCTTCAGCATGTGCAGCAGAATCAGGTGGCACCTGCGCACCCTCCAGGCGGAAGGCACTCAAACTCTTCTCTAGATGTAAGAGGAACCCTAGCTCCAAGATCCCGCGCTGCCAACCTTCTCCTCGCCCTCTCGCCCCCTCCCCCAGACCATCTTGCCTTCCCGCGACGCCCCCAGACCATCTCTAGGTGGTACCGACCTCCACTCGCGCGAGCCATCTCTAGGCATCCCCCCATCGCAAGCGCATCGTGCACACAGTAGGCACGTCCCATCTCCGTTGTGCGCATCACGCGCTCCTCCAAGAGTTGGCGCGACCCCATCATCATCTCATGCTCGCGTGGCTCCAGGCTCCCATTCGGGGAGGGGGGCGATGCTCATCGAAGATCAGTATACCCCCGACGGCAGTGTTGAAGAGGGGTTCCCACGATGGGAACCCTAAAAGCGGTGGGGGGGGCATCGGTTATTAAAAAAATTTTATGGGATGCAGGTTCTACTTAGGCCAAATCAAGCTAAAAAAAGAGGGAATCCCAAGGGGGATGCGACAGTAAAAAAATTCAAAAGGCACGCACAAATAAAAAAAGGACGTACGCAAATTGAAAAAAATGGGGAAAAATTGAAAAGCCGTAAAAAAAATTGAACGGCTTAGAAAAAATGATTTAAAAAAATGTTGTGTTACGGCTATATATAAAAAATAGCGAAATATCCGGAAAAAATGAGGATTTAAAGCCGAAAAAAATGCAAACTGCAATAAATGCCCATTTTCTAATTTAAGATGCATGCGATGAGTACTTGAATAGTCAACTGGTGGATATTGACAAACCTGAAAGTGTGCATATATGATATGTACTACATTCTTCACCAGCATATCAAGTCTGCAGTTACTAGCTTTTATGGTATTCGGAAGTAGGAGTGGGCATTTGATTTTAGGTGGGTCTGGAACTTTTAATTAAATATGATTTTTTTTAGAATTGCCACCTCTCACTGATAAAAAAAATGAAAAAAATGATTTTATTGTTATTTAAACGGTAACATTTGCAGTTTGCTTCATCTACTTTTTGTATTAATTCCCTAATCCCATGCAACTCAAGCTCAAATATATTTTCTAAACTTGTTGCGATAGTCCCGTGCAGTGTGTCTGTTCTGCATACTGTGTTTCACAGAGTTTGATTCTTAACCCATATATAATCACTCTTACATATCCTGAGTAGTCCTTTTATGATCCTACATGATTATGCCATATTCAATTGTTAGCATTGATTTTATTGTGGTGATTATCATTTTAGTGAAGGGATATTTCATGATGATGTTGTAGCGGAGTAGTTGCCGCCAAGGGAGGGGCATGCACCCTTGGGACCTCAGGTAGAAACCTAGATGGTCGCGATCGCAACTGGTACTATGCAGCTGCGATGGTTGATGACATGTTGCTAGGCACACCGATGTGATATTTAATGGTATTCGACCTCAGTACTTGCATGCCTTTAGCCCAGTACTTCGAGAACGTGCCTAGTAGTCATGGTTGGTCTGCTAGTGTTTCGCTTGTTCACCTAGAGTTAACACTCTTGTACTGGTTAGTGTAGGCCACATTGGTTAGTATTCCATGTGGGAGTTCTAAGAAGGGAGTTTCAAGAAATATGATTAAGTGAAGTTGGGCGTGAGCTACAAGTTTCCTGTGCAGATGGAGGAGGATTGGGTTAATCATGGTGATTCAGACTATGGTAAGAATGATCTTGGTAATCAGTGCCCTGACTCATGCCCTACGCCACCATGGACTCTTACACGTGGGTAGTGGGCTTGGGCAGTTCGTGATGATTCACGAGTGGCGAAGTTGTAGAAAGCAGTAGTCAGTACTAGGTCGACGGGGTCACTGACTAAGGAGTAATCGACAGCCGGACGACTAATAGGATTTAGTTGGCCATTAATCGATTTTGAATTTTTTAATTATTTTCTATATATAAATCATTTTTATACATATATTCTTATATATTAACATAGATTTATACATTTTCTATACTATAATAATGAAACAAAAGAAGTAATTGACTTTAAATATAACATTAAGCATATTAGTATAAATTTGCTTAAAAAACAAAAAAAAACTAATAAATAAAAAAACTCGATGTAAAAGTCAATCGATTAGTCGGCTTCACCGACTAATAGCCAACTAGGCCTAGTTGAGTCGGCTACCCTCTGGCTCGACTAGACGTGCTGACTAGTCGGCCTAGTCGACCGACTTTTACAAGCTTGGTGAGTGGAAATTTGAATTGGAAATCAGAACTACAGTTTGTTAGGTAAAGTTAGTGGATGTGTTGAGAACTTAGATAGGATGCATTGTACCTCACCGCATGCGTACGGAGGCACCCCTTCCCTAAGGCCTTCTTCCTGCCTTAAAGTCGTAATGTGAGGTCTCACTCTGATCAAGAGCATAGATTATCCATGAAGCTTGGGTGATCCACATCAAATAATAATGATTAGACTTTATCTCTTTGTGAGGTTGGCTTATCCAGTTGGTTCTTTTGCACACTTTTTAATTATATCTTGCTTGTTATAAATTGTTATCGTACTAGGCAATTTGCTCATAATGTACCTATGTGTTGGATCTATTTGTTCTTAGCCGCAACAGTGAGCGACCGTTGTTTACTTGGAGATATTTCTTTTTGATGTAGCTATACTTTTGTGGTACAATTATTTGTTGCTGGCTTTTCCTGCTTTTTTTACTTGCAATTTTGAGAGACATGAGATGTACAGTGTATGTATGGAAACCTTTTTAATGCATAAATACAATATTTTATGGGCATGGATTGTAACTAATTAATGATGGACATGTCATGAATGGAAAGAGATTTTAAATTCCGAACATTGTGCTATTTTCTCCTGCTCATGATTATATTGCATGTATCGAATGTGGAATTGTATGTGTGAGTACCTGGATTCTACGGGGACGATCGCTACAGTTTGGTATCGGAACAGTGGTACTCCATTCCATTCCATGTATATCATTCCTCATTGATGTTCAAAATACATGATAGTGTTGAGAATATTCTGACCCAACACGAACCAAAAGGAGAATTGCATGTTTATATCCATGTCCATATATTTCTCGTAAGTAAAGCAAGTATAATTTTATGGTTCTTTATATATAACCATACCGTCTCGTTTGGATTCAGATGTGGCACAACAAATGTCCTTTGTACTGCGATACAAGGCATCCAGTAGCGCCAAGAGACGATGGAGCAGAGACTAGCAACTAGACGATCCCTCCTACCGTTCCTCTCACAACAGGGAGGAGAGCGTCAACTTGTCTTTCTCCCTAGAGGTAGAACATATAGAGGATGTTGATGCTTTGGAGAAGCATCAAAGCACATATGCAGCATACCAGCGGACGATGGTACCACAGTTCTTCGATACCACCACACTTGACAATGAGAGCTATGGATGGCACACGTGGCCAAGATCTTGAGAATAATACATGCACATGAGGATTCTTGGGTATCTTTTGTAGAGTACTCGTTGGGTGGATATGAAGAGCGGTGGTGGAATGCCACCAAGGAGCACCTGACCAAGCTCATCACTTGTGAGGTCTTCATTGACGATTTCCATACAGAGTTTTACCTGGATCATTGGGTAGATGATTAGAGGAGAGGGTTCACAGAGCTGACACATGGGTAGATAGCATCCTAAGAATACCTGATATGTCATACAGAGTTGTCTCGCCTTTCCCCTTCTATGACGGCTTACCCAGAGGAGAATCTGCAGAAGTTCATCCATGAGATGTGCGAGGAGGTTCAAGACAGACTCTACTTTGGACCTTACCTCCATCAAAGAGGTTACTATGAAGTTAACGAAGCGGGAGGCTACACAGAGCCGGTTACATTGAGGTTGGTCACAATTGCCTCCACCCCAGCCTAGTTGGGTTGCACGTCGGAACTTCGCTCACTTCCGTAGAGATCATTACCACCACCTAACAACAATGACACTGTCAGCTAGTAGGTTCACATCATCCCCTACCTTGGGGCTTGCCTTGGGAGATCATGGTTCGAGCTCTTCCCGCCTCCTTATGCAGACACAGAGCCGTAGGCTTGGGGGTGGCATTTTACTTCTGGAGGGAGCTTGTTACATGCAGGCAACCTTACGTGTTACCATTGCAAACACCTGTGTCACTTCAAGACCCAATGCTCATTGCGTGTCAGCAGCTCAGACGCGCAACATCTGGAGAGTGGAAAACTAGCTGTGTCTTCCGGACTGTTTCAGGGCTTAGGATTCTGATGTGGATACTGTGACTTTCATCGAGCCCCACCACAAGCATTCAATGTTGCGGGGTCTAGCACACAACCACGAGGATAGCTGAACGTAGTGACGCAAGAGCGGGCTCATGCTTCTGGATCAGTCATCAGAGGTCTGATTTAGCTTCCTATGGGATTTATTTATGTTGAGAGAAAAGAATTGCTTATTCATGAAGAGCCCCTAGGGCTCTCTTATATAGGAGAAAAGCCCCGTATTAATTACATAAGAGGTACATGAAGAAAATAGAAATAAGAAATGAATATAAAGAGATAAAAATATCTCAACATTCCCCCTCAAGCTGGAGCATATATGTCTATCATGTTCAGCTTGGAACAACATCTTTGAAATGGACCTCTAACAAGGGCTTTGGTGAATATATCAACAGTCTGATCTCTAGTAGAAACATGTGAGGTGGATATGAGACCCTTTTGGATCAAGTCTCTGGTATAGTTGCAATCCACTTCTATATGCTCGATCCGGTCATGGAATGCAAAATTATTAGCAATAAATAGAGCTGCTTAATTATCACGTAGAAGCTGCATGAGAAGAGGTACCTCCACAGCAAGATCGGTCAGGACAGATCTAACCCACATCATCTATGTGCTCCCCTCAACCATGGCTATGTACTCAGACTCTCTACTGGATCTAGCAACCACTGTCTGCTTCTCTCTTTTCCATGACAAGGCTCCCAACAAAAATAGCAAATCTAAAAGTAAACTTCCTGTCTATAGGGTATCCTGCATAATCAGCATCTGCAGAAGCTTTCACCTCAAGAGATGTACCTCTGCTGAATAAAAGACAATGCCTGGTGAAGTCTTCAAATATCTCAGAATCATATAAACAACGTCCATATGAACCTTCCTAGGCTGCTCCATAAACTGGCTCTCATTGCTTACAACAAAGGATATGTCAGGTCTGGTGACAATAGCATAGAGGAGCTTCCCTACGAGCTTACAACAAATTGTCTTCAACTTTAAGGGTATAAATCGAGACTAACAATGGTTTTGTAAATAAACCTAAATCTTTATTTTTTTAAAAAATAAATAATGGAAAAAAATTCAGTAGTGTTTCCCTGGCACTTTCACTTTGCTCGAGGCTTATTGAGATTTTTAACACTTAGTTTATGAGGTCCATTTGCTGAGGAGAACAATGGAGATTTATAGAGCTAAAAGGAAGAATCTCCATATGATCTTTATTGATTTAGAGAAGGCTTATGATTTCGTCCCATGAGAGATACTGTGGAGAGTTTTGGAGAAGAGACAAGTACATGTCCTATACATTAATCTCATAAAGGGTATGTATGATAGGGCTTTATCTTGTGTAAGGACCCCGACGGGGAAGACTGACTATTTTGATGTCAACATTGGTTTACATCAAGGTTCAGCTTTGAGTCTGTTAGAGTATTTGGTAGTGCGCCATGTTGAGTTGTAGCAGGGTAAATGGATCCTGGAGAAGATCCATTTACCCCATCATGTGTTTAGTCCCACATGGACCAACAGTGGGACTTGGAGGCTCTGGGAAGGCTATATAAGGAGCCCCAGACCTCCTGTACTCATTGAGAAAGTTCAATAGAATATCCGCCCCGTTGAGGGCTTCTCCTGTGGTTTCATCCCGCTCCTCACGGAGTAGGGTTCCACATAAAAATCTTTGTGTTCTTCGTGATTATTCTTCTTTATTATGTTATTTCGCTTCCGCTTTCTATTTTATAACATGGTATCAGAGCGGGTCGATTCTCGAGGATTTTTTTTTCTTTGTAATTTTTTTTGTTCGAGATTCGAGATTTGTTCTAGGGTTTAATTTGAAACCCCAATCCATTATATTTGGGAAGATTCAATATTCTGAAGAATTCGTTTATCACACAAGCGGTCATCTTCGGCAGAATCCATAACCCTAATTAGGGGTTTCTGCAACATCGAATCATCAACATCCGTGCAGCATCTTCATGTCCATCGCAAGGCGGCAACAACTCGTATGGCGCATCTCCAGGTCGCGCGCGCCCCCATGGCTGCACACAACCGCCCTCTGCAGTGAAGCCCCGCACTGTGCAAGGCACTGGGCCCTTCGTGCCTTCGCGCACAACCCCAGGCGGCACAAATCGGCCGCCTCCGCCCTCCCTCGCGCCATCCAGATCTGCGGCGGCGCTTCCCCAAGTGGCACCCCATCTCCTCCAGCAGACGACACGGCGGCCCCTCCAGAAATCGCGCATCACCGCATCTCGATTCTCATGCAGGGCTCAGGTGGCGCGAAAATGTATCGCGTAAGGCTCCATCTTCTCCATGTGCTGCAAGCCCTGGGAGGAACGAATCTTCTCCAGCAAACCCCCAGGCGAGGCTCGATGTAGCAGGCAGCGCGCAAGAGCGCGTCGTGCTCTCCTCCAGGGCGGCGGCGTGAAATCCCAGGCGCGAGCCCTCCAGCGACGCGCGCACCTCGCGCGACTCTCCCCAGCACTGGCGGCAGGCCCCGGCGACCCCCTCCCTCCACGATAATTGCCAGGCGGCGCTGGTATAAATCCCCATGGGGGGAGCGGCTACTTCGTGAGGAGAAAACCCTACCCGATACCGAGGGTGGGTGCGATCAAATAAAAAGTGGAGGGCTTGGTAGCCCACTTATATTTAAAAAAATCTAAAGGGGGCCCAAGGAAAAAGAGGAGGGGGAGTTCAGGCCCATCTGGGCCTAGCCGTGTATCAAAAAAAAATGAGTGACAGGGCAGCCTACGGAAAAAAAAAAGTTGAGAGATGTCTTTAAAAAAAAAAGGCACGTGCATTTTAAAAAAAAAGCCGCACGCAATTAGAAAAAAAAATGTTTTTCAAAAAAAAAAAGTTTGTCAAGAGCCGTAAAAAAAAATGAAACGGCCAAAAGTTATCCATGTTTTGAGAAGCCGAAAAATTTGTAACGGCTTAATTGGTATTGTGTACCCCTATTTGTCTTGTCTTCTCCCAACTTAGTCGACGTCCATATTTTCCGACAAGTATGGGAGAAAGGGGGAGTATATATGTAGAGTCACAGGTCTTGTATTCCAGATGCAGATTCAGATTTCCAGACCGATCAGATTCCAGATGAAGATTTCAAGCACAAGTTTCCAGACTCGACGTTCAGATTCCGGGTCCCAGTTTGATGCGCAGTTGTTCAGACTCGACGATTGTCTTCCGAGTCTCCAGTTTCAGACACGCACGAGTGTGCGGTCTTATTGTCAGATGAGCATATGTTGCCATCATTGTCAGAGGTCCCCATCATTCTTCTAGTTGTCAGGCCAGAGTTTTCATGTGAGCCATAGGGACTCCAGAGTAGAGGACCATTCCCTATGCCATATGTTGGCATGGGTTTTCATGTGGTATCATAGGTACACCAGAGCAGTGCACCATTCTCTGAGCCAGATGGGAGAGACCCAGTTCTCCGACGAGGAGACTTCAGGCGCAAGTTCAGACTCGATGGTCAGATTCCGAGTCTTCAGTTGACTCACACTCCAGCCCGTTCGTCCTCCTCACCTGCACGGCATGAGAAGCAACGTCCTCGACTGCAGCATGTGCGCGTTGGGTTGATATTGTCCGTAGTGTCCTGTAGCGTGAGTTGAGTTTCTTTCTGTTTGTCCAAGCTGAGCATTGCATGCTCCAACTTGAGGGGGAGTGTTAGAGTATTTGGTAGTGCGCCATGTTGAGTTGTAGCAGGGTAAATGGATCCTGGAGAAGATCCATTTACCCCATCATGTGTTTAGTCCCACATGGACCAACAGTGGGACTTGGAGGCTCTGGGAAGGCTATATAAGGAGCCCCAGACCTCCTGTACTCATTGAGAAAGTTCAATAGAATATCCGCCCCGTTGAGGGCTTCTCCTGTGGTTTCATCCCGCTCCTCACGGAGTAGGGTTCCACATAAAAATCTTTGTGTTCTTCGTGATTATTCTTCTTTATTATGTTATTTCGCTTCCGCTTTCTATTTTATAACAGAGTCCATTTCTTTTTACTTTGATTATGGACAAGTTGACAAGTCACATTCAGGACGAGTTACCTTGGTGTATGTTATTTGCTGATGATATTGTGTTGATTGACGAGATTAGAGATGGAGTAAATGGGAAGCTTGAGGTTTGAAGACATGCATTGGAGACTAAAGGTTTTCGTATAAGTAGGGCTAAGACGGAATATATGGAATGCACCTTTGATGGAAGCAATGGTGAAGGAATCGAGGTGAAGATTGGTGACGATAACATTCAGAAGAGAGATTCTTTTAGATATCTGAGATCTATTTTGCAACATGATGGGGAAATTGATGGAGATGTTACTAATAGAATAAATGCAGGCTGACTAAAGTGGAGAGGAGCCTTCGCTGTTCTCTGTGATAAGAAAATTCCTTTAAAAATTAAAGAAAAGTTTTACAAAGCAGCCGTGAGACCTGCTATGCTTTATGGTTCTGAATGTTGGCCTGTGAACCATAGACATGTGCAGAGAATGGCTGTAGCAGAAATGAAAATGCTAAGATGGATGTGTGGACATACACGTAAAGATCGGATTCGGAATGATGCAATTAGAAAGAAAGTTGGTGTAGCTCCGATCGAGGATAAGATGCGAGAAAACCGCTTAAGATGGTTTGGTCATTTGCAAAGAAGGTCAACTGATGCACCGGTTAGGAGATGCGAGTGGTGGGATGTTGAGCCGGCTAAGAGAGGGCGAGGACGACCCAAGAAGTGTTGGAAAGAGACTATACGAAGGGATCTTAGTTTTATGGATATAAGTCCGAGATTGACCCAAGATAGATCTGAATGGAGGCGAAGAATCCATGTAGCCGACCCTACTTAATTGTGGGAAAAGGCTTTGTTGTTGTTGTGTTATTGTTGTAGTTTATGTGGTCCAAAGACTTAAAGTTAACCAGTTTTTATCATTAGGATCCTAGACTTAATAGTTCACACTTCTCTAGTTAGAAATATTTATCCACTATATCTGCATGTTTAATCTCTAACTGAAAAGAATATGACCATCACTTCACATGCACAACTGCATTCATGATTAAGATAATTTGAGGTTTTACTTGAGGAATTGGGATTTGAGATTTGAGTATGGACCTGATTCTATGATACTCGAGGAAGGGATAAAATTAAGGAAGGCTTCATGAAACCTGTAATCTTAGCTTGTATGGGACATGTTTCTCATACTAATATCTTGATATAAGCCTAAGTGCTAAGGTGTGATGACACTAAATTAAATTATTGATCAGTGTGCATTAATCCTTGGTAAAAATGGTGGAGCTAGCCAAAAAGAAAAGAAAAAGATAAAGAGAAAAGCTCATGCATTACGAAGTCAAATATAAAGAGCTTCCACCAAAGGCGAGCGCTCCCAACCTTTTAAGTGTCCATTTGGACCAAAATCTTAGGCCTCTATGACTTGGACAAGTACCTCAAAAAGAGCTCTGTGTAGTGATACAAATGTGGGCATAGAAGGTATCTTAGATATTCTAAAGAGACACACCCCGATGCATTTCCAGGAAAACAAGTACAGATGACTCAACTTCTTTTGACGAGCACAATGATTAACAAAGGAAAATATATTGTGTTGAGTTAATAAGGTACTTGAGAGATACCTTGTTCTAATTAGAGGGAGAGAGCAAAGGACATCTTTCTATTACCTCCATTATCTGGCCTACTATCTACACACTTTGATGTCTGACGAACTAAAGAGACGATTGACTGAAGTAATTGAAGGATATGGGGAGATCCTCAAGTGCATCACGGGAGCGTGATGATCGCATCGTATGCGATAGCGACTAGTCGTGCTAGTTGCTCAATGCAGTGGAATTTAAAAAAAAAATAATTTGATGAAACCACATGATCCAAGAACCTTTCTCGGATCGTTTCATCTAAACCACAATAGGTATTAAGATTACCTCTTGAAGTGTGGTTGCGATCGAATCTCTAAACTAAGAGACCTCCTGTCTCAAGTTCGATCCGACAGAGGAGATGCTTGCGAGCGCGTTGATGAGACACGTCCTTTTCGCAATCCATGTTGATGATCCAAGCGACGAATCTCCTGATCTCGTCACACGAGATCTGACGTCTTCTTCACGATCGAGACGCACCGAAGGAGACGGAGATCCACGAGCAAATACTTCAGCAGCATAACGACGATGCTGCGGTGATGGCGACTCTTTCAAGGGCTCCATGGTGGACGACCACAAGAGACAGAAGGAGAGAGCATTTGGCGTGTAGAGATAGAGAGGGAGACAACATATGTCATTGTCATAAACTGGTTCTTTTTGAAGAGCAAGGGTTGCCTCTTCTTATATAGTGTTTTGGGAGTCCATGGATCCCAATACATAGACAACACATAATCAATAGATGAGATTGATTTGTGTTTCTTTCAACAGCTAAGATGTTGTTGTAAAAACATAACATCAAATGATTTAATTTAAATTAATTTACATTGATAAATCAACAAAGTTAATTTGAATTCAAATCACTTTTGACTAGAGAAGAGATAATGGGGAGACTAAACCAATCCCCTAAGAAAGGGGGACGACTACTCTTCTCATGGAGAGTTGTAGCCGTCCACTCCTCTTGAGTGGATTTGGTCAATCTCCTCTAATTATCATGGGATCTCATTATCTCATGATATCTCTTGATCTCTTGTCGAAAATATTTTGACAAAAAATAATTCCAAATTATCTTGTGGGAAATATCAACCATGCCATTGAAATTATGTGAATCTCATTCACAACCCAAAATAAAATGTAATTATATTTTCAATTAATCATTTAATGTGAATCCAATTCACATCAATAATTAATTAACAAATATAAATCACAATACGCTCTCTTTCATATATTATAAATCACATTTATAATATACCTGAATAATATGGATCGTGCTGTCCACATTATTCATATCCATCATAATTAAATCACATTTAATCACCTTAGATCTCTATTCTCATGTGCCCAAATAATATTAATTACATTCACATTTTCACATCTTTGATAATTAAATCACATCTAATTATCACAGATAACTCTCCTAATAATATGAATCAAATTCGTATTATTGATGATAATTAAATTACATTTAACTATCCATTTTCTCAATGCTCGGATACATATATCAATAATGAAATCCATGAACTCTTTCAAGGATAATGCGCTTTTTTCGCGGATACATGGAGATAAGGACATGGCGATTGTATTGTTCCACCTATAGTGACTTGGATATTGAGATCACATCTCAAATCCAGATCTTGCGGGCCTCCCATAGATGCTTGATTAAATCAAGACCGCAAATCTAATCTTCTCAACACATCTAAATCACATTCAGATTAATGTCCAACATTTGGACTAAGATCAGATTGCTTCTCTATGAGAGGAGTTACTAAAATCCAGACATGTTTCATCACTCCTTTGGAATGGAAGCGTCACGGTTATACAATCGTTTATGATCACATCACCCTCAGGTATTCCTAATACCTATACATCCAGCATACTGGAAGAACTAGAATAAATCCATAGTTTTAGATCTCTTTTAGACTATCTCCTTTAGGATTTCATCATTAAGGTTCTCATTCGATTATTGGGTGTCGGTATCGATCACATACTTTCCAAAAGCATATATCATACATAGTTGTTGATCATAGACTTTCCAAAAGCATATATCAAACCTTACAAATTCAGTCAAGCTTCCAAAGTGAGACGACCACGCGCGGAATTTGATTCTTCCCAATATCTCATGAGTGAGCTCATGTCTTCCGGTTCAGCAGTGAACCTGTCGTATTACTCATATACCCGTCCATGCACACCAGTGCGTCGGTGTATAGACCTTGGTTAGGTCATCAACCTATTGGTCTGCCAAATGTACATACTCAGACATATAGTAATACATCTGTCTCCGATCAGAGGATGCACGCCTATATCGTGACAACATACGACATAGGTCTTTGGTTATCTCGCTCTCGTTAAGTCAACTTTTTGACCTATCTAATCTGACACCTCCGAATCTCTATTCCCATGCAGAAGACCTGCATCAAGAGGTCGATCAGGTATCAACCAAATGAGAAAAATGATTGCCATCTCCTACTCAGGCTGGAGATCATCTCTTAACAATCATTTGATGGTGCTTGATGAGTCCTCATTCTAACTCTTTAGATACTCATCCAAGCACCAGCCTCTATGATTCAATAATTGAAACAACAATTGTATGATCATTAAGATGGTCATGCTACATAACCCTAATTTTACTAAGGGACCTATTATGCAAATTAGTTATTCTTTATTTCAGATCAGGGAATGATATTAGCAATAATATTTATTGCATAATGGCTCGCCGTGGGGTCGCATATCTAACAATAATAATAGATTAAATCCCTAATGTTGAGGGTTAAGTCCTTAGGAGAATCTCTTGTATTGGAACTTTAGGTGACACTTTAATTCTACTCTTGTTAATGCAATCAACACATTAAGTCATACTTCTTACTGTATACGTATACATTGAGAGTCTGCTTATTAGAGGAGTTGAATTCCTTTTGATTAAGATCTGGTTTAGCTGAAAGTTTTAAGATCTCTAAAACCAAGTGTTCTGGATCGATCAAGCCTTGCCTTTTCACGTGTACATGTCAGGGAATTCACTAAATTCGCTAGCTCTCTTATTCATTCTTTATTTATTAGCTTGAGGACGAGCATAGGTTAAGTATAGGGGGTGATGAATCCCATATTCATCTACATCATTTGTCTATATTATCCCTCTAGCTTATTAAATTCAACAAAATTCATTAAGTATTAACACTATTGATACTTGTTGTAAATAAATCACCTTAACTATTGTATAATAACCCTATTATTTTGCCTATATTTTATGTGATTATTGTTTATTAACAATAAAAAATTAGATTAATATCATACATGATTAGTTTATCATAATTTAAAATAAAAAATCCAAAAAATAAGAAAAGAAAATTAAATAAGAATTTTATTACTTGAAATTACTTACAAGAATATTTTCTATGTGTAAGTGCATCTTTTCTCTTTGGGTTCTATATGATAGTTGTAGATCCCATCTAGATCTACATTTTTCTTATTGAACATTTTTTATAATTTCACTCTTAACTATTTTTCTGAATTTATCTTTGATTTATTGATTTCTTTTGATTCTAATTGGGCCACGTGGCGTTACCCGCTTCATCCACGTGGCCTGCTTCCACTTTGCCACCCATCTCCATTTGACACTGTCTGATCGTTTGATCAGGCGGCCTGGATCCACTCGTACTTGCATGATTCTCAGCCGCCTGATTGCTTTGATCAGGCCATCCTGGCCGCCCGCTAGCGCCCCATTTTGTGCAGTCGGATTTTGATCGAACAGTTGGGCCATTTTTCCCAACCTCCAACCCACAACCTCCAGAGATTGCGAACCTCTTCAACTTACTTCCCCCTAATACCTCAACCACCCCATCCATTAATCTGACCAACTTCCACCACCATTCTTATCTTCCAACTCCCTTCCTCTTCGCGTTAACTTCAAAAACCACCTGAACTTCCGCTGCGACAAATGGTGGTAGATAAAACCACCAGGTTAATGACCCAAAATCGCCACCTCCTTCATCTTTAAATACACCATCACCACCTATATTTTGGGCATCTACCATTACAAGGGCATAGGCCCAACCCTTCTTCCTCTCATGATAGGAGAAGAGGAATCAAAGCGGCCACGATGACCTCTGACTTGGTGTAACCCATGGCATAGATACCATCCTACAACATCTTCGAGATGGTCGCTAGAGCTTTCTCCCTTGACCGAGGAGATCAAGCGACGGAAACTCTAGCCCAGGCTCCATCCGTTACCTTGGAGCGTCTTCTTCTATCGTAAGGGTTAGCTAAGTTAGATTTTACTTTGATTTCTCGGATTTTCTATCATTGTACTTGGATCTTCATCCATATCTAATTATTCAATGACCTTGGTCGTCTGCCGCGGACGCAAGCCATAGATTCCGTTCATCATATCTTTCCTCCAGAACCTCAGGCCACATCGTTCCTTTTCTCCATCCTAGTGACGGAGGAACCCACGAGGCCTACTAGCGTCTTCACCTCCCTGGCCTTCGGTTTGCCTCACATACACACACAAGCACTTGTTTTTTTTGCTGCTAAAGTTCTGCAGGTATGAATGTCTTCAATAATTAGAGCTTTGGCCGTGTCTCTGCTCTAGAGGATCTACGCCGACGAACCTTCATCGACCCAAGGTGTCGACCATCCTTGATCGTTCATTAGACTTCCTTTACCTTCGCGGGCTTCCCAGGAAGGTTTGTCGACCTTTTATGGATCTAGTGGAGCAAGGAGGAGCATCGAATCTTCTTGTCAGAGCCTAATTCCACGCCACCGCTCACGGCGACGTTCTTTAGAGGAGAAAGTATATGTACCATCTGATTAGTCCCAATTGAGGATAATCAGACGGCTCTATTTCAGCCACGTCATCGGTCTAGAAGCTGTAGCATCGGATGCACCGTACCTTCTGTCGAAGCAGCCAACGTGTGCTACTTGTCCCCCAGCCACGCGTTTCACTCGAGCGAGCCTGGTGTTGCATGTGTATATCGCGTGCAACTCTGGGCAAATTGCAAAGCTACCCTGTCGACTTCTCCAAATCGCAAAAATGCCCCTGCTCGGGGGTTTTCAATGGAGTTGTGAGTTTTCCATATTTACATTTTAGTCCTTGTAGGGACATATATGTGATGATTCATGTTCTGTTTTATTACATTTATGCCCTTGGATTCCTTGTTGAATATCTTTTGCATATGAACTCCAATTGAGACGATTCTATTGCATTCCGTTCTTTATTGAGTTATCTTTGATATGACATAATTAATTTTCTGATTTGAGATGTCGTTCAGGATTTGTTTATCAGAGATAATTTATGTATTCTCCATCATATTAATTGAACGATTGCTTTGAAGAACTCCTCAGTTGAACCCTAATCATTATTGTAATGATTGCTTGAGATTTACATGTAAAAGAGGAGCATAAATTATGTACATATGTGTATGTGTTAATTTATTTATTATGTTCATTTTGTCTATTATTTTATTTGCATAAAAAATCACATAAAATGCATTCTCATTCATTTGTAATATGTGATCTACTTTGTATTAGGGGATCAGATAAAATCCGTAATTCGATCCAATCCGATGCTATTGGATCGGATTGGTTTGGTTTTATCATTCTGATGGATCAGATTGGATTGGAGTTTTTCAAAACCATTAAAATATGGATTGGTTCAAATCTTTATCAAAATCCAATCCAATCCGTTAACACGCACGCACATGTAGATACATAAATACAACAAGCTTACATGCATACGTACACACACATATAATATGTATTTATGCCTATTTCGAGTTCCCTGTGAGGATATAGTCAATGTCATTCATGTTATTTTTTTCATATCAATCTTGGATAGAAGTTCTCTTAATGTCACACTTCTCTCTTGAAAGGCAAATGCTAAATCTCCATAATAATAAAGTATGACTATAAATTGTAAGATTATAATCAATGTCCAGTTATTCCCCTCCCAGTTTACTCTCTTTCATTTTACTATTGACCGCCTATATTCCTTCCGTTCCCTCTCAGTCTATTTCTATGATGCTTCCCTCACGCACGATGTTATTGCCCTCCAACATAACACCACTGCTCCCTTCCTCACGATGTCATTGCCCATCTCAAACAACGTAATCCCCTCCCACGTGATACTATTTGGCCTCTGTATGCTGCCACTCTTCAGATCTTCACTAAAAGAAAATAGATTTGGGATAGTTGCTCGATATATTTGTTAGATATTTTGACCCTTTTGTTTCTTATCTTTTACTTTTTCTAGCGTGTAACCTTATTTTATGGATGAATTTGGATCGATTGCATAATCAAATGTGTCATGCCCCATCTAAGAAGAAATAAGCATTATTTCAATTCCTTTTATTTTAAATTTGATATATATTTGTTATTCATATTTTTGTAGAACTTGCATATTTTAGCTATAGATATAATCTTAAGAATAAATTCCATTTCAAGTTCATTTTAAATGAGAAGCATGATGCCTTACTGATGGATTATATTTAAGTAAGTTTTGTCTTGTATACTCAATCGAGTATGAATGTTCTATGATTCTCATTTTTAATGATACATTATAGAGCCTTGAAGGATGTTCTTGCTAGTGGTTGGGCTCTGACATAGCAACATTCTAAGTTAATCATGGACTTCATAACTATCTGATAGCAGAGATCACAATTTTATTTATCTAACTTGTCTTTGTATCATTATTTGATAACTTGTATTGTTCTTATTTAAATCATTTGATGGAAATCAATTGTAAAAAATAAACTAATGCATTATCTGTTAAAAAAACTTAAATTTCAAATTTAATACAATCTTTTAGTTTGATTGCGTGGTCTTCAACTTTTTATAATGGATTCATGAAATTCTTCAACTTTCATTTGATTATGTGGGTTTTCTTTTCTTTACATCTATTCTTATTCTCGATTTTTAAGTCATTATTCGAATGTTCGAGGGCTAGCGTGTTATAAAGTATAAACGTACGAGAATAGACTATTGAGCGGGAAAATGTAAGTTTAAAAATCCAAACCAATCCGATCCAATACGTAATCCGATGGATTGGATCGGATTGGATTTAGATATTTGATGGATTTGATTGGATTCAAAAAAAATAAAAATCCATTAAGGATGGATTTGGACATGGATTAGGTTAAAATCCGAACCAATCCGATCCATGTGCACCCCTACTTTGCATGACATAGGTGTTTCTTTTGACCTAGATGATTTATCAATCACTTAACATTAATATTGATGATTAATTAATCATGTTAATAGCCGGTGTCGTTGTGTTCAATTTTGGACTTTCACAGGTTATAAATTAAGCCGAGTCTTCTCGCAAAGATTTTAGCAACATCTGTTTAGTTTAAAATAAAAAGTAAAACTTTGCAGTTGAAACTTGATGCACCAATTAATGGTGCTATTATCAAAAGTCTTAGAAGGGTTTGGATTGCATGACATGTTATGTTCTTGCCATTTAACTAAATTACATTCTCATTTTATACTCTATTCAAAATGCAGGTTGTGATTACGTTATGCTTCTGATATCAATACCAATAAGCTAGTCTAGTTTTAAAACCAAATCGTCCTGTATAGGACCATTTGTTCTGCCACCTCGAGTATAATTTAATTTGAATTAGATATGTTGCTATTGCTGTGTTTTAAATGAATAACACACGTTAATTTGGGATGCCATAAATATATTAACATTCCCATTTGAACAGGTACTTTTGTATGGACCAAAATAAACTCATTTGGCCAGATGCTTGCACCCCGTGCTGGGCATTGTACTTTGGCTCTAGGGAAGAATTTGTTTGTATATGGGGGATTTGCTGATGACAGAAATCTATATAGTGACCTTCATGTATTCGATGTTGGTGAGTAACTATATATGTGTATTCTGTTCTGATTTTAAACTGAACTTCCTTAAATTAAGTGGACTATTTGGTTATTTTTCATTTCTCTGGGAGCTTCATGCTAATAAATAGAAATAGGAAATCCATTATTATTTATAGAAATTGTGGAAATCACATGATAAATCTGTATAAGATGGAGTGATATTAGTCAAATCCTTCCTTCGACACTGCTTCGCATGAGCTATCTTTATTGGACTGCCGTATAGTAGCAAGCGCATAGAATCTATCTATATACAATTGTTAATGAGGATTTTTGGCATCGAAATTTAAGCTCTCATAAATTATCAAAATGTTTTTATTGTAAAAATTTCACAGTACTTTACAAATCAAATTCTATCATATTTAACAAGTGAATACATACTCATGTTTGATTCAACTTTATAAATCACTAAAATATCTGCGCTAACACGTGAATACATACTCATGTTTGATTCAACTTTATAAATCACTAAAATATCCGTGCTAATATTTTTCAAGAACGGAAGAAGTACGACAATGTCCAGAAGAAAAAATCCCAATAATATCATATACTTACTATATTCATAAATAAATATGTATACCTGATCACTAATTCCTCATGGGAAATATGCTACGATGATCTATGCTTCCTCTTACAATATGTTTAAAAGTTGACATAATTATAAAAAAAAACACAATCGAATATGTTTAAAAGTTTGGCATAATTATAAAAAAACACAATCGAATATACCACATGATGCAAACAGATATGAATGTCTGTAAATGACCCGTTATTGTATATCTACGCCATTTTTCTATTTCGCTTTATTTATTCATTGGATGGGCTAGCAATGGAATACTAGTCATATAATAGCTCAACGGAGAATTAGATATGATACTTGTATATATTATTCCTATAGTAATGTTGAAATAAATAATGCGGAAGCAGAATCGAACTAGACCATAAAAGAAAGAAATATGAACGCTCAGATTTTACGTGGAGCCCTTCTCTATAAGGGGTATGATAAAATCATGGGAGAAGGCCTCTAAGACCAGATCTTATACTGTGAATCTCTTAATGAATACTGTAGAGATAGATATTATTATGCTATGTACATGTTCGTTATTTTTCTGTTTTCTTTGGACTACTTTGTACTTTACCCTTAAAGTCTCTCCCTGTATAAGAGAGCCTAGGGTTACTTTGAATAAACAATCTCAGTTTTTCTCCCAACATGGTATCAGAGCCCAAGCCCTAGGGCTCCCCACCCGCCGCCCTCTCCCCACCCGCCGCCCTCTCTCCTTGCTCATCCCACCGCCGCTGCCGCCGACTCGGATCCCCGCCAACCTCCCGGCGGTTCCCGAACCACCCCGGCGGCTCCGCCAAGTGCCCAGTCCCGCCAACCACCTCGGCGACTCCAAGGAACGCCGCCACCCCTCTCCCGGCGGCCACCTACTCCCGCCGCCATCATCCCTCGGCGGCCCTAGCCGATCTTCCGTTGTGCCCTAGCCGACCCCCGGCGTGCCCGTGCTCGTCTCGTCCTCCAGATAAATGGATTTGAGTGCGTAACGTCTACGTAGGCACTCGAATCCTATGCAGTTTGTATAGACATCTATCACATTGTCTAAAAACCCTAGCTCTTCTCCAGCGGTAATATGTCAGAATCGAAGGTTGATATGCCCTCCATATGTGCATTCAAAGGTCCTGCGCCAATAGTCAAGATGGACGGGTCGAATTATGAGCTCTGGGCGATGCAGTTCATGAGCCTCATGAAGTCGAATGGTAAGAAGCACATTCTTACCGAGGATGAGCCTGCAGAGAAGACATGGATATATGCCTCGTGGGAGGCTGATGACTCCTATGCAAAGGTCTGGTTGTCAAGTACATTGACGATGGGGATTGCCAACGATGTACTCCATCTGCCCACTGCCAAGGCGATGTGGGATATCCTAGCTGCTACATATTCGCAGGTGCGAAATGAGACCAAGATGTTACAGCTTCAGCATGACATATTCACGATGAAGCAGAATGGCAAGCCTCTTCATTTCTTATACACATCCCTGAGGGGGATGTTTGAGAAGTTATACAGTACTATCCCACTCACAGCAGCTCCTGAACAGCAGAAGACATTTCGGAATGCCACCATGGTGGATGTCCTACTTCCGGCACTTGATCCTGAATATGACGCCGCCCGTTCTCAGATCTTAGCCGATGCAGTTATTCCTCCAGTGGAGGATGTTTACAGGGGACTCAGTCGCATTACAGTTTCTTCCAGTTCTTCTACTCCACCCCCATCGGCGATGGCAGTTTCGCGTGGGAGAGGTGGCCCGTCTTCTGGTCGGAGACGTGGACGTGGACCCCAGGGAAGGGGTTCTCGGTTTAGTCAGCCCTATACCTATTGTCACCGCACAGGACACTCGGAGGAGACATGCTATTCTAAGCATGGGTTCCCAGCATCGGCACGTGTTGCAGAGCACTCTCAGTCCCAGTTGGCATCTACTGCAGACAATCGTTTTGAGGAACCTGTAGTACGACTCCGCGATATTATGCCACAATCATCTGGTGATTCTTCTGGTGGACCTTTAGATGTTGCAGCCACAACCTCCGCCAGTTCATCTGCTGCTGCTAGTACCTCAGGTAGATCTACTGCATATACATCATCTCATGATATCTCTGATTGGATTATAGATTCGGGTGCCACACATCATCTCTGCCGAGATCGAGATAAACTTGAGTCCTACAGGGACATTCCTCACGGCCGCTTAGTGCAGATCGCTGATGGTACTCATTCCCCCTTGTTGGACAGGGGGAGGTCTTCTTATCCTCTACTATGCATCTACAGAATGTCCTACATGCTCCTAAGTTATCGATGAATCCGTTATCTATTAGTCAGATTATGAAGGATTTGCGTTGTCGTGCTATATTTGACCCGACTTCTCTTATTTTTCAGGACATACTAACGGGCAGGGTGATTGGTTGTGGCTCTGAGCAGAATGGTCTATATCGGCTGGTTCGGAATTCTTATGCTGGCATCTCTTCTCATTCGGTTGGATCAGTTTCTCCGTACATCTGGCATCTACATTTTGGTCACCTCCCGCTCCAGAAGATGCGCCATCTTCTACCTCAGATCTCTCCTAGTTCGTCCTTTCGCTGTGAAGCATGTCAGTTGGGAAAGCGTCATCGGTCGAGCTTTCCTATTCGTCATAGTCAGAGCAGTAGCTCCCCATTCGAGTTGTTTCATATAGATATATGGGGTCCGAGTCGTGTACCCGATCATCAGGGACACAAATTTTATCTAGTGGTAGTGGATGATTTCTCTCGTGTACTTTGGGTCTTTCTTTTAAAGAATAAATCTGAAACAGATGTGATCAAGAATTTGATTAATGAAGTGCAAAATGTGTTCTCTTCTACCGTCAAATATGTTCGTACAGATAATGCCCTAGAATTGCACACGGTCTCTGTCTCAATTTCTTTCATCAAAGGGCATTATTCACCAAACCACTTGTGCGTACACTTCTCAACAGAATGGAGTGGCGGAAAGAAAGCATCGCCATCTTCTTGACATTACTCGAACCCTACTGATTCAGAGTTGTGCCCCTATCTCTTTCTGGGGGGATGCCGTTCTTACTGCGTGCTATCTGGTCAATCGTATGCCATCCTCTGTTCTTGGTGAGAAAATACCTCTCTCTATCATTTTTCCTGACAAGGAATTATTCTCTTACTCCACGTGTCTTTGGTACTGTGGCTTTTGTTCATCTTCTGTCTCCTGGACTTGACAAGCTCTCTCCTAGAGCTGTCAAGTGTGTCTTTGTTGGTTATTCTCGGATTCAGAAGGGCTATCAGTGTTATGATCCCATAAACAAGAAATACTTCGTTAGTGCTGATGTCACATTCTTTGAGTCTGTTATGTATTTTTCTCCTGCAGGTGACAGACTGGTTCCATCCACTACCATTGATGATGTCTATGTTCCTCCACCTCCTACATGGAGGTCACCCGAGTCTCCTCCTGTTCCTACTCCTAGGTCATCTTCACCACCACCTCCACCTCCACCTCTTCCACGACCTCCCATACCACCTCTACCAAAATTCTATACGCGTCGATCAGGTCCTGCTCAGGCTACACGTCAGCCACCCATCACGCCTCAGGTATGTTCAGATGGCATTACCACTGACGGGTCAGATACAGTTCATGTGCAGGATTCTTCATTGCAGGAGGAAAATACACCATCCGGTACGACAGGAGATGATATTGCCATTCAGAAGCAGAAGCGGATATGTGCCTCCTATCCCTTTGCTTCACAGGTGTCGTTCACCGTCTCACTGGAGACTTTCAGAGATTTGCTGCAGCGTTGTCTTCCGTGGATATAACACGGACCTACCAGGATGCTATGAAGATTGATTGCTGGAGATTGGCTATGGAAGATGAGATGCGTGCATTGCGGTCTCGTGGCACATGGTCTTTGGTTATTCCTCCTCCCGATACATCTATTGTGAGCTGTAAGTGGGTCTTCACAGTTAAATATAATGCAGATGGCAGTCTAGATCGGTACAAAGCACGTTTGGTCGCGCGTGGTTTTACACAAACCTATGGCGTGGACTATATGGACACTTTCTCTCCAGTGGCTCGACATTCTACCCTTCGCATTCTCTTATCTGTGACTGTGGTCCGTAATTGGAGTATATCTCAATTGGATGTCAAGAATGCCTTCTTGTATGGAGATCAGCAGGAGGAAGTCTACATGCAGCAGCCACCAGGGTTTACTGCTGAGGGGGAGAAACATATGGTGTGTAGACTTCGAAAGGCAATTTACGACCTCAAACAGTCCAAGAGCGTGGTTCCAGAAGCTCTCTAATCTTATTGAACAACATGGATTCAAGAGGTCAAATGCAGACCACTCATTGTTTGTTCAGAAGTCATCGGTATGTACGGTTGTTATCGTGGTCTATGTTGATGATATTCTGGTTACAGGAGATGATATTCAGGGCATAGAAAGGGCGAAGACATTCCTAGGCCGTCAGTTCGTTACGAAGGATCTTGGAACCCTAAGATATTTTCTGGGGTTGGAATTTGCCCGGAATGCACAGGTATTTGGTGATGACCCAACGGAAGTACATTACAGATTTCTTGATTGAAACAGACATGGCTGAATGCGAACCATCCAGTATTCCCATGGATCCAAGTATGAAGTTGTATGATGATGATACTGCTGAAGTGGATAAGAGGAGACATAGAGAAATGGTGGGTAAGCTCCTTTACATTACCATAACTCGACCTGATATTGCCTTTGCAGTAAGCATGGAGTCAATTTGTGGAGCTGCCAAGACAAGTTCATATGGACGCTATACACATGATACTGAGGTATCTGAAGTCTTCTCCAAGTTCAGGGCTGATGTTTCGAAAAGGCACAGATTTGTCTATCTCAGCATGTGCAGACGTCGATTATGCAGGATGCCCTAAGGAATCGAATATCAACCTCAGGATTCGCAGTGTTTGTTGGAAGCTCTCTGGTTTCTTGGAAAAGCAAGAAACAAACTGTTGTGACAAGGTCCAGTGCTGAATCCGAATATAGGGCCATGGCGCAAGTCAGCACAGAAATGATGTGGGTTCGGTCAATACTGGAGGATTTACGTGTAGCCGTATCTCTACCCATGCAGCCTCAGTGTGACAATCAGGCAGCCTTGTTCATTGCCAACAATCCTGCTTTTCATGAAAGAACCAAGCATATAGAGGTTGACTGCCATTACACTAGAGACTTGATCTAGAGAGGGTTGATATCTACAACTCACGTGAGCTCAGGGGATCAGACTGCAGATGTATTCACCAAGCCGTTGCTCAGAGGACCTTTTCAGAGATGTTCATCCAAGCTGAGCATGATAGACATCTATGCTCCACCTTGAGGGGGAGTGTATAGATAGATATTATTATGCTATGTACATGTTCGTTATTTTTCTGTTTTCTCTGGACTACTTTATACTTTACCCTTAAGGTCTCTCCCTATATAAGAGAGCCTAGGGTTACTTTGAATAAACAATCTCAGTTTTTCTCCCAACAAATACATCTAACATGTGGCCAACTAGGGAATCGACCTCCCATCTTATTCAGCATTATGTTTTTTTAAAGGAACCCATGGGAAGCTTCATCATCGCTATCTAGTGGTGTACTATAGCATGTAGTTGTGAACACCACCTCCTTCCTTCTTTATCGATGCTGCTCATCATCTCTAGCAGTGGCAGGCATGTGTCATGGCCTATGATTGTCATGATTAGCCATCTTCTTTCAGTGATTTATACTCGATCCCACACTGTCAACATCGGACATCGGACAGTAATCACTTTACCATCCGACAAATGAACTTCGAGGATAATAACAATAAGGGATTTTATCACTTGTGCCCCTCCGAGATCTCGCAATTTCAGTTATACCCCTATCTTTTCGGTAATATCAGTTGTGCCCTCACTTCTTGTCATTTTATCAGTTGTGCCCCTTGGGTTAGTTGCCATCCATCTACAGTGCAAATGGACGTTAACTTCGAGGACATAAGCGGAATTAATTTGAAAAAATAGGTTCAGGGGTCATTCCTCCACCATCTCATCTTCCTCCCCCATCTACTTCCTCTTCCTCCCTTCTCTTCCTCCTCCACACCTCCTCTCTCCTCCGCCTCGAGCTACCTGCTCCGGCACCAGCACCTCCACTCTTCCCCCCCATCCGCACCCAGGTCTCCCCCTCCCCCTGCCCCGCACCGCGCCGTCGCAGCTCTCCCTCCTCCGCCTCGAGCTCCCAGCTCCGCCCCCAGCACCTCCCTCCGCCCCCGCAACACCCCCCTCTACCCCCGCACCTCCCCTCTACCGCCCCCCCATCCGCGCTCAGGTCGCCCCCTTCCCCGCACCGTGCCGCCACAGCTCTCTCTCCTCCGCCTCGAGCTCCCGGCTCCGCCCACAGCACCTCCCTCCGCCCCCGCACCTCCCCCTTCCGCCCCCGTACCTCCCCCCTCCGCCCCCACACCTCCCCTCTGCCCTCCCATCCGCGCCCAGGTCGCGCCCTGCCCCGCATCGCGTCGCCGCAACTCTCCCTCCTCCGCCTCGAGCTCCCGGCTCCGCCCCCAGCACCTCCCTCCACCCCCGCACCTCCCCCCTCCACCCCCGCACCTCCCCTCTCCCCCCATCTGCACCCAGGTCGCCCCCTCCCCCTGCCCCGCCTCGAGCCCCCTCCCTCTGCCCCGCACCGTGCCCTCCCCCTGCCCCGCACGCACCGCCCCCTGCTCCCCCTCCTCTTTCCCCGCACCGCCCCCTCCCCCTGTCCCGCACCGCGCCACCCCCTACTCCCCCTCGATAACGTCGTGAAGCCGACTTCCTCCCGCAACCACGCACCTCCCCCAGCCCCCGCCGCCCGCGCTTCAGCCCGCACCTCCTCGGCAGCCTCGCACCTCCTCTCCAACCCTCCTCCTCATTTGATTTTATTCTGACCATAATACCCCTCTTAACCACACCATGGTTTGAGTAAACTATGGTTATTTTAAATTTTTGACGGTCAATCTGACGGAAGGGCACAACTGATGACGGAGAAAGAAGTGAGGGGCACAATTGATATTACCAAAAAGATAGGGGTATAACTGAAATTGCGAGATCTCGGAGGGGCACAAGTGATAAAATCCCTAAGAATAATATTTCAAAAAGAATCACGAACACCAAGAATGAACCCTTGAACAAATCCCGAACACCAACTTGTTCTTATACCGTGAGGAAAAAAATAGAATGCTGAACCAAAAACAATAACAGAATATGGATTTATGTGGAACCCTTACTCCAGCAGAGTAAATGAAGCAACATGAGAAAAGCCATGGAGGGCCCGATATTGGATTAGCTTTCTCAATAGATACGAGAGAGGTGATAATTTTTACAAGGATGCAAAACGCGGTTCAAACGGCCGTTTAAACGGCCGTTTACACGTATTCGGCCACTGACCGCACCGAGTACCTCTGTTCATGAAAGCGGTCCGAGCGGCCGCGTATGCGGCCGCATATGCCTAAGCGGCCTCCTCAACGCACCGATTACCTGAAGCCCCGCTTTATGCGCCCTTTGCGCATATATGGCCCGCATATGCAGGCTGTGCAGGCGCATATGCGCTCCATGCGCTCGTTTAAGGACTACTTGGGTCATCGAATCCGGATCTTAAGATCCAGATCTTGTATTATTTTGATTTTATATATTAAATTAGATTATGTAATACTATCTTTGATGACTTTGGTATTTAGTTGTACTATTTTGAGCTCTACATGAAAACCATTTTTCTTACATCTTCTGTTGGACCACATTTATTCATAAATTCAATTTAGTTGTAGTCACTTTTGTAGATATATATATTTATTTTTAAATAAAAAATAGAAAACCGCTTAGAACCGCATATACACCGCATATGCCCCCGCATACCGCTTAATCGGTATTCAGTGACCTGTTCGAACGCATACGCATACCGCTTTCCTGAACCTTGCCGAGTACCCATAATCGGGTCGATAAACGGTGAGGCCGTTTAAACGGTCCTAAAAGGCCGTTTAAACGCCGCTTAAACGCCCGCTTTTTAATTAGGATTTTTTTAAAAAAAGATCCCTTCCTAACTCCAGGCGCCAATGTTGCTTGATGACGAGTCCGATGAAGAATGAATGACATTGGTTTCATGATATTTTTGGATGAATGAATGCCATGCCTTTTTGTGTCATCCATGACTTTTCTGGAACCATCATATGGATTGTAGTTTGTTATTATGTATTTTGTCTATTTGGAACTGTTATCTAGGGCTTTCTATGTACTGTTATCTAGGACTTTTTGGAACAATGCTATGGCTTGTAATTTGTATTTGTTTATGTTGCATATTTTGGTATTTACTTGTGAATTCTACTTGATTATGCTATCTACTTTGACATGTCACATTTGGATGAAGAAGTCATTGAAATTGACAATATCTGATCAATGTTGTGAATATGTGATTATATTTTTATAGTTCATTTATACTTTTATATTAACTATATTTATGTACTATTTTTTATTAATTTAAAAATGTAAAACCGCATAGACCGTTTAATTTCCGTTTAAACTCCCGCATACCGTTTAAACAGTAATCAGTGACCCTACCGACTGTATACCGCATACCGTTTTTTGCAACCTTGAATTTTTATGTAACCCACTAAAACTACGAAGTCCAAACTCATCAATATATGACTAAACACAAAACCCACACATATGCCAAATTTCTCAATTTTCTGAACAAGGGAGCTTCCCATGTGAAATATGGTTTATCAAGTCAATGTCAAACGAAGAAATACCTTGTGGGGAAAATACTGCTCTTTTCCATGGAAATCTAAGCACTTCTAGAACCATACTGCTTTTTGAGTGCCAAAAGTTGATGAACTTAAAATCGTCACAATCTATGTCAGGAGCAGCACGTTGTGTTGCACTCTTATTTGGTTATTTGTTTATGTTGGCATGCGGTTGTTACACCCTCTTGTGCACATCCAGATTCTGGAGGTTGGACTAGAGTGATAACTGAAGATGGAGGCCCGTCACCTAGATTTTCTGCTGCTGGTGATTGCATTGATGCACAGAAAGGAATTTTTCTTTTGTTTGGAGGTTGTAGCGCCTCGCTTGAAGCTCTTGGTGACATGTATTTCTTGCATGCAGGTTTGCCATTTTCAGTTGATTGAAAACTTTGATGTGAGTAGTGCACTGTCTTGCTTCAGGTGTTTTTTATGAATTAATACAACATTGTATTCACTACTTGGCTTTTTAAAATTTTCCTTGAATAAGCCATGGAGACATTTAGTTGAATACTTTTTTTTTGCATTTAATTTATCACTGATTCCAGTTTGGTAGCTTGTACTGCACCGGGTTAATAAGGGGCTGCAAAAATCCTTGGTCAACATAGCTGGAACATGGTTTTCAGGTATAGAGAAAAATTAAATTTAGCCTATAACCTGAGAAATTTATTGACAGGGAAAGATATTCATTATGTGTTGTGTCTTCATCTTGTCTAACAAAGGTTGGTAGGCAGGTATGATGGTTCTCACCCCATTCTAACCAGTACTTGTAGTCTGGAATGCCTTACTAGCTAGGTGTGTGTGTGTGCAGGGGGGGGGGGGGGTGTGGTATCATGGTTGGTTGTCCACATATCTCTTGAAATCTGTTCAACCTAGCTAAACTTAGAATTCCATCAACTAATTGATTCTTCGATCGTTTTCCGAGATGCTTTTGATTTAACAAATGACACTGAGCAAGAAGTTTCACATAGGTTACATTCTTGCTATGTCAGGCATACATGTATACCTCGCTGGTTTAAGGCAAGACATTAGCATTCATGGTCATTTTCCTTGCCCAATTTGTTAGCTTGCACGACTACTACATCCTTTGAGGTATCCAAGGATTTTTCCAGCGTATCCCTTCTATCCCTGTTTGTACATTATGTTATCTTGAGGATCATCATATCAGGTGATGCGTGCTATTAATTTCCTCATGTTTGGATTTTGACTAGACTCAACCATGGAAAAATTGACTTAAATTCATTAGAGACTCAACCGATTGAAATTGATTGTAGTTGAGGACATTTAGGATTATATTTGTATTAATAAATAGAGAGTGCTCTTATTGTAGGTGAGGGTTCTTTAGAGAGAGAAAATATGGAGTCCATAGGAGTTTCATTGGTTGAGAGCGGTTCTTTTGTTGGTGTTGATGTGATGCCTTATAGTATTTAAATCATTTTTCGTGGATCGTGAGCGGTGCCTTGTGGTTTTCTCCTTATGTGAAGGGTTTTCCATGCTCAATATGGTTTCTTAATGGTTGTTTGCATACACAATCCATGACATATAAAGTAGGGATATTTGTCCTAATCTTCAAATGAGATTGACATGTTTGCAATAAGTGATATTAAAGTGGCATGGTACCCAAGTTGATTTTGTATTCATCTTTGAGTTCCAATTTTACGATTTTTATGTGAGCTTGAAGTTTATGTTTCAATTTTTGTTTGTCAATTCTATTATTTGATAAGAGCCTCTTGGGGGAATGCCTTCGATATTGACAATGATGTTGTGTTCCCTTGCCTGAAACCCTAGATTAAACAAAAAGGCATGGCTGTGCAACAACTAGATGAGTCAATCCTATCCATGGTGATCAAGGTCGACAACATGCGTGCTCGACAATGGAGAAAGCAAACAGAGTAGGGGATGACTGCCATGGAGGAGGAACATGAGGTCTACAACACCAAAAATCTGGACAAAGGCAAACACTGCCATTTAGGCAAGATGAGGGGATGAGGGCATGAGAGAGCTTGTGCTATGGAGGTGTGAGCAAGGCGGTATGGCAACACTAGGAAGATGGATAAAACCTACCAGCGAACGGAGTGCTTCTCATTCGTGGTTGTGCCAATTGAGGTTATTAGAGCTGGTGGCATGCGTATAACTATCAAGACCTAGTGACGTAGAGGGCAGAATGATGGATCTGTTCTTGAAGCAGGCTGAAGTTCTGTGAGCATTGCTAGTAGTGGAACAGTCTGCGAGCAGCGCCAAGCAACAGAAATGGTCTCCATTAGGAACCCTAAGCATTGCAATAAAGAAGAAAATGGAAGGGATAGTCCCATGTGGGCCTTCTACCCTCATATATGCTTTATTCTTTAAGCCCAACAGCTTTGCTAAGAACCTAATGAAGACAAACCTAGAAGAACGGGAAGGCCATGAAAGAAAAAATTGGGCCCGACAGGGTCACAACTGCTTGTAATCAGATATTATTTGTATTTGAAGTTTATTTTCAAAAAAAGTTTTGAACTTATAATCTTCACTTTTCATAATGTTGAAAAGGGGGAAAGTATACATGTTGCAAATCACGGAAGCACACACAAACAAGATCAATCACACAAGTACAAAGACACACTGATTTACTAGGTTCACCCGTAATTGGGCTACGTCTTTGGCGGCGACGATCGGTTTTCGCTATGTGGAGAAGAAGAAAATACGTAGGATTCCGAGAGCCCTAACCCTAAGGGAGTTTATATACTGCTCCGGTACGGACGGATCCTTCCGTCTTATCGGAGTATGGTACGGCTGGAGGTGGTGCCTATGACAGTTCTTCAACCTGGGTTAGATGGTTAGGATTCAAGGCATATCGACAATCTCCACCTTGAATTGAATCTTTTGAAAAGCTTAGCTAAATTCCACTATGTCGCCTCCAACCCCTCCTTGTGCCACGACCAATTGTCGACATTAGGCAAGTCCAAACAATGTTTGAACTTACTCTCATGAGCTACCTTTGTCAACATATCAACTAGATTATATGTTTATCGACCTTCTTCACCTTGACCCTCTTCTCAAAATAAATGAAATGATATCTGACATCTATGTGCTTGTATCTCTCATGATATGGTTGATCCTTGGCTAAGCATGTTGCACTGAGACTGTTGCAATATACTATTTATCCTGATCTTGTTGTAGATTGAGATCTCTAACTAAGCTATTCAACTAGGTGCCTTCCTTTGCAGCTTCTGTCAAAGCCATGTACTCCGCCTCAGTGGTAGACAAAGTAACTGATGGTCCAACTAATGAGAGAACTCACTAAGTGAAAATGTAGCATGTCATCGATCTCCTCCCATCAACACATGCAACATAATCTGAATATGAATATCCATCAATCGAACACTCTGAATTACTTCTATAGATGATGCCAATGTCTGATGTTCTTCTCAGATAGTAGAAAATCCGCTTGATTGTCTGCCAATGCTCCTTCCCCGGATTGCCCTGAATCTGCAAACAACACTTATAGAATGAGCGATATCAGGTCTTGTGCATACCATATCATATATAATGCTCTAACTATGCTGGCATAGAGAACACACGACATTTGTTCCTTCTCTGCATCTGACTGAGGTGTAAAAGAAATTGAGAGATGAATATTTGCAGTTGATGGAGAAACTAGAGGCTTGGTTGTAGACATCCCAATTCTCATTAGAACATTTTCAATGTAGTTCTTTTGAGAAAAGAAAAACTTCCCTTTTGCACAATCCCTAGTGATCTCCATCCCTAAAATCTTCTTCGTTTCACCATGGTCCTTCATATCAAACTCTTAAATAAGGAGCTTCTTCAGATCACCTACTATTTTTCTTCTTAGCAGCAATCCTCATGTTGTCAATGTACGGTAACAGATAGATGAATGACCCATCCTCTACCTTATTGTGGTAAAAATAACAATCCTATAGGCTCTTGTCGACACCATGATCAGTCATAAAGTTGTTAAACATCTTGTACCACTGTTTGGGAGACTGCTTAAGCCCATACAAGGACTTCTTCAATCTGTACATATGGTTTTCCTTGCCCTGAAATGCGAATCCTCTTGGTTGTCTCATAAGAATGTCTTCATTGAGTTCACCATGCAAGAAATTTATCGTCAAATCTAACTGTTCCAGCTCCAAGTCTCAATGTGTTATAAGAGCTAGTCGCACACTGATGGATGTATGTCTTACAACGAGAGAAGATATTTTGTTGTAATCCACACATTCCTTTTGACTGTAATACTTTGCAATTAAGCGTGCCTTGTATCTGATGCTTTCACTGCCTGAGATCGTGGTTTAAAAAGGCATGCCTCGAGATGCACGAGGCGTATGCCTCGAGGCAAGGCAACCCAAAATTGCTCCAGTACAGTCGGTCAGCTGGGTTCTGTGAGGCGATGACCTCAACTGTTCGAGATGATCGAGGTGTGAGGCAGAGGAATGACATTTTTTATTTTTTGAGTATTTTTTTTGTAAAATCATCTATCCTATTGGCAATTTCAGATATTTATAAAGGTCTAGTTGTGTTAGAATATAATTATACAAGATGAATGCTTAGATTTGACTACTTTTGTGTTCATATTTACTATTAAACATATCCAATTATGACAATAAACTCTTATCGTTATACCCTTAACATATGAATCCGCAAATATCATAGAAAAATTAACCGTAAACTTATTTTAAGGAGTGGTCACATAATGAGCTATGTAATATACCGAGAAGAATAAACACGATAGAATTCAAGGGGAGTGTATGTACTACTCAGATGCAAGATGGGGTGCACACGATGGTTCTTCAACCTGGGTTAGATGGTTAGAATTCAGGGGTATATCAACCGATTCATTCTCTGATTGGGAAAATTTAGTAAAAAGGCATATCTCACACTTGTAATAGGTCTGTAATAACTTTCGGTGATAAATGGTGAAAATTTTGGACACCTACCTATATGGTGGAAGCTCTTTTTTCTTTTAAAAAAGTAAAAAGGGATATACAGTTCTATATTTTTTCTTTCGGTGTTCCTATCTTTACAATTTCATTTGTTATAGTGATATATATATCACATGTTAGTCAAAATATATATAATTTCATAAGTATATATTTATGTTAGTTTTTATAGGTATTTATCCTTGTGCAAACATACAAATTTCGTTGGGGGGTGTTCCCTACTTGCGATGCGTTGCATCATCTGAATGCAATGAAAAATTGGCGAGGGCCGCTACATCGCAGCCTGGATGTAGTTCAAAATTTGCAAGGGTTCTCGCATGAGGAACGCATGCGGGTAATTAAACTAGTTTCGTTGCATCATCGCCAAGATACAATCCAAAATTTACAAGGGTTCTCGCTTAATGGACGCATACGAGTAAAGAAGTTAGTCCGAAAGAGATTGGAACGGAAGTTGTGGATTGCTAGTTGGAATATTGGCACTTTAACTGGAAAGTTGATGGAGATAGTGGATACGGTGGAAAGAAGGAAGATTCATATAGTGTGTCTTCAAGAGACTAAATCGGTTGGAGAGAAAGCAAGGGAGATTGAGAAGACATGCTTTAAACTTTGGTATCAAGGTAAAGATAAGGGTAGAAATGGTGTTGGAGTGGTTGTTCATAAGGATTTGAAGGATTGTGTGGTTGAGGTGCAAAGATTTGGGGGTCAGATTATTTTGCTAAAATTGGTGCTTGAAGAAATTCTGAATATTATCTCAGTTTATGCACCGCAAATTGGTTTAGATGAATGGACTAAACAAGCTTTTTTGGGAGGATCTGGATAAGATTTTACAAGGAATCTCACAAAGAGAGATGATTTGCATAGTTGGAGATCTTAATGGACATGTGGGAAAAGATACTTCATGGTATGTTAGTGTTCATAGAGGACATTGTTTTGGGGATTGAAATGAAGAGGAAAAAGTCATCCTGGATTTTGTAACGACATATGATCTTTTCATAGCAAACACTCTCTTCAAGAAGAGGGATGAGCATTTAATTATTTATAAGAGTGGGCCGACTAGAACATGGATAGATTACTTTGCGTTGAGGAGAAGAGATCGGCTGTGTTGGACTGTAAAGTAATCCCAGGAGAGAGTTTGACAATCAAATATCGCTTGTTAGCCCTGAATGTACAAATAAAAGGGCTGGTAAAGAAAAGGAGGGTTTCTAAATCACAAGTACTAGATGGTGGAATCTTCCACTGATGCAAGCAAGCTTCAGGGAGAAGGTTTTAGAAGACTTATCTTGGGATTGTAGCGGTAGTGCAAACGAGATGTGGGAGATAATAGCATCCTGTATCCGAAAGGTAGCCAAAGAGATGTTAGGCGAGTCAAAGGGAGGAGCTCCAGATCAAAAAGAGGATTGGTGGTGGAGTGAAGGGGTACAAGAGAAGCTAAAAATTAAAAGAGCATGCTTGAAAGCTATGTTTAAGGATAGAACGGAGGAAACTGTCACAAACTACAAAATAGCGAAGAAGGAAGCAGAGAAGCTGTAAGCGAAGCTAAGTCAAAAGCTTATGACGTTTTGTATAAAAATCTCAACTCTAAAGAGGGCCATAAGGATATATTCAGGTTGGACAAAGCAAGAGAAAGAAAGACCAAAGACCTTTCTCAAGTGAGATGCATTAAGGATGAGGAAGGTTACATGCTTGTTACTCAGAAGGATATAAAGACTAGATGGGAGCAGTACTTACATTAACTTTTCATTGGGGAATGAAATAGAGAGATCACTTTGGGTGATTTAGCCAGTAGTGAAAGTTACTTGAATCGTACAAGCTATAGACAGATAGAAAGAAAGGAAGTAGAGGAGGCTTTGAAGGTTTTGAGACCTGGGAAAGGTGTAGGACTGGATGACATCCCTGTAGAAGTATGGAGAGTTTTAGGTGAACGCAGTTTGACTTGACTTACGGGTCTATTTAATGTTATTTGGTGAAGTATGAAAATGCTTGAATATTGGAGGAGTATCGTGGTGCCTCTTTATAAGAATAAAGGAGATATTCAAAATTGTTCAAATTATAGGGGTATCAAGCTGATGAGTCACATTATGAAAATTTGGGAACGTGTGATCGAAAGAAGGTTGAGGCAAGTTTCCAACGTAAAAGAAAACCAATTCGGATTCATGCCAGGTTGCTCAACTATTGGAGCCATCCATTTCCTGAGGACAACAATGGATTTTTATAGAGCTAAAAGGAAGAACCTTCGTATGATCTTTATTGATTTGGAGAAGGCTTGTGATTCTGTCCCACGAGAGATTGTGGAGAGTTTTGGAGAAGAGACAAGTACATGTTCTATGCATTAACCTCATAAAGGACATGTATGATACGACTTTATCTTGTGTAAGGACCCCGTATGGGAAGACTGTAGGCCCAGAAAATGGCCATGAAGGCTGAACAAACAATTGAAGGCTAAAAAAAAAGGGGGCTGGGGCTCAGGCTTGTAACTATTCAAAAAAATGAGAGAAAATGATTGAAAAAGAGGGAGATGATTGAGGCTGTTAAAAAGGGGGAAAGGCTACTGGAGAAAAAGGAAAAGGAGAGAGAATGGAGGAAAATGTGAAGATGTATTTTGTTTCTTTGAAAGAGAAGTATTTTGTTTTTCCCACTTGTTCTCTCAACTTGGTCGATTATCCTTATATTTCCAACAAGTATGAGAGAAAGGGAAAATGAGAATAGGGCATATTTATTCTTCTATTAGAGATTTCCCAGCATAATTTTTTTTATCATGTCCACCATGTGTTCATGGTAACTCAGAAAAAGATTTCATCTTCAGGGTTCCTATATAAGATAATCGACTTCTTGAGGTCCGTAGATAGAGACTCACTCTTTGAGTTACATACATGAGAGACTGACGAGTTTCGTGTGGCAGAGTCCCTTTCTCAAAGTTCCCATATAGGAGAGGTCCACTCTCGAGATCTTCATATCGGAGATAACCATTCCACTTCTGATGTTTGGCGTTAACTTCATTATCTTCCCAGACATCTGTTGCCGGTCAATTTAATGCACGAAGATCAACACTCTAATACATATACTGCCTACCAGCCATCTTCACCAAGCATCCACTCTAGGCACAGATCTCCTAGTGCGACCTCGTCCATGCGGGTTTCTTTCCAAAAGTGTCTACTTTGAGCAGGTCTCCTCCCAACTCCTTTAAAGATGTTTCTGAGTGAAAATGAATTGAATTTTTTTGTAATAAGCTGCAGCCTTTTCTGCTCCAACTTTAGGAGGATCGTAAAAGTTTGATTTAGATGGGTATTGTTCTCATGTTTAGTCTCATACCGACTATCGATGGGACTTTGTTGTGTTGATGGGACTATATATAGCGCATCACACTCGTATTCATTGAGAAACATAATGCTACAGCTAGTGTTTTGAAGCTTTTCCCGTGATTTCATCCCGCTTGTCTTTGTCTTTTTATTCCGCTGTTCTTTATTTCATACTTCCACAATTCTTATTGTTCCGAACGATTCTGTATATTTAAACTTGGCACGCTTGAGGTCTGGACAGGTTTATTTTAACCAGGGTTGGTACAGATGACTTTTTCTGGTTCTCTCATGATTGATGCTTCCTTATTGGTAAATTGGTTGCCCAGGTTCTGCTGTGGACGTAACATTCCAGGCTATGATTACTAGTGCATCTCCCCATGGATATACTCTTGAGGCCCGCATAGATGGAATGCTTCTTCGTGGCTTAGTATTTCCTACGCTGCCAAGTAACCGCCATGGCTTGTATACCCGGAAAATGGTCAAAAGTGGTGTTCGGAACACGACAATGAATAATAGTCCATGGGCGATGTCAACAAATACGTTGAGTGACATGCAGCAGGTTAAGATGAAATCACAACACAGATTAATTGGTGCTTGTGGAGATTCTTCCTCATCTTTAAAGCGTGAAACTGAGACTACTGCTTCAAATCTACCAGCAATCGTTCTCTCGACTCCAAGGGGAAAGGTAAATAATAGAAATTGACCTTTGGTTGTCTGATTTTAGATACCACAATATTTTGCCTATATGTTGGAGCTGTTTGTTATGAAATATAACTTGGAGCACACATCATCTGCAGCAGCCTTGTGATAACTTGGAAACAACCCATGATGCCCAGATGAACAAAGGCGAAGACTAATGTAGCTAGGACCTCTCAAATTATTGGCGTGAGCTGTCTTAGTGAAAGTTTTTTCTTAAAAGGTGAAAGGTGGAACTATAGGACGTGCTTCACAGATGGAAAGCTATACGAATGTCAACACCAATTTTTGGTCTGCTCCTTTACTGCTATATTTCCTAACATGCTCGGATTTTTGAAAGCCTGATGGTAAAGAATGACCATTAATGATATTGCAGGCATCGATTAACCCGAAGACAATCCTCTGAATTTAGGTAACCTTTTTTTGTTTGGAGAATGATGATCTTTCCTTGACAACAAGTATGAGCTCACTTTCTTTTTACTATGGACCTGCATGTGGTGGCCAAAAACTTGATGCATGATGTTTTGTGCGCTTAATGTAGTGTTTATGCCTGTGAAATGTACAATGTGTCCCTTGGGATGCTAAAAAAGACTTTGTGAGTCCATTTTTCGTCCAGCTTTCATCAATCAAGATCAAGTTGTTCAATACTAATCCGTTAGCAACAGATGTATTAGGAATTGGGTGGAAGAGCATCACTGGGATGGTTGATCTTCCAATGAATAACATCCTTTTTGATGCCTCTGAAATCTAGACGGATTTCAGGTTTTTGCCGCATTGTCCCTTAATGCTTATTAGAGACCTGGTTATGGCTGGTTCGTTAAGAGGACGTCCAAGGAGCTTGGATTTGTGTGGATCGTACATTAATTGTTCAACACATGGCTGTCCAGGCAATAAAATTGTAGTTTGTCGTAAAAATGTAGGTGGTTGCTATAACATCTTCCTTTGCCTGCAACCAAGAAAGAGGGAGTACAGAGGTTGCTAAAGTCTTTGGAGATAAATGATCGAGGGAGTGTATGCTAGATACCTGTTGGAGATAAAAGAGCGAGGTCGCTAAAGTCTTCCTATAAGTAGAGTCAGTAGACTATTATGTTGTGGGTTTTTGGTAGAGTAGGTTCCTGTTATTATTTACAGCAATGACCAAATCTTTGGATTACTGTTGGGGCATTTATTCTACAGAAATGTTACCTTTAGTACCGGTTATTGTAACTTACTTCTGCTAATAACAAATGGTAAAATAATTGATCTGGATACCTGGAACTGGAATTTAAAGTTGATTTTGGGTCTTTTGAGGTTCGACATATAACCACAATCCTTGATTGAAATGCAGTTCTTTTTGTAATGAGAATCGTGTAAGTATAGCAACTTGGCTAGGTTAAAATATGTAATAGCATAAACGTGGGGAACATTGTTGTACTTAGAACTTAGAAGCCAAAAAATGATAGGTAAAGGTTCTGGAGCAATGGCATATGGTGTGTGGTTGTATAAGTAAGCAGGCTACACTTCTCCATTGGGGATTTGATTACGTTTTCACGTTTGCCTATGTTGGTATATGCATATTCTTCTTTACGTCGAGTATAGATAGTGGAATGCAGGCATATTGTGTCTTTGTTGGTGGTGTTTCTCCTGGAAAATCGATTGATGACGTATATGCATGAATCGACCTCATTGAAGTTTTTGATATATCAATTTTATGTTGGTGATTTCACATAACCCTTCGTTGAAATTTTAACCCTAGTATTGTGGTATAAGAGAGCCCTTGGAAGCAGCTGCTATTTGTACAAGAATAATGTCCTGGAAAAGAAAGAGTTTGGTACAAATAGTGGCTGTAGGTACATCGTTGAATCATTATAGACCTTTATGTGATGTGATTGTGCGTGTGTTCTTCTCGTCTGATCGCTCTTTTGCTTGTATTATTAATAATGTGGATGGTAGGGGTGTGTGGAAAATGCTTGGAAGAAACTGTAACGGATGATGGAATGGCACTCAATGTAAATTTGATAAACAAAATGGGCATAATATAAAAGAACATAACGGAATCCAGTTACTTTTAACGGATAAATGAACAGGGGTTAACCACAGGGTTTGTAGGTAAGGGTTAATAAGTTTACGGGATCGGGGGAGAAATTAGAATGTTTCAAAGGTCGTAAAGGTAATTGCAAAAGATTATATGATCTACCGGGTAAAAATCCATTCAATGTAAGTCACTACCCCTTCTCTTACCCCCACACGAGCACTGTCTCCTAATAACAAGAAACTGTGCCTCAATGTCAAAAATATTATGAAGAGCTACAGGTTAGCAACATTTCATGTCAATTAAAGTTCTAATATTTATTTTCAAATTTTCTACAAAATTTAGAGATCCCATACCTTTATGTATATAAATTTTACAAAATAGATTTAAATATATGATGTAGCATAATTTATTTGTATAAAATACGGTTTGAAGTTGGTTCGACTCAAATGGGCAAATACGAGGCAAACCAACATTGTAATGGTTCATCTTTTTTCCGAATTTTTATGAACTAGCAACATTGTCCGTTCGACTGCTTGGTTCAAAATTGGTAGTTGACCGATATAATGTCTGATTCGGTTATTAAAACTTTTATTTGCCTTGGTATTCCAGGATCAGAGCTACCATAATTTCTCAAAATTATATGGATAATTGAACCAAATATCTCACACCACCGTAGAGACATGCTGCCGTTTATTCATGCAAAATTATGGACCATTCCTTCTATTAATAAAGATCCGAGGCCAAATCCAGATTTCTTAAGATTAAACTAAACAACATAAAAATGAATTCAAAATCAGTTCTCTGTATACCTAGCACAGATAGCTAGAATTCTCTTCCAGGGAACTAATTAGAATTCAAATTCCTTGCAATCTCACGCCATGTTTTCTGTTATTAGATGTAGTCTTGTGGTAGGGTTGGACCCAACTCGATTTATTTGATGACTCTTCGTCGATCTAATAGATCAGAAGATTAAATCATTAACTGATGAGTTGGGTAAAGCGAGACCCCATGATGGACCTCGCTTACATGACAAGATTAAGTCGTGCCTTTATTTTCCACTTCAAAATAGTGTGTGTGTGTGTGTGTCTTAACTTGGTATCAGCAATGATGACAAGGTACTAGCGCATGCCCGTAAACTCATGTATATGACTTCCAAGAAGAAAAAAACGGTCTCATATAAAAGACCTTATATTACATAGACAATCAAGCGATGGGCATACAATCTATCATTTTCCACCACCAAACAGATAATCAAGGGATGAGCCCCCTCCGGGCGCATGATGCACCTTCGTCGATGGTCGATCCTGTATGGTTCCATGCAAAGTTAGAGCCAAATAAATTGCATCCCAATGAAAAGGGAACAAGTCAGAATTCATTGTTTGTTTTTTTCTCAACCTTGGCCAGAAACTGGGCAAAGAACAAGTTATTGAAAAATCGAGCAAAACACTTTGCTAGATGAATCAGCAAAAACTACATTTCTACAATCGAATACGTAAATATTATCTCGTACATGAAATCCATAATATGTAATATCATGCTTTCTGTATTTATTACACAATAAATGCCCCCGTGAATATTATTTTGTCCAAACTGTTTTGTTTATGTAGGCTTACATAGTAGGAGCCCCAACTTGAGTTAGCGGAACAGTTCCAGATTTTGAATCTTTGACGTAGCAAACAGAGAAAATCTGATTATAGGAGAAACAAATTGGCCGAAATTTTCACACCCAATTAATTTGTTATGGATACGTACATCTAACTTTTAAAACCTTGATTTTTCGGGGCTGATATACACATCAATAAAACTAAAAAAAACAAGTATAGAGTTCAGATTACCAACATTACCAGACCTTCATATTACAGACTCCTGATTTTAAAGTGAAAGAAGTAATTACTGAAAAGAAAAATCCATTTATGCAACAATGCTTCATTTTTAATGTGCTTGGCTTAATTTGATAGTTAATTGTCATAGGATCATGTGGGCCAATCATCTGAACACCAAAGGCTTATGCTCATATAACAAATGATTTGTGAATCAGGTAAAGTCTCATCTTAACTGTCCTTATTAATCAGGAATGCTGGTATCAATTGAATGGACATCAAGATTGAGCTTTGAACAACTGCGGTGATACATACCGTAATGAAATTTCCGCTGTTAGGTCCATCTGCTCTGTAGTAATCGTTCATGTTCCTGACTTGGATACCTGCCGGATTTTGCTTGGAGACATCAACGGGAGGTGGAGAAGTTTTTTGCACAGGAGGCGTTTTTTCCACAGCAGGCTTGGGAGCCTCACCACCCCCGAATAAGTATCCTAGTGAACTCTGGCCCCCTCCACTGCTGACCCCGCGACCCATTCCTCTGCATAATTTTTTTGGCAAAATATAAGATGATTATGCTGTGTTACAAAAGCATATTAATTCTTCATTTTTAGAGAAATTTCAAGTCTAACTTGAGTAATCAAGTTTCTAAACAGTCAGGCAGTATCGAGCAAATGCTGCCCGGATAGCTTAAGCTTCATCAATGACCCATTCCTCTGCATAATTTTTTTGGCAAAATATAAGATGATTATGCTGTGTTACAAAAGCATATTAATTCTTCATTTTTAGAGAAATTTCAAGTCTAACTTGAGTTATCAGTCAGGCAGTATCGAGCAAATGCTGCCCGGATAGCTTAAGCTTCATCAATGAGCTAACAAGTCGCCCGCGATAGCCTTGTCATGACAACCTTGAGCCACGTCCCCTTGCTCGAGTCATAGCTGTTTTCTATCACTCCATTTGATGGCATATTTATTCTTATATGTTATGTAAAGGTACAATAATGTATTTTACACTTCTGTTCAAAGATAGGATGAAGAAAAATACAAGATTTAAATGTTATGCCGAAACTTCTTTCTAAATATTAAAATCAAAGATGGTTGATGATCTTATTTTCCCCCCAATTTGGTGATATAAACTGTGCAGTAAAACTCAAAGAAAACATCCCAATATGAAAGCAGTACATCATCATTCTACCATTTTGTGAAAAAATTGACCAAAATTCTCCATCCAAACTAGAATTATCAAACAAAAAATGACCCACAAGTTCCATTTCATCCCCATCTCAATTCGTTTTAACCTATAGTCATTCCCGCGTACCAAAAACCAACCTTCCTCTCCAAGAACATGCCTTTTCTCCTCGACAAGCACACATAAGTAGCCTACAAGAATACTAGATTGAAAGCAAGGCATCCGAGCAGCTAAAGATCCCTGATAAGAATATTAGATTGATAGCAAGGTGTTGAAACAGCTAGAAATCCGAAGGCATCGTACGAATCCGCGGAGAAAAGAGAGTAGAAATCAACAAATCATCTATGCTTAGAGAATGTCTCGATCTCGGCATATCCTCGATGAGAAAATCGATCGGGAAATTTAGGGCGTCATGTACCTGTTGCTGCGGTGCGGGACGGGGAGAGAGAGAACGGGAGGAAGGCGATGGTTGTGGAGAGGGGGAGATCTCGCGGGCTGCTACTTATAGGTGACGTCCTACAGCTTTTAGAAAAAAATAGAATAAAAAGGTAATATTTAAATTAATTGTTAAAAATAGTGTGATATATATCCATGTTCATCAATGTCAGTTAATGAGGAAAAAATTTCATTACTCTTTTATGCCTTTCGAGTGAGTTAGGGCTCATTAGGTTACCAATTTCTTTCTATGGTAAAACCACTGTCCATGGTGTATCTCATGTTTCGATTGGGATTATCTATATATATATCTATATCTAATTTCTTGGTGCACACATAAGTGAGAAATTTTTCAAAAATACACTTTCATCAGCACTCCATTTTGGGAGGTGGATTGTCTGTTGCAATGTTGTCCCTGATGTGATGGTGTGAGCCGCTCGAGCAGTTCACGTGATTTTGCATGGTACGGGCCTACATAAAGTGCAAAATCGTGCGAACGGCTCGATTGTGATCGAGCGGCGTACGCGGCTACTGCAGAATTTGCTGCATCTCGGCCTGTAGCAGATGATCCTTTCTACTCCACTTTGAGCATTTACCAAGAACATGTCAATATCCTTTGATATCCAAAGAATCCCTTTAGATAATAATATACTATCAAAACCAACTGCATAATATATGATATTTTGTCATGCAAAATTTTAAGATGGAAATGTCAAACAATCTAACATTATATTTTTTATTAATAAAGTGTTATTTTAAAAAAAATCCCTTTCTTTATCATGAAGTAAGTGTTATGCCCTTACTTTATGCCATTACCTTGGTTATGCACTTACTTTATTATGAAGTGTTATCTCACATTCAAGATGAGGTACATTGGTGTATATTATTCACTAATGATATTGTGTTGATTGATGAGATTAGAGATGGAGTGAATGAGAAGATTGAGTTCAGAAGACATGCATTTCAAACTAAAGGATTTCGCATAGGGCTAAGACTAAATACATTGAGTGTACTTTTGATGAAAGCAATGGTGGAGCAATCGAAGTGAAGATTGGTGACGTTAACATTCAGAAGAGTAATTATTTTAGATATTTGGAATCTATATTACAACATGATGGGGAAATTGATATAGATGTTACCGATAGAATAAATACAAGTTGACTAAAGTGGAGAGAAGTCTATAATGTTCTCTTTGATAAGAAAATTTCTTTGAAAATCAAAGGAAAATTTTACAGAGCAGTCGGGAGACCTACTATGCTCTATGCATCTAGATGTTGGCATGTGAACTATAGACATGTAAAGAGAATGGTAGTACCACAAATGAAAATACTAAGGTGGATGTTTTGTCATAGATAAAGATTGAATTGGAATGACAATCAAACGGAAAAGTTGTTATAACTTTGATTTGAGGATAAGATGCGAGAAAACCGCTTAATACGGTTGGACCATTTGCAAAGGAAGTCGGACGTTGCACCAATTAGGAGATGAAAATTTTGGGATGTTGAGTCGGTTAAGAGAAAGCTATAAAGGCTCTAGAAATATTGAAATGAGACTATACGAAGGATTTTAATTTTTTGGATCTAAGCATGAGCTTGACCTAAAATAAATCCGAATGGAAGCAAAGAATCAATGTAGCTGACCCTAGTTAAAAGTGGAAAAAAAACTTTGTTATTGTTGTTACGTTATTTCACAAAATTCCAACCTTTTGTCAAAAATAAATAAATAATAACGAATATATCTTAAAAAAAATGAGCATATGTCTTCTGGAAAAAGATGGGGACAATGACATGTCAACTTAAAGGAGAAGAGGGACAAGTATCCTATCCCTATGTTAGTGACATGAGCCACGTTTGAAATACTACATGACAAGTTTGTCCAACTCAATCATTTGAGTCTCCTTATTTTTCTATGATTAATCCTTAGTTTTTCATGATTTAGAAGTCCTAATACCTGATAAGGAAGGTGTCCTTTTCTATCTCTCGCGGTCTTCATGTTTGAGGTATAATATTCCCAAGGTATCTAACTAATTCTAAGTAAAAAAAATAGGCACCAACATTTTAAACTAATAATAATATATCTATTATTCGGTGCATGCTTATGGAAAATGGTGTTCAGGTCCATTTTGATAACTCCATTACCCATTTGTTTATTCTCTATCCTTTTATTGCATCCATCTTCTCCCTTTCAATGCACCTTTTTCATTTTTATAACCTTATGAACGGTTTTGAATTCTTGTTTGAACTATAAATATATCAAAATTAATTTTAAAATACTCCTGGGGTAATGATATTTATAATAAATTTAAACAAAAAATTATGAAAGTTGGATGAATCTATTAACCAAAAATATATCTGCATACACAAGCTAAAATACGTATTTGCTATATGAGGGCCCTTCAAATGAGTCGGTGTCCTTTTGTGATTGATAAATTCGATCATAATGTCACTTTAAAGGTTTCATCAATTTTCCTTATCATAAATAGTGTATTAGTTATCCTGTATGATATTAAATTTGAACTTCATTTAGTTATTTCAATGCACTATTATATTTATCTAAATTAATTTGGTGTTTTCCATTAATATTTTATTTTACAAATTCTACTAATTCTCAAAGATATGGGTTTGGCAGAGGTTTGTATACTCCAATAAGTTTATGTAAAATTCACATTTACCTTTGCAAAATTTACATAGTGCTCGATAAATAATAAGCCGATTAGTAATATATCAAATATTTGTTATGTTTTCAGTTAATATTTCTTGGTTATATTGTGTGTATACTTTGATTACTTTACATAAAATTTGTATTCCTTTTGTGAACGATGTGTGGTGATCTGTAAAATAAAAAACTGATTAGCAATGTTTCAGTCATTTTAAAAACGGACTGAATGTAAAAAATAGTGTGTAAATTTATAAATCAGTACCTAGATATCTGAATCCTAACCGTGATGTAAAATAGAGATTTATAACATTGGTAGATGGGGGAAGATAGGACTAGGGATGCAAACGGATATGGATATATCTGTATCTGATCCTCACCGTATCCGTTTTATACAGATTTTGCCATCTATATCCGTATCTGTTTTAAAATAGATACGGATATGGATATTGTTTTGATATCCGCAAACATCTGTATCCGTGTCTGTATATCCGTTTTCGTATATAAATATAGTTATAGATTTATTTTTAATCATATATAACATAATTCTCTACCTCCTTTTACCATATATATAATTTTTATGATACAAATACATTTAGTAAATTAATATCATGTATTTTCCATCCAATTCTTATATATTTAAGTCGATTCTATAGAGTATTTCTAACATTACTCATGTGCGATCAATATCAGTTTTACATCCGTATCCGTTTTTTAAGGATATGGTAAGATAGTTTTAATATCTGTCAATATCCGTATCCGCATCCATATTCGTATTAAAAAATAGATAAGGATATGGTAATACCTATATCCGTATCCGTATCCGACCGTTTGCATCCCTAGTTGGTGCAACGAAGGGGAGGCCATAGCAAAGGATTTTTGGCAAATTAAATGACGGAAAAATGATTGGAAATAGAATCAAAATATAGGGATATCAATGCAAATGACAAATTAAAATGCAGAGCAAAAACGAACAACGTACAAATAATGGAAGGAGGGGCCTCGGCACAATTTACTTGTGTGGACCCGCGGTAGCGTGAGGAGCGGCAGTGGACGCGGGTTTCTTTGCCAAACTAAAAAGGCGTGAGGACCTTTGAGCAATTTCCCTACCCATTATTCAACGGATAAGATAGATCTTTAGCGTGTGATCCAATGGCAGAGGAGCGTCCGCGTGTCTTGAGCCTTTGCAGCTCGAGGTCCTTCTATTCTTCCCAAGGTTTTAAAAACTAGATCGGATAATGAATTGGTTAGTATTAAATTTGATTTAACTGGAAGTTCAAACTGATTAGATCGCAGTATAAAGTCATCATTTCTATCGATTCTGGAAAAATCAGAGCAGGTTTAATTTATTGATCCGACTTATTGAACATGTGTATTTGGATCAATAAAACCAGTAAATATATGTAATCATGTATGCATGTATCAATGAAATAATTGTTTAAAATATCAAATCTTTGAATATAAAAATACGACTGTCTATTTTGAGTAAAACTCTGCAAAAGTTAGACATATTTTCTAGCATTATATATGAATACAATGTTGTAATGATTTATTTATAGCTGCTTCTACAAAACTAGTCGTAGAGATGCAACTGATATTCCAAAAGAGAGAGCATAACTGGTATTGCATAAGTTAAGAGGGGAACACGTGATAAAAACCGTATTATTTAATTACTTGAACATTTATTTTTTTGAAAATTTACCAAAACATCACAACAAGATAACTTGGGGTCAACCCGATCAGACCTCCTGGGTGATCTATTTTTTTTTATTTTCTCTCTTGTTTTTAATTAATTACATAAAACTGGTCGAACTGATAGATCTTTTTTTAAACCCCGATTCTTTCCCCAACTTGTGATTCTCGTAGGTGGACCTATATAAATGGTATCTTAACAACTTTGATATAACTTGCATTTTATATCTATAATTTATTGAACTACTTAAAGTACACAAGAATTGAGAATGAACAATAATTGGAACATGCAAAACCGATGTAAACCCGATCACATTGTTGAAACTAGTGTAAAATGGAAAGAGGTTAGAATAAAACATCTTAACTAGAAGTGGATACAATAGATCGATGTAGCATGAAATCAGAAATTTGGAATTGACAAATGGTAGAATCATATCGAGTCAGAGTGTATCAAACGAAAAACTAAGCCCTAATGAATTGGATGTTTGCTTATCACTTTGGCATCATCGTACACGTGTACGAGAGAGCTACTATGTTCGGGAAGAGGATCCTCTGCTATTGAGAGGATTGCAACAGATGAGTTGTAATCCTTTGTATAATTTTTTAGTGATTTTGATTTCAAATCCAATCTTATAGATTGAATCTTAGATTACTGCTCTACATATCCTCTAAATTTCACTCAAATCAAAACTTATTTGTTGTTTTTTTAATGGTCAAACATTCGATCAAGATCTAAGCAACTTAAATTCTATTTAAAAAATATCTGAATTTTAAACAATTAAGATAAAATAGCAAATAACCTCATGTTTGAGCGAAATTTGAAGTATATGTAGAGCATTAATCTAAGATTCGATCTATAATGTTGTATTTCGGAATCAAAATCGCCAAAAATTATTAGGGAGGATTACAACACCTTTGTTGTAATCCTCTCTACAACAGAGGATCATCTTCCCTATGTTCGAGGTAGGACGCAAGTAGGTAGTGAAAAAGAGTTCATTATAGGAGCAAGCCTTCTTTATTAGTTTCAAATGGAAAAGAGGCAAACAAGAAGAAAATGCCGCTTATATTCTCAAATTTTTTGATTAGCCGATTGAAAAATTCATCACCCGATTAAGCAATCAGAATTAGTCGAGGAAGGGAACTAATTAAAGAATTTGCCATGAAAAATAGTGGAATGAGGGATGTGATCAAGTTAGAAAGGTTTAGTCGGCTAAAGACAAAAAAAAGTTGCAAACCATAATTTAATTCAACAAAACAAGAGTACATGGAATAAAAGAGAACCTTAAAACAAAGAAATACATCACAACATATAAACATTCAGTGGTATTGCTATCACTTGCTATGATTCAGCTTGGGCTGATAGAATGACTTGTGGATGTGGTAAAATTAATTGTCGATGTGGCGATACATCCATGTTTAATGTTGGTACTGATCAACAAATCCATCATATAGATTCTTGAAGATGGCTTCAAGTTGACTATCAATCCATTGAGTCCACTCGAGTTGCTGATCTGAACCTTCCACGATAGAAGGTGGTTCTGTTGTTGCTGATGCTTCTCCTTATTCTTCTTCGAAGCTTTCGTCTGAACTTTCTTATTCTTTTACTGAAGCCCGTGCAGGTGATGGTTTCTTTATCAAAAACATTGAGTTTTGTCCATCTAGGTTTCATCAGAGAGATCAATACTGGGATGAGTAAAAACATAGGTGAGGGAACACCCGGGTGGTAGAGCAACCCAAGGAGAAGATGACATAAGGTTGGAGGAGGATTGCTCACTAGTTGAGTTTGCGTTCGATCATGATTATGTAGATCAATTAGGGAATGTTGTTGGAGACGAGGTGGAAAGTCCCTATCTTGGTGACCAAATTCCAACCCAAGATCCAAGTGAGAACTTGAGGGGTTAGACACATATCATTAGACTCGATAACCATGCCCTAGACGTAGTTATCGTGGCAGATGATTACTCTTTTCACTTCATCAAATAGACACCATGAATAAGGTTTGTTGATGGTGTTTCATGTGTTATCCATGTCAAGGAGGTTGGTGAATGTATCTGCGGTGACAATGATAGGGGTGAAGAGGATAGAGGAAGTAAGAATCGCGTTCCCTTTAGTTCATCCTCTAAATAAATCAATTTGGCATAGAATATCCGTACAAGCTTAGAATAGATGTCGGTAGAGCCAACTTGCAAGAAGGATATATAAAACACGAGAGATATCCTTGATTGTTGGAGCAAGTTGTGGAGTTATCTTATTGAACTCATCCCAAAGAATCGATCTTTCTGAGATAACCTTCATAAGAATAAATCCTTGTAGGAGATATAGGCAATATTGGTGAGGAGGGGAGGTGGCGGAGGGAGGAGGGAAGGCGGAGAAAGAAGCAGCGGAAAAGGAACAAGGGATGGTAGTTAGGGTTTATTAAAATACAACCAAAATAATAACAACAACAAAGACCTTTCCCATAATTAGTAGGGCCGGCTACATGAATTTCCTGCCTCCACTAATATATATTTTGAGTCATTCTCGAGTTTAATTCACATGATTAGGATCCCTTCGAATGGTCTCATTCCAATACTTCTTGGTCCTTCCTTACCCTCTCTTAACCTGCTCAACATCCCAAATCTCACATCTTCTAACAGGTGCATCGACCGACCTCTTTTATAAATGGTCAAACCATCTTAAGCGGTTTTTCTCATCTTATAATCTACCGGAGCTACATCAATTTTCCTTCTAATCGCATCATTCTGAATCCGGTCTTTTCGTGTATGACCACTCATTCATCTTAGCATTTTCATTTCTGCTACAGTCAATATCTTCACATGTCTATGATTCACAGACCAATATTCTGATACACAGAATATAGTAGGTCTCACGGCTGCTTCGTAATATTTTTCTTTGACTTTCAAAGGTATTTTCTTATCACAAAGAACAATAGAAGCTCATCTCCACTTTAGTTAACCTACATTTATTCTATGAGTAACATCTTCATCAATTTCCCCATCATGTTGCAAAATAGATTCCAAGTATCTAAAAGAATCTTTCTTCAGGATGTTATCGTCTCCAATCTTTCCCTCGAGTCCTTCATCGTTGTTTCTATCAAATGTGCACTCCATATACTTTGCCTTAACCCTACTTATAAGAAATCCTTTAATCTCTAAGACATGTCTCCAAACCTCCAACTTCTCTTGTATTCCATCTTTTGTCTCATCTATCAGCACAATATCATCGATGAACAACATACACAAAGGTGTCTCATCCTGAATGTGACTAGTCAATTCGTCCATAATCAAAGTAAAAAGGAATGAACTCAAAGTTGAACCTCGATGCATACCAATGTTGATGTTAAAATAGTCAGTCTTCTCATACTGGACCTTACACAAGATGAAGCCCCATCATACATATCCTATATAAGGTTACTGTATACTAATGGCTCTTGTCTCTTCTCTAAAACTCTCCACAATATCTCCCTTGGGATTGAATCAAATGCCTTTTCGAAATCGATAAAAATCGTATGAAGATTCTTCTTTTTACTCTATAAATCTCAATTATTCTCCTCAATAGGTGGATAGCTTCAATATTTGAGCGACCTGGCATGAATCTGAATTTCTTTTCAGTAACTTTGGAAACTTACCTTAACCTTCTTTCGATCACACGTTCCCAAGTATGACTCAATAATTCGATACCTCTATAATTCAAACAATTTTGAATGTCTCATTTATTCGTATAAAGAGGCACCACAATGCTTATTCTCCATTATTCATGCAGTTTCTTGTTTAGATGACAAATAACATCAAATTAATTTGTGAGCCAAGTCAAACCTTGTTCACCTAGAATTCTCCAAACTTCTAGAGGAATGTCATCAGGTCCCCGGTTCCTAGGTTTCATAGCCTTTAAAGACTCCTTTACTTCCTTTATTTGTATCCATTTATAGCTTGCATGATCCAGATAACATTCAATATCAGCAAGATCTACCAAAGTAATATTTTTATTCCCTTCCTTATGAAAATCTTATGGAAATACTGCTTCGATCTAGTCTCTATATCTTTTGAGTAACAAGCACATGCCCTTCCTCTTCCTTGATGCATCTTACTTGAGAAAGATCTTTGGTCTTTTTTTCTCTTGCTTTGGTCAATCAGAATATATCCTTCTGGCCTTCCTTCGAGTCAAACTTTTTGTACAAAACTTCATAAGCTTTCGACAAGGCTTAACTTACAACCTTCTTTACTTTCTTCTTTGATATTTTGTAGTTTGTGATAATTTCCTATGTTCTAAAGCTAGCTCTTTTAATTTTAAGATTCTCTTGCATCCCTTAACTCCACCATGCCTCCCTTTGTCTGAAACTCGTCCCTTAGACATGCCTAACATCTCCTTGGCTACTTCGAATACAAGATGCTTCCACCTCCCACATCTCATTTGCACTTCCATTCCAATTCTAAGTCCCAAGTCCGGTAAATTGAGAAGGATTGCTTTAGGTTTTCGACAACCAACCTAAAATAATCTGAGATAAATTCCTAAATAGTATTTAAAAAAACTGTATTTACAAATTTGCCTCAAGACAGTCAGATATCTTTACAACATGGATTTAAAATAAAAACCAAAAAAAGAATAAACTTCTACGAATAGATTTAGATTAGTAATTATATTAACGCAATGGTTAGGTTAGATCAGTAGATAAACACAACGGAGGGGCGCATCTGTAAGACGAAGCCCTTTTTTCAGGGTTTCGACTGAGATTCGTGATTATGGAAGGTTATGTACGATATAATGAAAGTATACAGAGTTATGAATGTGAGAAATTCCTTCTTATCGTTACCGACCATACATAATTTAATGTGGCATAACCTGGGATGGGGACACGCCATTAAAACATCAACTTCAACTATACAAAAATGGATTACTAAACTCATAGTGTTGCCAATAATCATGTTGGTGGAGGTAATGGTTGTTGGAATAAGACTGCACACCGAATGAAACAATCAATCATGCATGGCAACCAAATCCATTTCCATCAAGCCAACAAATCTCAAGTTGGCATTTAAGCATCAAGGGCCCCTCCATTCTAAACATCACTGCATATTTAAAGGAACAGTTGCTCTCAAACCTGTTGCAGTTTAGGGTTGAAATTAGGGTTTCACAATATTTGATCGTTTCCGGTTTATACTTATTTGGACGCTCGCAATGGATATGTCTGAAGATGCGCCTATTTTAATAGCAATGCTTTTATGTCTCTTCTAACCATAATAATATAATAAGTAATGAAATAATTGTGATTTACATCACCGGGGAATAAAGGTCTCTATGGAATCGTCTAAGCATTCATGTACAGCTGTAGATCTTCCACGAGTAGTTTATTATACTCAGATGTCAACCTTACATGTCCTGCTATGGAAGTCTTATAATTTAATTAGCTGAGGTTCTACTGGAGTGGAGGATGTTTTTCATTATTATACTTCTATATTATGTTATTCAAATTCCGTGCAAAATAGAGACTCCTACGGCCTCCATTCAGATGGGGTCGATTTCAACAATTCTACGACTGTTAAAAAATGATTGTCTAGATGGAGGTCGTAGGAGTATCTATTTCTCACAAAATTCGAATGACATAATAAATGGATATAGTAATGAATTTTCACATATTCATTCAAAAAAATATGGAGAAAATGAGACAAGGGAGCCAAGTTAGCTCCCCGAGGGGCAACCCCATTTTTCCCATATATATGTATGTATATGAGGTCCTTCCAATGAGATGTATCTTTCCTGAAATTTTAAAAACCACTACCAAATTTATAAGTTGTGCAAGAATTTTAGGAAAAATATAAACTACATTAGAAAATAATGATGATCATATTGTTTTGTAGAATATAGCATACATATTGTAATTAACATTTTTTTGTCCAATATAATAATATTTTAGTAAATCTTTCTTGATATACATATTATGCTAACATTTATTATTAAATTTATGCACTTAGAAACTATAAAGTAAATAGAAAAAATACTAACTTAGTGTGGCTTTTCCATGCATCTAGGAAAGGTCTACCTCATTGGAAGTTTCCCCTATATATATATATATATATATATATATATATATCTGTGTGTGTGTGCGCGCGCGTGCGCGTGCGTGTGTGTGTAGAGAGGGGGGAGGAGTGATCCTACGAGAGGAGGTGTTTACGAGAAGATGAGAGCAATCAATATGTTCCTTTCATCTTAAAAAACACCACATATGAGATTGGAGTAATGCTCCTCCCATCTTTCCTCCTTTCCAAGGGCTGCAGAACAAAAAAGTGTCTCTCTCCTCCTGCGACGATACAGCTCCATCCCCCATCTTCCCGCTTGACGGGGACGATGCTTCCTCTCCAAAGCTCTCTTTGGCACTCACAAATCGAAGCCAAGGTGTGGAGCCCCCATGGAAGAATTATCCTACTAGCTCACCCCCATGCCAATGGGTGTTGGTTCATCTTACAACCTTACTCACCTTGCTCGAATCAGCTCAGTAGCGATGCTTCCCAGCACGTCGGAGCATGATAGACTGCAGCTTTGTTTTCATCCTTGCAACAACATTGTCCCCTCCTCGTTAGAGTCGTCCTTCACCTTTCTTAATGCGTGACACATCAGAACCGACATCAGTAGCATCTAGCCAATTTTGTAACTACTCTTCGATAATCAGTAGTACATGGAAGAGGCATCCATACCTCACAAGTCTTGACAAAATACGGTGGTCTCGGAGCATATTTTGTTGCCTCTGAAAGCCAAGATTTTTCTAGTGTTCAGTGTTGTATGCTTGCATCTAAGCCGTCCATCTACGCCCAAATAGCCACCGATGGATCTATCTTCAATGGACATTCCTGACCAAATCCGAACCAAAGGCCCGAAGCAACCAGTAGCTACCACATGCAGCACCGGGACACCTAACCCGAGGCACGGGTGACTCACGTGCCTGAGCACGCACTATGCATGCATGTTGCGATCAAGCCCCATCATTTCTTAGAATTTGCATCTACACCCCGCCATTAAAAGCATGCGCATGGCACGTGCTACCTGTAGAAATTTCGTAAAAATGCTAGCAGTTTTTGGTAATTGCTTTTAAGTCCCTGTTTCACATATAGTGTTTACATTTTTATTTTGAACATTGCATTACTACCCCTATGTTGCTACTTTAATTTGAACACTCATTTTGCATATGTTTTTATTTCTGAAAATTTCTTGTTGTTTATTAATTAATACTATAGCATGTGGTAATTGATTTGTATTTTTGTGGGTCTTGATTGATTTATTAAATTTGATTTGGCAAAGAATTATATATTTTACCCAATTCAGCACTTAACTTCATACAAAATCACATCTCACTCCAAAAATTCCTCAAAAATCACAGTTCATAGAATTGAAGCCATGTGCCAATTTGCAAGTTTAATTTCCTTAAAATAAATAGTTTTGTGATTTCTATAAATGAATTTTAATCGATGGTAAACATATTTTATTTTAGGAATTGAGATTTTTCCTAGATAATTATTCATTAGACATATCCGGGATAATTTTTTCTAACAAATAATTAGGTTTGATAATTATTAAATTAATTTATTAAAAATCACACTGTTTACTTATTTAATTTACACTAAATAAAATTTGCATCCAAAAAATTAAAGTAGGTTAATTTCATCATATTTAGCCTTCTATCCAATTTTCAAAATTTTTGTATTCCATTTGCATGAGAATTAGCATAAAGGCTCCTGAAAAAGATTCATTTTTCATGCATAAACTATAAAAAATGTGTTCTGGATTGATCATTGCATAATAAATTGGGAAAAAATAGCCTTCTGGATTCTTGAGCTCATTCTCATATTAATTTAGATTTTCCATTTCAAGCTAATTTGACCCCAAGATTGTTACTCTACACTTGCACCTAACTCACTAATTGCATATAAAATCTGAAAAAATTCTCCTAAGAAACCTAGCACCTAAGGTATATGAAAATCAACTTAAGGAGACAGTAGCCTCCTTGAGTTCTACCTTGAGCTTGCCCAAGTAAAATAAATTTGACTACATTAATTGTATTTAATTGATTGATCATTTATGTGATCTTTTGAGAAATAACGATTTACCCACTTGCAACGAAATGATACATTAAATACTTCTTACAAATTATGTAGGGTGAATCCTTGTTTTTTAGTCGGTCGCCTTCTTCCTCCAGCAAGGAGGAAGAACCCACTAGGGTTCCCTTTCCAGTCACGTCATTAGCCATTAATCTCATTCCTGAACCTCCATTTTGCTTCGATGATGCTAACCCTTGTAGGTATACCAAGTCTTCAATGGTCGGAGCTTCGAGCCGACCTCCATTCTAGCATGCCTCCTCTGATGATAATGCATCAACCAACATTCTAATAGAGCTCCAACCTTCCTCTGACTAGTCATCATCTTCGTCAAGCTCCTAAGAAGCTTCCCTGACCCTCAATCAAGTCGGAAGAGCACGGAGAAGCGAGAGCACGCTCACTGATGAGCAACCATCTCCATCGAGTTGTGGAGGAGAAGGAGGAGACATGTCCAAGCTACTTGCACCCATTGGATCACTTCCAAATTGGTGCTGATCTTACGGCCAAGGAGCAACCCAAACCATAGTCAATGGATGTCAGCCTCCGTGGAATTGATACTTGTCTTGAAGAATCAGGGCCACCCATGTGGTCCGAACCACTTGCCTCGACCAAGGATAGCTCTAGGCCTGAGACATACGAGTTCCACATGTGTGTCCTCAAGGAGTTGCAGTTGAAGCCCCACAGAGTTCTTCAATTATATAAAGGTCTAGCCTTTACGTGCTTCATGTTTAGTGTCTGGGGTTTTCGCAGGTGCATCCCTCCATGTTCTTAGATTTGCATATAAGACCTTGCACACTTGAATAATTGCATTAAATTTCTGTCACTTTAGTTAAACTACATTTGTATCCTTGTTGGAATTATTTTTAATAAGTATTTTAATTTGTATTTTTTATTGCAATTATGTTGTGTACCTGTATTGAAACTTGAATATTTTGAGCATCTTAAATTCAATTAATGTGAAAATTTTCTCATTTAGAAGCTCTATTAATGATATTGAATACGTAATGATTCATTCTTTGATTTGACCTGTGGAATACTAGTAATTAATTAGAGAAGTAATTGATTTGTTTCGCATTGATTTAAATGTCCTTAATTAATTCCAGCTTATTCTAAGGTATCATTTGGTCCCTAATTTTATAACAAAATTATGAAATTAATCAAAGACCTTATTTGTTTAATTTTAGATCATCATTCACTTGATTAGTTGTTCATTTAACTTTAAATGATAAAAAGGGGATTATTAGTGATCTTCATTAGAGAGAACTCAAGACATCGACCCCTTTATACATGATGTACTTGGAACATAATGTGCATATACTTTGATGCCATCATTAAATGGTGGAGAAATTAATTCAGGAGCTTGTTCTATGTGCATTTGTGTATAGTGTATTGCATTTCATTTCCTAGAATTCTAATTAATCTAACTTGCATAGAAAACCTTTATAAAAAATACATGCATTGTTTAACCCAGAAATCAGTGATCTTAAGTTCCACACAAGGCAGGAACTCAGCCGCTGAATCGACCACACAAAATCCGGATTAAAACAACAATTAACCCACAACAAGTAATTCAAGCAATGAAAATAAATGTGCGGAGTTAAAATTTATTATAACTCTACAAAAATATGTGTATAGGTGCAAGTATTGTAGAGGTCGAACACAGGGAGCAAACAGGTAGAACGGGGCAAGTGAATGCATAAGAATGTGAATATGATCAATTTATCTATCTAAGCTATGTTTTTGTGGGTTTTTATTTTTTTAATTTTTTAATTTTATTTTTTATTTTATATGTTTGTATTTTGATTTTTAATTTACTGATTTTATATTTTCTTTTTGTATTTTATATTTTTATATTTCTTTTTCCAATAATAGAATATATATATACAATATAAGAGAAAGAGGAATAGAGTATTTATAAAAATAGGTAAAAATATTCAAAAATTAGGAAATAATTTTTTTTTGATCTTTTTATACTTTTCCAATGTTTTTATGTTTTTTCTAGATTTTTTTGAATGTTTTTGGTGTTTTTAAAGTCAAAAATATTGAAAATAGTGAATAAAAGGGCTAGCCGAAATTAAAATGTAGATATAAAATAGAGAATATTGACAAAAATTCTCCAAATTAATTTTAAATGAAAGATAATAAATCAAAGAAGATACAGAAAGTGAAATTGTATTTTTTGGATTTTTATAGAAGTTTTAAGATTTTTATGAAGGTTTTTAGGTTTTTCTAATTTTTAGGAGTTTTCTTTTATATTTTTTAGTGACTTTTGGTCTACAATTAAAAGACACTAAGTTAAGAAAAATACATTTTTTTTGGGAATTTTCTGATGTAATTTTATATTTTTTATGGATTTTATGATGCAAATTGTGCTGAAAATGGATGTTTTTGATTTTTTATAAATACAAAAATGCAATAAAAATGTAATAAAAAATATAGCGTGAATGAGCAAGTTAACAGGAGCTTAAAATGATTTTTTTGGATTTTTTAGCAAGTTATGGATGCATGAAATAAATAGATACAACATCAAGAAACTATACTACTAGCAAGGGCATAAGTGCAAATAAGAAAAGTTAAGGGGCCTTTGCGCAATTTCCACACAAAAATTTTATAACTGAATAAAAGGTTTTCAGAACTGATCGTAAATAGACAAACCCGCAAGGGCTTCCTGGCAAAATACCCACGACGCACGTGTGTGGGCACGCGCGCCTGCCAGGAGCTAAAATGTGATTCACGAAAATACGAGGGCTAAAGTGCAAAACCACCAGAACTTTTTAATTGCAGATGAAAGCTTTAGAATTGAAACTAAATACAAGAAAAGGTCGGGGCCCTTCTGCAAAATTGCCAAGTCACGTGCCTCGTGCACGTGACCTGGCAGGGACTCCAGAGTAATTATACAAAACTTCGGGGGCTAGGTGCAAGTTACACAACAATTTTCAAGGACCGATGAAAGTTTAATTATTAATAAAATTTTACAAAAATTGGTGAGGGAAGAACGCAAAATTACCCACGCCTGCGGGATTGGACGGCGTAAAGCCACCCCCTTGCCACGTATCAAAGCCTGGGCCCGCGATACCCCTTCGCAGCCTGCGACCCAGATCAGAAGATGGATGAAGATCGGACGGCTGGGGCCTCGCAAGATCTGATGGCTGCTGCTTTGTCTGGGACCTCTCGATGATCGAACGGCCACGAACTGATCAGGAAGAACAGCCAAGAACTCGGGAAATCCGAGCTTCTAACTACCCTCCTGATCGATTTCGGCCACCTGGGGAGCTCGGAGAGGACCCCCTAAGATCCTGCAGTGATGAACTGGCGTCTGGGGGCGTCAGAATGGCGAGGGTTGCACCAGGGCTTCCTCACGACGTCGGAGACGAGACGAGGCCGCCGGGTGCTTCCGCGCGAGCAAAATCACCCTCCAGGAGAGCTTCAGCCTTCGGGTACCTGCAAGTATCATTAAGAAGGGAGAGGGCAAAGTGCCTCGCCCCTCCTGGGTGCGGATAGGGACGGAAAAGGGCAAAAGGGGACTCGCCGGAGCAAACTCCAGCGAGGTAGCGGCGGAGGTGAATGGTGATGTATCTCAGGAAAGGGATGATGTAACTAGGTTCCTAGAGCTAAAGTGAAACGAAAATTGCTAGAAAAGTGAATAAAAGCAGTACCTTAGAGCAGCTACGCCCGAGATATGACCTCGATGGCGACTCACCGGAGATAGGGTTGGAACCACTCCTTGGCCTCGCCAAACGCCGCGCAACTCGGCCGGAGGCTCGCCTGTCACGCTCGCTGGTCCAGGGCACAAGTCGGAGAGGCAGGGTTTGGTCAAAAGAGGGTTCAAAGGAGGACGGGAAGAGATGGGGGTTGTTTTGAAAGATGGCTCTGACGTGGAGTTCAAGGGGCGATCACGGGTGGATCGTTGATCCAAAGACCGAAATCTTCCTTGGGGCGTGTATCTTGGATACACTAGCAACAAAAGTTGTGAAGGTTTTGACATCAAAGGGTGAAAAACGAGGCCTGGAAAAATCCAAGAAGATGGGACAAAACCATATCTGACACAAGGCCAGACCTCGGTCAGAGAGTTGACCGAGGTCAACCAAGGAAGAGATCTGGTTGGTCCACGTGGAAAAACCAGAAAAAACCTTGGAAAAAATACTTATAAATTCATTTAAAAATAGAAAATGAATTAATTAAATTTTAGTTATAAAATAAAAAATGTTTTTTTGTTTTATAAAGTATTTTATTCTGATTTTTAATTATTTTTTCGAGATTAATAATTACAAGTTGACATTTATAGCCTTTATAGGTATATATATCTTTATATTTTATTATTTTATTTTTATTTTGTGTATTTAATTTTATTATTTTGTTTATTATTTTATAAAATCTATGAAATACTTTTATACACTTAATTTTTTTATTTTATTTTTCTGATATATTTTATATACTTAATAAAATATAAGTATGGATTATATAGGTATGTATATAGGTATTTTACCTATGTCTTTTAGATACAAGTATTTTTATTTTGTGTTTCTTTGTATTTTTATTCTGATTTTAATATACATATTTATTATAAATACAAAATTATAAAAATATAAAATTATGAAAATAATGAATAAATAATAAAATGAATATTTTAATATGTATAAGTATACAATAGGGGTCCAAAACTCAACTTTCAAATCGTAACTCTGAAAAATACGAAACCACTACCAATAAATAGCTTATTTTAAACTATATACAATTAAAGGTGAGTTTGGTACATTTCGAGTTTTTATTTGGGAGATACAGGTCTGGAAAGTTGGGATTTTGGATTTTTATTCAGATCATAACTTTTTATCTGTATATTATTTTTAGGTGAAATCAATTTTGTATTTTTCTTTATTTAATTATCTACAACTTTCATATACAAAGTTTCTTTATTTGAGGTATAAAAAAGTAGAACCGAAAAATAAGTCCCAAAATGACTAAAGAATGAATGAATTAAAAGGATTTTTTGTTGTATTTTAGCCCTTATCTCCCCTACTTTATTCCTTGTCGACTAGTCATCGAGATGCCTAGGTCTCGGGGTTTCGGGTTATAAAATATTTGCAATATTTTATTCCTTTTTCTTTTCTTTTCATTATTCTATAATTTGGCTTTAAAAACCGCATTTTATACAATATTTACACAATGATGCATGTATGCTAAAATGCATAAATTAAGTCTATTTACACGTATTTACTAGGGTTTTTAAGGCCAAAATGATAGAATAAAGATGATGAAACGTAGATTCATCATGCATCCATATGTTTTCTATTTATTGACCTAGATAACATTCTAAATAACTTACCCCTAGGTATTTAGACCCTACTTAGATAGAAAATATATCGTGTTCTTTTTGTTTGATCCTGGACTTATCCACGATAAAGTAAAGCCAAGCCCTCTTCAAGGAGATTTCTGCTTGGTTATAATAAGTTTTTAATCACTGTGGTAGAATGAGATAATATTAAATAAGTCGATTAGCGATTCCATCAATATCCCTGTGGACCAGTCAAGGATCTCCAATCCATATCTCAATACGTATTGAACAAGTGCAGGAAACGATGACGGAAAAGGTGGTCCAATCACTGCCTAGGGATCCTGACCTTCTTTACAGACTTGTTGTCATCACCCTTCCCACTTTCCACCATCGTGCGTCGATGTGCGACCCTCATACATTGCTTTCTTCTTACAGATTTGGTGCATGCCCATGATTTGATGATGGATACTTTGTGAGAGGTATATCTGACTTTCGACAGTCTATGCTGGATCTAGCCTCCTTTTGACACAAGTCATTACTGCTCCTTTACCCAGCGGCCTATTTATCTGCCTAGGCCTCAAATGAACTGAGAGATTCCTTCTTCTCATCGTCATATATAATATGAGAGGGGCTAAGACATCAATGCGAGCCTAGTTTAGGATGTGTGCGAGGGGGTCAGCCAGAGAGTCCGGCAGTAGCTAGACCGCTTCTTTCTTCGAAGGCTACAACGAAATTATACCTCTCATAAGTGAAAAAACTGGAAGATGGGAAATTTATCAGAAAATTGGTTGTGTTTAATGGAATGTTTAGGAGGGAAGGGGAAACAGAGGGAAAGGTGAGCGGTCCATCTTCCACAGCCTAGGATGAGACCTGCAAGTTTGAGCTTAGAACCCCCCCCCCCATTTCCGAGATTCTCCAGTAGCAACCTCCTGCACCATATAGAGCTGCTACCTCTCTGCAATGACACCATCTCGAGCACCACCACCTCCCAGCACCGCCCTCCCCAATGTCGCATCGCCTCTCGTTTCCATCCAGAATCGTCGACATGTGCTTCGAGGAGAATTACATGGAGAATAAGGGTGAGAGGAGATTCTCCTATGGTCACATTAACTCAATATTAACCCTAGGTATTGACTCAAGTGGCATTAAAATTGATGACAAGCTTTGTGGTGTAAGACTGGGCAACTTTACAATGTCGAGGGGATGACAATGATGTTTATATGATCGAACAAGTAATTTACAAAGATTCTAGGGTTTGTGGGTAAAAATCCTTATCAAGAAAGAAGAATCATTTGTGGAACACTATAACAATCCTCTCTAAAGGTCAACATAGTTGTTCATGGCCTAATATACTCATCTACCAATTATCCCTCTCCAAATCCTAAGGGCCCATTTGGTAGAGGGATGCAACATTGGGGGTGAGGGGAGGGATTGGAGGAGAGTGTTTATCCCCATAGAATTTAGAAGGATAAAGAGGGATAAATGGTAAGGGGTACAAGTTAGTTATTCTAGGGGATAAGAACTTGTAAATGGTACTTATTTATTCTTTTAAGGTGGGAGAGGGCAATGATGGAGTGATAGGTGTCCAAACCCTATCTCTCATGTTGACTCCATCAACAAAGCATTGACTCAACCAAATACGCCCTAATTAAGGATAAAGAGCTCCATTTGGAGCTCAAGAGAGAAGCTTGAAGATGTTGATGTTGTTGTGACAACCAACTTCTACTAATATGTGAAGAAAGAAGTAAAGAGAAAGTTATGTTTAATAAAATAAATAAGGATTTGATTAATTGATGGTTTTTAGTGGTTTTTGTTGTTTCTTTAATCAATTCTACAATTTTAATGATTTTTATTGCCATTTAAATTGATGTATACAGATCGAACACATGGAGGTAAAGAAGTTAGGCACATGATACATCGTAATTTACCGAACTTTTATTAATATTTTATACATTTTTCGATTTGAGATTTTTTATTAGTTTTCTTATATTTTGTATATTTCCTATTATTCAAGAAGTGATCTAAAAATCCAAATAAAATTAGAATGCAATAATCACTATTTATGAGAATTTCATGCAAAATTTTGTATTAACTAGTTATTTAAAAAAAATATTGGTTCCTAGAAGTTGCTATTCAAATATAATGCAAAGAGTAACTTTTTTTTAAATTTTTATCCCAACCAATGCAAGTAAAAAGGAAGACATTTTGTATTCTTCTTTATTTTTTTGTTAAACAGTGATTTGTTATGTAATTTTTAAGAAAAAAGATAAAACTACATTAAAGCTATCTCCCTTAGCCTTTGGAAAAGATTCGAGTAAATAAGGACATTAAGAAACATGGGGGCATCTCTTATGTTGCTACTACAAAGGAAGCACATGTTTAGAGATGTTTTGCTTGAAGAAGAGCATTACGATGTTGTGTTTATTAAGGAAGAAGTGATGCAAAATTGAATGTCTAGACTATTATTGAGGAAGACAAGCTATAACAACTTGTTGGTGTCCAAATGAACCCGTTAACAACTATCCAAAATGGTCAAGCCCAAATTACCAATTAGTAGTCCTCCACTCTTAATTGTACCCAATTCAATAAGTTGTTAGGATCAGTTTCTCTCGATGATGGGCGGGAGTTAAGCCCGAGATATTACAATAGCAAAGACCCTTTATTTAAGTATAGCTCGGTTGCTAGACTTCGAACATTTAGGGTAGATTTATTGACTTTTAAGCCAGATTGAAGAACATATCTAAACATTTCATAATTTAGTAATATGTGCTTGGAGATTTAAACATATGCAGGAGTGGGTAACCATTCTCTCCTTAACTTGAGAACCAACTCAAGTTGCTATTTTGAGGGGGACTACCTAGTTATTAATCCTCCAGTTTACTTGGGTAATTGTAAATAGCATCAAGTGCCTTTTGTATTTGAATATAAATAAATAGCTTATAGATATGATTATTCCTAAGGATTCTATTGACACCAAGATGTAGCAATAATACTTTTCAACATCTTGCAAAGGGTTTGTTTAGGAGTTTGGTGAGAAATTTCAAATAGAGATTGATGAGGGAAAAATTAAGTTGGTTGAGTGCCTGATTGAAGAGGATAAAAAATTTCGAATGAAAAAGGAAGAACTCCAAAGTTATGGTCTCCTTTTGCATATGGAAGAAAACAACAAATATTGGCATTGGATACCAAAAAAAAGTTACATAGCTGTGTTGAGTCAACAATGAAAGATGATTTCTTCTTCAAAGGGAGACAAAATCAATGACATGGTACAAACAATCTTCAATAAAAAGAAGAAGAGATAGATGAACTAACTAGAAGAAAAATACCATGGTTGCAATATGACACGATAAGTGATTATTTGAACCTTGCGTATGATTGGTATGTATAGAGGAATATTGAGAAGAAAGCATAAAGACGTAGAAAGGATACAAGGAAGGAACATTTAGGATCATTCTGACTTGATTTCATTCAAAGTACTCTAGATAGATCATTTCCAAAATATCGGAAGATCTTGAAAATTTTCTTTTATTAAAGGTGATTATTTCCAATACTTGGATAAGAATTGCCAAAGGAAACACAATAGTGGATGTGTGGTTGATGAATATCCGATGCTCATTTAAAAATTTAGAGAGAGAGCCATTGCCTCTGCAAAACAACTTCCCTGAAAGGTAGTCACTGCTAACAGTCACAAATTCCTTATGATAACAAAAAAAAGTTTCGGGGTTGCATACGAGGAATTAGTTTCACCATATACGACGACTTGCATGAATTTTCGTCATCCTAGAACCTATCTCCTTATCCTCACAATTGTGCTCCAAGCCTTCAATCCCAATCCACTTCAAGTTTTATTGAATTTTTCCTAACAATTTCTTAATCTTAACTACATTCTCCACTTTAACAAATCAAAACTTCTCGTACCTTAACGACCTTGATTCAGACTTGCTTTAACGTATTTTACCATGCATCAACGACCTAATCAATGGTCGGCCTCTTACTCGGTCCAACTTTTAATTAGTGCATTGTTGTCACTAATATATTTTCATTTTCACCTAATTCAATCAATCCAGATCATTTACCCAAATATATCAATGTGACACCCGCTCCTGCCAGGATCTGGAATACCCGTTTACACATCACATGTAGTATCATGTTAGCTAAAGATCACATTAGCGTATGAAAATTAGGGAATTTTTTTTCTACGATTAGTTTTCGAATGACATTCCTAAATTTAACTAAAAAGCCACAGAACTACAATATGTCACCAATTTAACTATAATCCATCTCAACTTAAGCCAAACTCATTTATGACTCATTTCAAGCTCAATTGTAACTCTTCGAAATTGAACTGTAACTGATTCAGATGTAGCCATAGAGGATTCAAATGTATTCGTGAATGATTTGGATGTAGCATCGCCAAATCTGCTGGCGAAAAGTAAACAAAAACTCAAGCGGTGAGGTAGCCTACAAAAGTCTCTTCCGGCTCGCCCTCTAATTGGAAGTGCGGTCCAATGGAGAGAAAGATCTACTCCAAAACTACTCCACAGAGATGGATGAGAGAGACTCTCCAGAAAAGTCACTCTAAAAGTAAACCGGCCCAAACGGTATGGACTAACGGGCTCGAAAAACTAAAACCAAGGACCCTCCAGCCTAGGTACACTAAGAAACAAGGGTCAACGGAACTGGTCTTTAAAAGAAAACACGTGGATCCCAAAGAGGCGTAAAAACTGCGAGCGCTTGTGAAAAAACCGAGGGAAAGACTGAGATCCTAGACCTACGCACTGAGCGGCCGCTGCCCTAACTGGGCTTCCTATCTCCCTCCCAGCTGAGGGTCACCGCACCCTTCGCACAGTCAGGTGTAAGGGTCACCATGACCAACACTCTCAATTATCAATCATCTTTGATTCAACATCATATTCACTTACTTGATTACCCATTCCTTTCTTAATCCCTCCTGTAGTTAACTGTACAGATCTAGGTCTTTTCATTAATAGTGATCTATAGTTAGTATAGTATACCTAAAGATTAATTCATGAAGATGATCAAATCGATAGTTGAGAAAAAAATATCCACATCAAAGCGGATAAATTTTTAGGTATACCATTGGATCAAGAACTAAAATCCTTCCTTGCCATCATAAATGTGTTGAAATTAATCATGTCATACATAGACAATGATGAGCATTGACTTTGAGACTCAAAGGCCTTAGGAACAGAATAACGTCAAGAATGGGATATCAAATACTCATAAGTAAAGGTACAGGTTGTTTGAATAAAATCTGAATAAAACTGTGTAACTAATGAATCAAAGGCGTTTTAAATATTTTATAACTGTATATTTATAAACACAATAAATAATAAGATTTTTTTATACTACTAAATAGGTTGGAGCTTATACAAGAACACATCTATCTCATGATATATTCTTAAAATTAAACCAAGATGAAAAGGATTATACAATACCCTCATCCCTATTGTGGTTACAGTTATCATCAGAAATCTTAATCGTGTGCACATATTGTCAAAAGAGGCATTGATTCCTTTCTACCGCTTAAATTTCTAATCTCAACTAACAGTTTTTTATATAATTATATAACTATAGAGACAGATTATATTGTTTTTAACTGGTAATTTAGTTTATGAATGACATTCAAATTTAACTAATAAGTCAAAGAACTACAACATGTCACAATTTTATTGCATAAATTTACATAGCAGTTAACATGTAACAACAGAAATTGCATTATGTACATGCATCCCAATTGTATCAGAAGAGAAATAAAAGCATTTAAAATAACTTGAACAAAACTATAGCATGCATACCTGACAATAGTAACTACAGAAGCTGATGTTCAACTCTCCCAATACCACGGTGCGGGTATTTTGCCTACAATCCATGCAATAGAGAGAAAAGAACATCAACAAATATTGAGTAAATCTTATTTATTAGAAATAACAAAAATTTTCCCCTAATTTAAGTACTCTAATGTGATCTTTAGTGAACATGATACTACGCGTGATGTGTAAACGGGTATTCCAGATCCTGACAGGAACGAGTGTCACAATCAATCTAATCTAATTTAATGATAACAATCAATCGCAAGAAAATCCACCCTACACGTCAGCCTTCTCTCTTCTTTTCATTGTGTGTATAATATGGAGTGATTTCCGTGACAGGACATCCCCATCCCCCATGCCCTGCTAGAGCATCTGATTTTGAAATTTCCCTATTAGAACATCGATCGACAAACTGTTCATAGTTCAATACATTTTCTGACATGTTACTATTGCTTTTCGACGAACCATTTGCCGATCAGTGAATGGTTCGTCGTCTAAATTTATATATATTAAACATAATATATAATAAAATTTGATTAGTCTTTTCGATTTTGTATTTATTAAAAATAACATATAATATTATTTCAAAAAAACTATTTGAATTTTGTATTATTAAAAATAATATACAAATTTATTTAAAAATCTTGTCAAATCAAGTACCATTTCTAAATAGTTTTACATATTATTTTTAATAATATCAAATATAAACAATTTTTCGAAACAATATTATATATTATTTTTAATATATATAAAATTCAACTAACGATTTTCTATGTCATAAGATGCATTGATTAACAAACGATTTGCCCGTCGATAAATGGTTGATAGTAGCATTTAGGAATGTGATAGCGTGAGAAGAAAATTACTCTAAAATAAAATTCTTTGGACGAAGCTAGTCCTAACTCGTCGGAGAGAGAGAGAGAGAGAGAGAGAGAGAGAGAGAGAGAGAGAGAGAGAGAGAGAGAGAGAGAGAGAGAGAGAGAGAGAGAGAGAGAGAGAGAGAGAGCCGTGGGTCATGGCGGAGGAAGAGAAGGGTGGGGAGAGGTGGAGGACGGCCATCGCTAACCTCACGGAGATGGGAGGAAACCTCCAGTCTGTGCAGAAGATCCTCTCCAAGAGGGCGGTCTTCGTGGACGACGAGACCTTCGCAAAGGCGTCCCTCATCTCCGAGCAGTCGAGGGCCATCAAGGTGGCATTTTTATGATGATTCCTTGCCTTTTAGCCCTTACTTATCCACGAAAAAACAATTGGGTTTCTGGTTGTTGGTTTCTTGGGTTTTGCATGCCCTCAATTCGAATGGTCTTTAGACCATGATGTGACTGAGATTGAAATATTTGGGGCGAAGGATCTGTTTCGACCTTGCCAATTGCGTGAGTGGAGTTTTGAGCTAAAGAGCATGTTCCTTCTATTTTCTTTCGGGTAATTCAATGCATAACGTATTATCTTCTTCTTCTTCTCTTATTTTTTGTATAAGAACAAGTATGATCACTAATCATCATAGAGAATGGTGATTCATAAATCACAATGTGCTAGTTGTAGTTGCAGGGACATAAAAAACTTTAGAAGGTGCAACCCTCTGCTCACAAGCACTCTCATTTTTCACTCAAACTTGCGATTTGAGAAGATCCAGTTAACGCTTACTTTGTGAGCACACAAATTATCTGAAGAATAAGGAGGTGCATCAAGTTTGTTAACGGAAAACCACGTTGAGCTGCAACTAGAATATGACTTCCCATATGTCATACCTTTGGCAGCAAAGCTGATCAGATATTGATTTTTGTACACTCTGGAAGAGTAAAAGCTGTTGTTTTGAATTGAGTAACGATGCAATAATTATTACTCTTCGTCCTCCTGATCCCAATCGGTAGCCTGAAAGCAAGCAGAGAGAAAAATTCAAAATAGTTGAAAACATGGCCTTTAAAAGCACCAACCAATCACCTCTCCATAGGCAAAATGCCTTCCAACCGGTAAGTTTATGTTCTAACTTCTCCACAAGAAGCATCCAATACTCCGCAAGTGAGCATCGAACTAAATAAGCGGGAGTGTAGCCATGAAATCAAAGTTAGCTCAAACAATAATGCACTTTCGGTAGAAGTTGAAATGCATAAAAACACACTTCTCTCAGTTAATCATGATCCCTAATAACTCCTAAAAAATCTCCACAACCATTGAGATCCCCTTGGTCTCAACTGTATATCCCTCAGTGAAGAAAATCATATCATCAATGTACACTAGCACAAGTATATAAAAGCCGTTGTTAGAATATCCATCACAGATCCTTTATGAACAACTTGATCCATCATAATAGGTTGTACATCCGCTAAAAGAACAAACAATAGTGGCATAAGCAGACAACCTTGCTGAACCCCTTTTGTGGTTGAACCCTTAGAGTGTGTTTGGTTGGTGGGTTTTCCGGGGGTTATCCGGGGTGGATACCCCATTTTTGTTTTAGTGTGTTTGGTTGGTGGGTTAAGGGTTGGGAGGGTTTGTATGATGTGATTGTATTAGAATTTGAAAAAGTTGATAGTTATTATGATATGATTGTATTGAAATTTGAAAAAGTAGGTGGTTGTTGTGATGTGATTGTAATGAAGTTTGGAATAGTGAGTATAAGTTGAGTATTTTATGATTTTTAGATGATATGATGGTATAATATATATATTTTTTGATGGGAAGTGAGTGGGTCCCACTAGTGGGTTAAAAATGAGGATTTTGGGGGGTTACCCACCCAAAGTGGGGGATAACCCCCAATCCGAACGGGCCCTTAGGTTGTCTGTTCACCATAGTCACAATGGATTGAAGGATCAGATACTTGGAGGGTGGTGAAGAAACTGATGGATTTACAGAAAATGCTCATGACTTACAAATGTGAGCTTCACTCAAAGCGTATGGATTTGAGGAACAAGACATATGTTAAGGTGGTTCAGCTCGATGCCATTGAGGATGGGTGTGAAATGAAGAGCATCGATCAATATTGTACTGCGTAGTCATATCAAAGGAGGACATGAAGAAGAAATGGAATGGAGGTAGTGGTCGAGACATACATGGCTCAAGGAGGGTGATGCGATCACGAGTTTTTTATACTATGGAAAGTGGAATACACTGAAGAAATCTCATTCATTCCACCTCTGTAGGAGATGGGATGTTTCATATTGATTGCAGGGTGGATGCTGCGGACCCTACGGTGGTTAAATTCTATAAGGCTATTAGGAGGTGGGTTCACCGGATTATTCCCATTGGCTAGGGAGACCTATATGCAAACTGTCTCGGGAGAAAGAAGATAACCTCATCTGATATTGCAGTAACCAAGAAGATTGTATGATGATTATTGATAAATGTAGATGGCTCCCATGCTGTGTATGGGTTCACAACTTTCTTTTGTAGAAAATTTTGGGATAGGTGGAGGGTGATGTTATGACTTAACTAGACATGAGTTTTTTTAGCTGTTGAACATATTCCTTCTTTCTCTATTGCCAAAAAAAGGGATTCCTCTCGAAGGGTGAGGACTTCTAGCTTATTGCATTGTTTAATGCAGTTACCTGATTATCAGTTACTTGATATGTGGTCATGGTGATAGAAGTTATTGCTGATGGGAGGAGATGAAAATTTACGAGGCTGCAATGGGAGCTAGACTTCTCCACAACATATGATTGTGTAATTTGGAAGCTCATTTAGGCATATGTTCATTGAAGAGGTTTTTTTGGATATGTGGATATCTTGGATAAAGAGATGTAACATAGTCATTGGTGTTAATTGCATATCGGAGAGATGTTTCTTCTAATCATAAAAGGGGATTAAGAAGGGATGTTTGATTGCTTCGCTCCTTTTTATTGTAGTGGCTGGCGCTTTATCTGTTATTGCCAAATTGGTTGCCTGAGGAAGCTTCTTTAAGGGATTCTCTAGTGATGGCATCTCTACTCCCATTCTTAGATATGCAGATGAAGCATTATTTTTAACTGGAGGGGGTACTATTGAGTTCAAGGGGATTAATGTGGTCCTAGATATGTTTAGGGTCATCTCAAGTCTTCAGGTAAATGCATGGAAGTCTGCTTCTGTTCCTTCTTGCATGATGTATGATATAATGGTGGCATGTGAAATCATCCTATGGACACCTAGTGTGAGTCTGCTAATTACTTATTTAGGCTTGCCCTTGGTTTGTGACAGATTAAGGTAGATGGACTGGTTACCCTTGACCGAAAACTAAAGAAGAAGTTGGCCGGCTAGAAAGTCTCTTGCCTTTCAAGAAGAGGTCGCTTGGTGATTGTGAAGACCGTGCTCTTATCTATACTGGTCTTCTTCCTCTCTACATGATTGTTACTGGGAAGGAGTTTAAAACATCTTGAACCCTTGATGAATCATTTTTTTGGTCCTCATATTGGCAATCGTTAGACATCTCCTTAGTGGACTAAAAGGTGGTGACCCTAACCTGCTAAAGGGAGTGGTTAGGGAGTTGTTGAGAGTTATATTTATCTTTTCATATTTATTATGTATTATATGTTTCTTTCATCTCTATTATGTAATATTTCCTCTAGAGTTTCTTCTCTCTATACAAGAGAGCCCTATGACCCTTTTCATAAGCAATGCGCTATCTTCTTCTCTATATGGTATCAGAGCGACGGTCCTAGACCAGAGCCCTGAGCCACACATCCCGCCCCATCGTCCAATCTCCCCATCACCAACCCCTTAGCCATCGACGATTCTAGAGTGGTTCTCCTTGTCGTCGGTCATCTACCATAATCGCTAAGGTCCCCAGTGGCCTCCTTTTGATGCAAGCATGCAGCCAGTGGCCACCAACTGCCACGAAGGTCTCTCCTCCGTCGCTTGGGTCTCTCCTCTAGCGATAGGGACCCTCCAGCGACGCATCAACCATCACTAGGGCCTCTCCAGCGGCAAATCTATTGCCGTCAATGCCCATCTATCCCCTCCAACGCCTCTAGCAACTCCCCTACTCATCGTTAGGCATCTCACATCCCCAAGCAGCTTTGCCACGTGAACTTAGTGCTCCCATACAATCTTTTGACAATGTTGGGGTGATTTCAAACCTATAAATCACCTCATCCATTTGGGAACGCTCCTTAAGTTGATGGGAGCAGTTGTGGCATGAGTCTGCACATGCAATTGATTCCTCGTACGATTGTGTAGACATCTTCTCGTCAATTTACAACCCCATTTGTGTCCTGTCCCGCCTTATTTGTCATCATGTCAGACAACAATGTCTATCTATCGTCTTTGGGCACCTTCAAAGGTCCGACGTCCATCGTCCAAATGGATGGGATCAATTACGAGTTTTGGGCCATGCATTTCATGAGCCATATGCAATGCAACGGGAAGAAGCACATTTTGACATACTGAGAGATCGACTTGTCGTTGCCAAAAAAGTAATCCAATCATATGGAAATATTGTCTTATAGCATTTTCTTGCTTGTCCGTGATACACAACAAACTGGAATTCGAGCTAGGTTCATTTAAAGCAAAGAGAAGACGGCATTACACACCATTAAAGATCTAGAAGTTCGACATTAAGAATGGCTTTGGCCTCTGGGCCTTTAACAGGTCAAGATGCACATCCTTTTCAAAGAATAGGGAATATAGTCTTCGTTATACAAAGACATGGCAAAGATACTCGAACCATGGAGTTATTAGAGAAAGAAGAAAAGGTGCATTTGACGAGCATGTTATGCTTGACGAGCGGGATTATTGCTAAGTTCGTTGATGAGAAAACCGTCGCAAGTCTGTGATGGAGATTGAAGAGTCTATACATGATGAAGTTGCTGACCAACAAGTTGCTGTTGAAGCAACATTTGTTCTCACTCTGTATGTAAGAATATAGCTCTCTTAAAGAACATTGAGATTGCATAAACACAATGCTTAAGATTTGATAAACATAAATGCTAAATAAGGGACGAGGATGTTGTTTTGGTTTTATTGGTTTTATTGCCACTATCGTTTGAGAATTATGTTCAATTGTTCATAGATGATAGAGAAGAAATTACACTAAAAGAAGTTCGGTGGAGTCTCTATGCTCATGACCTTTATTGCATGGATTCTATTTACTTTGGGGACTCACAAGCTGTGGGGTTGTTAATGACCCATGAGAAAATCAATAACATCATAGAGAAGTATCAAAAGAAGGGGAAGTCTAAAACAAAATCAAAGGAAGTCTAAAACAAAATCAAAGGAGATCAATCCAAAGGATGTCTGCAAGGAACTTAGACATTGGAGAGAGGCCGTCTAAAGATGAAAGGGAATGTCATAATCACCAAATGGCTTACGTAGGAAACAATTCTGATAATGGTTACATACTCACCGTCATAGATCAAGCATATTAGAAGGATATACACATCCTTGAATATGCTTGTTCCTAATGCATGACACCTCACAGAGTTTGGTTCTCTGCCTACGAGAACATGAAGTGATAGAAACAGTCATGCGAAACAACCCATCAAGGGAAATTATTGGCACTAGTTCTGTGAAAATTAAGATGCATAACAAGATGGAGATCACTATTTCAAAAGTTTGCCATGTTCTAAACCTGAGGAAAAATCTTATAACTCTTGTAGTAATGGACTTTAAAGGACATAATTACGATGTTGTAGGAGGAATATTGCAGGTGACCAAATAAGGGATGGTGGTCATCCATGGTTCCCAACAGAAGACCTTTATGTTTAGCAGGGCTCTACAGATACTAGTTTTGTTACTGTCTCAAAGTTGGTGAAATATGAGTCATAATTATGGCACGTGTCTAGGGAATATGTGTCGAAAATGGATGACCACCCTTATTGATTAGTCTTTGCGGAGATCTTAAAGGTTCAAAGTTCGAGTTCTGTGATCATTATGTGTTCTACAAACAACAGAAGAAGTAGTCCAATAAAGCAGTTCACAGGACAAAGGAGATGCTTGATTGTATCAACCTTAATTGCTTGGACCCTTCTAATGTTTCATTTTTGGGAGGTGCCTTATATATTATTAATGATTATTCCAAGATGGTTTGATTTTTGATGATGAAGCATAATAATGAGCCATGCAAGACTTTTAGATAATGGAATATCTTGGTAGAGAATCGAATTTTGAAGAATGTCAAGTGTCTGAAATTGATAATAGTTTGGAGTTTTGTTCATTAGAGTTCAATGAGTTTTGTAAGGAAGAGGTTGTTGCGAGACACTACAAATTGAGGATATGCTACAACTGAATGAAGTTCCAAAACGAAGGAAAATGATAATTCTGGAGAAAGTAACGTTCATGCTCTCAAATGCGGGCCTTAATATAACATTTTGAGTACAACTTGCTACTTGTTCAACTATAATCCTACATCTGATGTTGACTGCAAGATGGCTCATGAGGTTTAGTCTGTTAATTATACGACTTGTTTTTACTTGTCTTTAGTTGTGTTGCTTACTGTTGTGTTAATAAAGGGAAGTTAGACAAAGGCAAAGAAAGGGATGTTTAATGTTGAAGTGTATGAGTAAAGGGAAGTTAGAACCCTCTAATGTTTCATTTTTGGGAGGAGCCATATATATTATTGTTGGGAAAAGTAAATAACTTTTTTATTCATGAGACCCCAGGGTAAATATCAAGAGAGGTATAGAAAGAAAATAAAATAAGGAATAACACCAAAGATATACAGTAATCTCAACACTCCCCCTCAAGCTGGAGCATATATGTGTATGATGCTCAGCTTGGAACAACATCTTTGGAAAGGGCATCTAGTAAGAGCTTTGGTGAATATATCAGCAGTCTAATCTCTGGTAGAAACATGAGGGGTGGATATGAGACCCTTCTGGATCATGTCTTTGGTATAGTGACAATCCACCTCTATATGCTTTGTACATTCATGGAATGCAAGATTATTTGCAATAAAAAGTGCTGTCTGATTATCACATAGAAGCTGCATAGGAAGAGGTACATCAAGTGCAAGATTTGTCAAAATCGATCTCACCCACATCATCTCTGTGCTTCCTTGAGTCATGGTCCTGTATTCGGATTATGCACTAGATCTATTAACCACTGTCTACTTTTTTACTTTCCATAACACGAGTGAGCTGCTAACAAATATAGCATAACCAGAAGTAAACTTTCTGTCCCTAGGGCATCCTGCATAATCTGCGTTTGCACACACTGTAACATCAAGAGTAGTGCATCTGCTGAATATAAGACCACTTCCTGGTGAAGATTTCAAATATCTCAAAATCATATCGACAACATCCATATGAACCTTCCGAGACTGTTCCATGAACTGGCTCACTTTGCTCACGACATAGGATATATCTGTCCTAGTGATGGTATCATATATAAGTTTCCCAACAACTCTTTGTATCTCCTCTGATCTACCTCCTCAGTATCACCATCATATAGTCTCATACTTGGATCCATAGTAGTAGCAGGTTTGCATCCTGTCATGCATGTCTCTAGAAGAAGATCAGTAACAAACTTCCTCTGGGTCATCACAAGGCCACACTGGTTCCTGGCGAACTCTAATCTAAGGAACTATCAAAGATTGCCGAGTTCTTTGGTCACAAACTGCTGACCTAGGAACTCCTTGACCACCTGAATGCCCTGTTTATCATCACCCGTGACAATAATATGAACGTAGATGCGAATAACAACAATACCTCTCTGTGTCCTCTGGACAAAAATTGAGTGATCTGCAGTGGACCGGGCAAACCCCTGATGCTCTATCAATTCTAAAAGCTTCTGATACCAAGCTCTGGGACTCTGTTTTAGGCAGTAGATCTCTTGAACAAATGAATGAGGCGCTTTTGCTTAAATGGGCTAGTAGGGTGTGGGGACCGGGTAATGATCTTGTCTGCTTGGTGGTTCGAAGCATTTACGGGGTGAAGGGCGCGCCCCAGTCGCAGCTGCTTAACCTTGCGACAATGACACCTTTCTGGAGGGGTGTGGTGAAGACGTTCGTTAAAAATATAACTTTCTTCAGGCCGGTCGTTGGAAGGGGGGACTCCTTTGCTTTTTGAGAGGATGATTGGTCAGGGGCGGGGGCGCTTTGCTCTCGGTTTCCGCGGTTATTTGCCTTAGCGGATGATAAGCTTTGTTCGGTGGCGGACTGTTGGATGGAGGGATCTTGGTAGCCTTCGTTCTCCGCTAACTTTTCGGATCGGAGATTTGAGGATTTCTTGGCGCTGCTTGACGTTGTTGGGAAGGTGGGTGCCCCTATTGTGGGACGAGATCATTGGTGCTAGAAGGAAGGGAGTTTCTCGGTTAAAGGCGCCTATGGTGCCATCTCCAGACCTCCGCCGGCGACCTCGGAGGTGCTGAACAGGGACTGTGCTTGTATTTGGGCCCTTAATCTTCCTGAGCGTGTTGGGATTTTCCTGTGGCTCCTTAGGTGCAAAAGGTTGATGACACGTGATCGGTGCGTCAAACTCCTGGGCATCATTGCGGACAAATGCTTAATTTGTGACAATGCAATTGAGTCTGTGGAACACCTTTTTTTACTTGTCCATTGGTTTCGCAAATTTGACAGGAGGCGGGTATTGACTGGTGCCGAACCAATGACTTCTAGACGTTTTGGAATTCGGTTTATGAGAATAGGGCGAGAGCAAGGAGGGAGCGGCTCTTCTCCATGGCTATTCTTTGGGCGGTTTAGCGTGGAAGAAATGACTTGCTTTTCTCGGGCCAAAGATTTTACAAAGAAAATGTCGGGTGCTTTGCAAGGCGATTGTTACATGATTGGATGTTGTAATGCTCTTTTTATTTTGTATATTGGGATGATGTAAACTGTGTCCGGTGGAGGTGTCTCCTTTTTTTTATTTATATAAATATATTTGATGGGGCGAGCACCACCGAGTGCTTCCCCCTACCTTGCAGACTAAAAAAAAAAGAAAATAATTGATAGGAGAATGTGTAATGTTGAGTGTCTGGCTATTGGAGAGAAGGTATCTTGATAATCCACCCCATAAGTCTGGGTGAATCCACGTGCTACAAGCCTTGCCTTGTGGCGATCCACACTACCATCCGCTCGCTGCTTCACCGTAAATATCCATTTGCACCGCACAACATATGCACCTGGAGAGGCAGAAACAACACTCCATGTACCACGAGACTGCAAAGCGGCCATCTCCTCTTCCATGACAAGTCGCCAACTGCTATCCTGTATGGATATGTTAGTGGTATTACAATAGCTGAGAGGCCCATAACAAACTTCCTGTATTCCTCTGAAAGATGGTCCATGGAAACATGCGCAACTAGAGGGTACGTAGCATAGTTGCGATGGGGCTTCCTCAAGGCAATAGGTACATTGAGGTCATCAGTCTCTATGTTCTCTGTTATTAGCTCCTCCTGTGTAGTATCCTATGGATCAAGTATAACACCAGTGCCATCAGTAGAAATAATGTGTTCACTACATACCTGGGGTATGCTTGATGACTGGGAAGGTGCAGGAGCAGAGGGGCGAGTAGAGGACCTACAAAAGTAAAATCGAGGTAGGAACTGGGTCATGGTAGATGGAGGTGGAGGAGGGGGTGAAGGAGGATGTGGTGGAGGAGGTGTAGGTGACTGAGACTCAACATGAGGACTTGTTGGTGGAGATATCGAAGATGGATGAATGAAGATATCCTCACCAAAGTCAACATTAGACAACCTGTCACCTATAGGAGAAAAATACATATTAGACTAAAAAAATGTGACATCACCACTTACATAATATCTTCTCCCAACAGGATCAAAACATCTATACCCTTTTTGGGTATGCGAATAGCTAGCAAATACACATTTGACAGCTCTAGGAGAGAGCTTGTCACGACCAGGAGTAAAATTGTGGACAAAAGCCACAGATCCAAAGACTCTGGGGGTAAGTGAGAATAAGTCATTCTCGAGAAACGCAATAATTTTTTTCTCCAAGCATAGTAGGTGACATGCGGTTCACCAAGTAATATGCAGTAAGAACCGCATCACCAAGGAGCCTGGACAAGTATGTAAAGTCCCCTCTGCTCACGACCACATCCAATCATCATGTCCGTAAGTATGTCTTGAAACACAAGAGAAAAAGGATCAAATATGGCACGACAATGTAAATCTTTTGTAATCTGAACAATAGACAAAAGATTCATCTGAAATGCTGGAGCATGTAAGACATTTTCTAGACGTATAAGACATTTTGTAGACACATCGAGGGACCTAGAACAATCTCCCCTTGTCCAACAATGGGTAGATGAACACCATTGGCAATCACCACTGATCTACCCCGAGGGATAGACCTGTAAGAAGCATACTGTGCTCGATCGCCAACATATGATGAGATGCTCTAGAATCCATGATCCAATCAGACAATTCTGAACCGCTACTACTGGTAAGGGCATAAACAATACCTGACAAGCTCGAAGAGGCTCTAGCAATATGTACAACATCTGAAGAACCCACGGGCGACGTAGTAGGAGTAGTCATCATCTCTCGTAGCCTGGAAAAAATATCGTCAGAGCGTACATCATGAGCCAGAGCAGGTGTAAAAGTAGGCTCGGTTTGCTCAGCAACTCGGGAAGAGGTCGGATACCCATGCTTCTGATAGCATGTCTACTCAGAATGACCAGGATTGTGGCAATGTGAACATGGACCTCACTGACGACCTCCTCGACCACGTAGTCCTTGGCCACAGAACTGTGAAGTACCCCTCAGCCATGAGAGGCTGCCATAGCAGAAGGAGTCTGAGCCACAATAGTAGAGGATGTAGTAATTCTGCTAAGCCTCTTGTAAACCTCCTCCATCTGAGGTATCGTCTCTTCAGTAAGAAGTTGAGTACGTACTGTATCGTACTCAGAGTCCAGAGATGACAAAAATACTCCTGTCATAGTTGCATTCCGATACGCCTGTTGTTGCTCAGTGCTAGTAGTAATAGGCATGGAGCTATGCAAACACTCAAACATGCCTCTAAGATGCAAGAAGTGTGCATGTAGAGGTCAACCATTTTGCTTGGTCGAAAAAAATATCAAACTGCAACTGTAAAATTTTGCTATCATTTTTCTCCTGCCCATACATGGTTGCTAAGATATCCCACATAACCTTTGCTGTGGGTTGATTGACAATATCATTGGCAATCTCCATGGTGAGCATCCCGGAGAGCCAAATGCAAGCATAGGTATTATCTTGCTTCTAAGAAGCATTAGCCCCAGTCTTGTCCTCTGGCTCTGGATCTATCAGAATGTGCTCCTTGTTATGTCACTGCATCAGGTTGGGAAACTGCATGGACCACAACTCATAGTTGGTCCCATCCATCTTCACGATGGGAGCCGGACCCTTTAAGGCACCGAATAAAAAAAACATCACCATTGTTCCCTTACATGGTAGCAAGAACGTCGAAATCCATAATAAAACTGAGGAGTAGATCGTTATAATTGAGTCTATACGATCACATATAGAGGATTGGTTGTGTTCGTAGACTCATACAGTCATCCTCATCTCCTGTTGTTGTAGGCTAGGCCGTATGGGCGTACAGGGCAGTGACACACCTAGATGCACGCAGATGCATTAAAGATGCACACAGATGCACGACAGACACATACAGGATGTATTCAGATGCGCACAGGATGCATGCGGATGTGCGCAGGATGCACACAAATGTGCGCCGGTTCATGCAGATGTGTGCGGATGCTGGAACAGGGTGCATATACGTGGTGCGCTGCGCGTTGGAGCGGGCGTGATGCGGTGCGTTGGAGCGAGGCGCAGGGTGTGACGCGGTGGAGCAGGGCGCAGGGCTTGGTGCTCTGGAGGCTGCAGGTGCGGTGGTGCACGGGAAGGGGGCACACGTGGGGGGGGCATGTAGGGTTAGGGTGGGATATAGGAACCCCAGTCTAGGACCATTGCTCTGATAACATGTTGGGAAAAATGAATAACTTGTTTATTCAGGAGACCCCAGGGCTCTCCTACTCTGGGTAAATATCAAGAGAGGTACTTAAAGAAAATAAATTAAGGAATAACATCAAATATGTACAGTAATCTCAATAATTATTAATGATTATTCCAAGATGGTTTGATATTTGATGATGAAACATAATGATGAGGCATGCAAGACTTTCAGATAATGGAAGATCTTGGAAGATAATTGGATTTTGAAGAATGTCAAGTGCTGGAAATTGATAATAGTTTGGAGTTTCTTTCATTAGAGTTCAATGAGTTCTATAAGGAAGAGGTTGTTGCGAGAAACTACACAATCGAGGATATGCTACAACTGAATGAAGTTCCAACATTAAGGAACGTGATAATTCTAGAGAAAGTAATGTTCATGCTCTCAAATGCAGACCTTAATATAACATTTTGGGTACAACTTGCTACTTGTTGAACCGTAATCCTACATCTGATGTGTACTGCAAGACGATTACGACTTGTTTTTGCTTGTCTTTAGTTGTGCTGCTTATTGTTGTGTCAATAAAGGGTAGTTAGACCAAAGGCACAAAAGGGATAATGTTGAAGTGTAGGAGTAAAGGGAAGTTAGACCCCTTTAATGTTTTATTTTTGGGAGGTACCATATATATTATTAATGATTATTCCAAGATGGTTTGATTTTTGATGATGAAGCATAATAATGAGGCATGCAAGACTTCCAGATAATGGAGGATCTTCGTAAAGAATCAGATTTTGAAGAATGCCAAATGTCTGAAATTGATAATAGTTTGGAGTTTTGTTCATTAGAGTTCAATGAGTTATGTAAGGAAGAGGTTGTTGCAAGACGGTACACAATCGGGGATATGCTACAACTGAATGAAGTTCCAAAATGAAGGAACATGATAATTCTGGAGAAAGTTATGTTCATGCTCTCAAATGCGGGCCTTGTATAACATTTTGGGTACAACTTGCTACTTGTTGAGCCATAATCCTACATCTGATGTTGACTGCAAGACGACCCCTGAGGTTTGGTCTGTTAATTATGCGACTTGTTTTTACTTGTCTTCAGTTGTGCTGCATATTGTTGTGTCATAAAGGGAAGTTAGACCAAAGGCAAAGAAAGGGATGTTTAATGTTGAAGTGTAGGAGTAAAGATATATAAAATCGGATCCCATTCTGAACAGAGAATACTTATTAGTGGAATTGTCATCTTCGATAAAATTCTATGATTCATTTGAGGGTTGAGTTTGTTGATGCTAAATAGTGGTCATGTAGTTCATAACACTACGTTTAACCATGTTGATGTTGAATAGCCTAATGTTGGGCAATCAGAGGAGAGGTTTCATAGCTACTGATCAACTTCACAGAGAGAGAAATCCTCTTGGAACTTCAAGAAAAAGATGAATTTCAAGTTGTGAAGGCATCATATATAAGGCATACCAAGTTGCAAAAGAATATAGGCAGAATGAAGGCATGGTTTACAACGAATTATTCTCTCCTTTGTAAGACACACACCCATCATTATACTACTAGCTCTTGTAGCACATAGGGATGTGGATTTGGAGCAGTTAGATGTGACAATATCTTTTCAGCATGATGAACTCAAACACGACTTTCTGATGAACCAACCAAAGGGGTTCACATTTCGAAGCAAGAAACACCATGTATGTGGATTAACTAAATCCTTGTGTGGACTTAAACATTTTAATAAACTATGATCAATGCTTAGGAAATCGGTCTTTGCGGCCACACATATGCCCATGCAGCTTGAGGACCGCTCCACAAGCCTGAATCAATGCATTATGCGGTCTATGGGCATATACATCCCACATAAGCCTAATTATGCGTCGAAATAGTCATTGGCTTCAGATCTAGTTGGATCTGGATATGATCGGCTCTGCTCCAAATATTCACCCAAAAGATGGCCCTCTGTACTCGTTTGATCGAATTTGAAATCATGCCCTATCTTCTCCCTCACCGCCAACCCTTCTTCTTCCTCCATTATCGACGCTCCCCATTGCATCAACCTTCCTCGGCACCTCCATCGCCGCACCCCCACAACCTCGTCCCTCGCCAGCTAATTCCTCCATTGAAGCCTCCAAGCTGCACACCTTGCCAGCCTCCTTCAAGCATTCCTGCTCACGTTGACTGCTTCCTCCATCGTCGCCTCTATGCTACGCACGTCGCCAACACCTTCATCACCGCCTCATCCCTCACCAACACCTTTCTCCTCTGTAAGTTCCCGTGATATGCAAGTTTTCTTATTATTCATAGTGTTACACGATGATAGTTACAAGATATGTTATTTTCATATCATTCTGCAAGTTCTTGTGATTAGTTAGTACATTAGTAATATTATTTGTGTTTATATGTTGATTTTGTTTTGGATACTTATAAAAATATGTAGTACTTTTTGTAGATATTTATTTTTTAAATTTAAAATGAAAAATCACGTAGAACCACATATATTCGCATATGCCCTAAATACTGCTTAATCATTATTTGGTGATCGGTCTGAATGCATACTCATATTGCTTTCCTGAACTCTGGCTATGATGTGTCATGCTTGGTCAATGCTCTGGGAAAGCGAAGCCTCAGCTTTGGCTAAAAAGTTTTAGGTTAGTCTTAGATTCGACACTTGCCCATATACTTATTGCTTTTACCACAACAAGGTGGAGGATGGTTCCTTTTATCTATATGCTGCTTTACATCGATGACATGCTTCTTACTAATAAGAATAAAAGTACCATTGATGATATGAGGACGTTCCTTAGTTCAAAGTTTGGCACAAAGGACTTAGGTATAACTACAAAAATTTCAGGGACAGATTTTTAGGGATCTCGTCCAGAAGCTTAGTTCAAAGTTTGGCACAAAGGACTTAGGTATAACTACAAAAATTTCACGGACAGATTTTTAGGGATCTCGTCCAGAAGGAAAATTCTTTTGATCTTACAAGAGTTGTATTAAGGTCCTTCATGAGATTTAAGATGTCCACAGTAAAATCCATGTTTGATATAATTATTCATCTTTCGGTATCTTTTCCACCTCAATGTATGCAAATAAGTACATATCAAAAATTCCTCGTGCTAGTGCAATTGGGAGTCTTGTGCTTGCATGACATGCACAAAATTAGATATTGCTCATGCTATGAGCACTGTTAGCATATTCACGGGAATCCAAGAAAGGAGCATTGATAAGCAGTCAAGCAATTTTTTTGGTAACGGGAGGAATATCTTATATTGGTCTCATCCTTGGAAGTGGTTCAAAATGCTTGGTTATAAGATACTCAAATTCAAACTACATTGCATATATTGATGAGAGAAGATCAATGATATGTTATGACTTTACCTTGGGTAGTTCTGACACTAATTGGAAGGCTACCTTATAACCTTTAGTTACTTTGTAACCATAGAACCGGAGTATATAGCTTTGTCCGAAGTTGCGAAATAATCATCTTGTTGAAAGGCTTGATCGAAGATCCCGCTCTACACCGCATTCAAGCTACCATATATTATGAAGTCTTAATGCAATATGCTTAGCCATGGATCAAGTACATCATGAGAGGACCAAGCACATTAATTTCCATATAACTTTATTTGTTATGAGAAGAGGACCAAATATGAAGGATGGTGGCATGACATCGGGAGGATAATATTCACCAAGGCAATTTCTGAAGCAAATTCAAACATTGCTTGGACTTGCACAATGCCGTTTGTTGGCAGAAGTCCTGTGGGGGGGGGGGGGAGGGGAAGGCAGTTGTGGTGTTTAGCAGTTGCAAAATTGTCATCCAAAGATTCAATTCAAGGTAGAGATTATTGAGATTAGGGATGAAAACGATCGGATACGGATACGAATATAGGGGTTATCATATCCTTATCCTTTTTAATAAGCGAATACGAATACGAATACGAATATCACACGAATGTGTAAAATGAAGAATCATATCCTCAAAATACGAATACGAATGCAAAACGAATGTTGGCGATTCGGATACGAATATTTGAAAACGAATGTGGATTAATATACGAATGTTATAACTTAATTTATTGAAAATCTATAAGAACATTATGCTCAAAGTAAACTTCTATATAACAAGTGCATTGAATATTTTGATAATGAAAATTTAATATAACAAAATTAGGAAATAAAAGAAGCTTATTAATCCATTATTGAAATCGCATGTTCTTTGAACCTGAAATTATGAATAGAGCAACATGATAAAATGACACGACATGGCCAACTAAAAAGTAGTTCAACTTCACATGGCCAAAAAAATCTAATTTGACTCGACATTTTAAAATTGGCTCGTAACTAAAGTACACATAGGATGAAAAATCTAATATCGAGATACATCTAAAATACACAGTGCTGCTTGAGATTAAAATAGAAATTGCAAAATCATATATATATATTTAGGAAGCAGGACTCGTAACTAAAGTATCAATATAATCTACGGAGGGAGAAGCTCACCTCGGTGGATGCCTCCTCTAAATCCCTAGATGCCCTCGGAGGGGACGCAAGTGTGCGAGCGCAGGAGCTGCGAACTTGCCCACGACGCCTGACAAGCGATGCCGACACCAATAACGGAGGAGATCTTGGCCGGCATGCGCGAGCACTGACCGATCTCGGGGGTGGTAGCCCGTAGAAGCAAGTTGGGGAAAGGAGGCGTCGAGACTAGGGTTTCAAGAAAGGGGGGAACGAAAGGGAAAGTCGAACTGTAGGACAGAATGGGTTTGGGGATCGACGATTCCTTCTCTATTTCCAGGCCGTGATCTGTTATGTTTAAGTGGGATAATTGTGTAAGAAACCCACCAACTTATTGTTATTATATATTACTTAATCTAATCCGTGAGTGAGTGGGTGGTGTGCAATGTTTGAGTGGGGTAAATTTATGAGACACCCTTATTAATATTGTTATATCTTTACTTATAGCATTAAAAAACGAATATTCGCATTCGTATCCGTTAAAAAATATACATCCGTATTCGTATTCGTATCCGTGAAAATTGAGGATGTTAAGTTCGTATTCGTATTCGTATTCGTCGGATGTTGATTTTTAACATTCGTATTCGCATTCGTATCCGTCAGAGATAAAGAAATAACATCCATATCCTCCATTTTACGAATGCGAATACGAACGAATACGAATATATTTGTATTCGTTTTCATCCCTAATTGAGATGCCTTGAATACTTACATATCCTATTTGTGTTGGAATTTTGATCCTATTGTATTAATATTAGGATCCCAATTCTTTTACATGCAACGGAAGGATAACTACCACAAAAAGAAAATCAAGGATGCAAGTCTGAAATCAAGGTCTATTCAACCGTCGAGAGGGTTTGTCGGTGTCAAGCACAACAACATCCTGATATCAACCCGAGATGACTTGTGATGTAGCGTGGAACCGAAATATAGGGCCACATATTTATTTAATTTTAGCCGTTAATTTTATTTACGTTTATTTGAGTTGTCGCAATTTTAATTAAATGAACGAGATCGCCTGTGATCTCAATCAATTAGTTAGAGATTTGAATTTCAAAATTAGTCGGTTAATTGGTTAGAGTCAAATTAGGATAATTAGTTTCAATTTGAATTTGATTTCTATTTTTTGTAATCTCATCCCTCCTATATAAAGGGATGCTGATCCATTGTTTTAGTCAGTTCAGTTGATAATTAATTTGAGATTTTATCTCTCCCTTTTCTCCTTCTCTCTTCCCTCACGTGATCTTCACGTTTCTCCTCCCCTACTCCCTCGTGCTCCCGACGAGTTTCTCTTCTCAACCCCTCCAATTTCTTTTACCACCGATCAAATTTAATTTTTGTCGTCAACGAATTTTCGATTTGCATCATTTGGTATCAGAGCATGGCCTACAGATCATCCTCACGATCTGACGATCCGTCCAGACATTCGCGCCGACACGCGACGAAACACCATCATTCATCGGAACGGAAACGACGAGCCGAAGAAGCTCACTACAAAGAGATGGACGCAATGCGTGATTTCCGGTCCAAATGTCAAGAATTCGAGTCCAAATGTCGAGAAATGATAGCTAATTTCAAGGCTATGTGCGCCGCCAAATCAAAGGCTCCAACGACACCAACCACCGAAGCCGTTGTCCCGAGTTTTGACGAAGAAAACCTCGCTGTGGAGGAAGATTCGATCGCTGTCCAGACCGGTCCAAATGGAAAAAAACGACGAAATACTTGCTGTCCAGGTATTTTCAGATCTGCGTTCGTTGGAAAAAGTGGTCTCAGGGCCACATGCGACCCTTCCGCAGGTTCCCGACGATATCCCCATACCCCCGGCCTCTCCCGTCGCAACCCTTGCACCTCCGGCGACCCTCCTTGCCCCACCACCACCTCCGCCACCTCCCGGCTCCACCCCCGCGCCACCAACCCCACCCGCTGCACCCGTGCCCCCTCCTGCCGCACTTGCGACCCCAGCCACAGCTACAACTCTACCATCGCCGCCACCCGCCTTTCCCACCGCCCCCGCAACCCCAACGCATTTCCCAACCCCACCGACCTCTCCCACCGCTTCCCCCACCCCCACACCTCCAGTTCCCCTTCCCGTTGCCACCCTCGCAACGTATCACCCAGCCACAGCGGCTCCTTCCGCCGCCTCTTCTCCAACAACAACCTCGGTTCGACGCAGGGCGCCCCGCCACCCTCCCCGAAGACATGCCCATCGACCCCACACGCACGGCTCGCGCAGCCGTCACCTCCACTTGATCTCGAGTTTCTGTCACTGCCGTGTGCCCGTCATGTACGGTCCTCACCACGCGAGCCTTAGGCATTGCTGCCACCCTCACCTCCATTCCCGGCTCCATCGTCGCTGCCTCATGCGTCTTAGATCACACCGCCTCCACCATCAAAGTGGTTCCTCTCGTCATGTCCACGCCTCGCACACGATGTGCGCGCCACCTCTGCCCAGCTCGAGGTCATCCGTATTTGCGGCGCCGTCGTTCGCGTCGTCTTCATTCGTGCCGCCGCCAGAGAAATCGAAGCCCTACATTTAGGATTCGACGCTATCGAAGCCTCTGGAAAGTTGAACCCGAGAAGGCACGAGCCCCTAAATTTCCTACTGTGGAAGACCCATCCCGTGGAATCAGGGATAGGGCGTTGATTTGGGAAGTTTTCAGTAAGGCCCCTCCTTTAACGTCTTATCAAAATAACATGTTCCAGGGAGGCTACTGGAGTTGCTATAAAGGATAAGATAAATTTCAACTATACCCTCCAGCAATAAATTATTACGAAAAGCATGCTGAGGAGAGAGAATTTGCGCCCATCAAGTTCAAATAGGATTAGAAGCAGGGAACTCATCTATATAAGGACTCTATGGGTTAGTTCATTGCCCACATCTCCTCTCATTCTAGGATTGTACTACACTTTTGTTATGGATTCTCCAAAGGCCATGTTGTTCATGCCTCATCAATTTTTCAATCACTGCAACGAGGAGACAAAATTCATGAAGACGCTGCCATTTGCGCCCCACATGTTCTTCCACCACGAAGGCCACGCCACCAACGCCCGCGTCGCACGCGTGTGGATTCCGCCATTCGCTCCACACCAATTCTTCCAGGGGATGACTGAGAACGCGGATTCGAAATTATCAACCTCCAAGCCTGCAGATCCAGCAATTCGTTGGGAGACGAATTTTAAAAGCGGAGGAGAGTTGATGCAGCGTAGAACCGAAATATAGGGCCGCATATTTATTTAATTTTAGCCGTTAATTTTATTTACGTTTATTTGAGTTGTCACAATTTTAATTAAATAAACGAGATCGCCTGTGATCTCAATCAATTAGTTAGAGATTTGAATTTCAAAATTAGTCGATTAATTGGTTACAGTCAAATTAGGATAATTAATTTCAATTTGAATTTGATTTCTATTTTTTGTAATCTCATCCCTCCTATATAAAGGGATGATGGTCCATTGTTTTAGTCAGTTCAGTTGATAATTAATTTGAGATTTTATCTATCGCTCTTCTCCTTCTCTCTCCCCTCACGTGATCTTCACGTTTCTCCTCCCCTATTCCCTCGTGCTCCCGACGAGTTTCTCTTCTCAACCCCTCCAATTTCTTTTACCAAATAATTCCACCGATGAAATTTAATTTTTGTCTTCAACGAATTTTCGATTTTCATCAACTTTGTGAGCCTCTTAGAACATTTTAGAAGGTCAGAATGACCATAGTTTCCAGAAACCCATGGGTTAGAGTGATCTGGACTGTCAATCCAGACCTCCAAAAAACCTGACTAGGAGCGAAAAAGTCCAAACGGATATCATTGTTGGCAACACTGGGGTGCATGAGGAGTGACAATGTTCAGATTGCCCTGAGGCAGCATCCATGCGGCGGGAAGTGGCCCTCAGGTGGAGGCGGCGGCTTGCTGGAGTGAGGGGAAGCAATGCCCTTGAAGCAGCAGCTGCAGCCAGGAGAAAGGGGGGATAGTGGCATTTTGTGATGGATATATGATTTCAAGAGGTTCAGAACCACAATCTATGATCGGGACACTTATACCATGCATATTATTGGGATCAAACATTATCTTATATGACAGCCCAGTGATTCAATGTTTCGATTTAATATTTGTTGCTCTTATAAAGAAAGATATAATATGATACATATATATATATTATATTATAAATAATATTAAGTAATGAATAAGTGTAAGGAATGTAGAATCAGGTGTACACACTTATCTATCTTCCTGCACGAATATGTGCATTCTTCTTTTCTTTTCTAATTTTTATTGTAAGAATTTTATCATGAATTCGTGATTATATTGAATTACTTAAACTCCATATTTATTTTATATTTATCTATAAATTTCACTATATTATGTAATAATATTTATTTTTTAGTAGACATTTTCTACTCATACAGAAAAAACCAAGGGGAAAACATAGGAAACCAAAATAGAATGAGAACATAAAAGGGTGCCAGAGACAATAAAACTCCCAACATGAACACATATGTGCATCAACCATTTGTAAATTCAACGAGGAAATATGGACTAGTCCTTGCAATTTCTTTGTTATGTAGTGGAGAGGTCAGAATGCACTGGAGTGGACCCTTGAGTAGAGGTCAATGACTGTGGTTGCTGTATACGTTGTACACTGTATGACCTGATTGCTATGTTGGACCATCCAAGATGTCCACTGAATGATATAGGTAGGGTTAGTCCTTGTTTTGGTGAGCAGATCTGTCCTGATTGGTAGATTGTACATGATAACAAAATTTAATGAGTTGCATTGTCTAATGGGTTCATATTGGTGTATAATCTGAATAATAAAAGAGCTTTCAGGTGCGAGTGGAGATCTCTTATGAAAGTCTCATAATTATTCCAGTTGTCCTATTGCTTCACCTATGCTACTTATGTTCTTGACCCAAATTGACTAAATATATTCTTCTTGCTTGCTAAATGCATGATATTGCCACTGTCAAAATCTCCAAGTGAATTATCAAGGATTTGATGCCTTATTGATGCTTTTGGATTGTAGGAATGCATGCATGCTGTAATAATATATACTAACATGGGGGAATAGGAAACATGAAAATCTAAGGGATATTTACACCCATAACCCGGAGTAGTTTCGTATTTACGTACATAACCCTCTATAATCACGAATTGCACCCAGATTCCTGAATAATCCTTAACTCTTACATGACATAACCATATGTTAACTACTTAACTTCCACTCGTTCCTCCATTATTTTTGGTGGAATCCGTCCACGTTTGACAATTTCACCCCTTAAAAATTGCATTTTCAAATGATACCCCCCATTTTCCTCATGCAACTTGGACAACCAGAGCACCGCCTCATCTTCTTCTTCTGATCTCGTGCATGACAGAGCTTGTCGAGGATGTAGAAGACGACAACGGGTGGTGGAGGGGTGACAGATGGGGCTGGAGCAGGCGGATGACGGGCCTTGAGGAGTGGGCAGAAGAGGCACCTTCTCCTCCTCCTCCTCATCCTCTCCCTTTCCGCCTCATCGCACTGCAAAAGAACTTTATGGCACATGTCGAATGGCTAGGATGCGAAATAGACGAGGGATATGTTCTTCCCCAAATTTTGATCCTCCAGGCAATAAGTTTCTCTCAATTCTTGATTAGACGATGCTGCACCCGCTCGATCACCGGTGCTATGATGCGATGACTTCAGATGATGCAATAAAGGTGCGATAATTACAATTGATGATCTCAATATCACACGGTTGATTTGATTGTTCTTTGATGGAACTCGATCTCCAATGAAGGATGACTCTGTTTGATGCAATGTTTCAATCTCTTATCAGCCGATAGTTGATCGACGATTCAAGTGGCGATTTGCTCCAACAAAAGGTTGATGTCCGGTGTAGATCGTGTACGATGACAGCTCGATTCGCCTCGTGATTCGTTTGATTGATTCTGATACTCACAACACAGATGCTTCGTATATTCATATGGTATCCTGCTCAGATGCTACATGCGATACTCTTTTGATCTCTGACGGTTGTTTCACTGCTACTAAGAATCGAAGCAGTTGCTGATCTCTGATGAAGACTTGATCTCAGTTGTAGTATACTCATGTTGGAGCATGGTGCGATTCCAACAAAGAAGATGCACTTGCATATGGAACTAGGACTCGAAGATGGATTCCTCGACCGAAAGTTAGATGGTGATGGATGGATGATCCAAGCGTAGGTGGATGATTGTATGTCCGGTGATGGTTTGGAATCGAATGGAATCAAAATTAGAGAGAAAGGAAGGGCTGAAAAGAGAAAGGAGGAGGCGAAGAAGAGAAGAAGGGAGGAATATACGAAGAGGATTATCTAACCTGGAAGTATATGGAGGAGATCACTTGGGCTTGGAGCTTCGGGGGTCGTGACCTCAACACAATGGCGGGTCGTGAAGGTTTGATCACGGCGGAGCAGATCTCATACCCATGGTGATCTCGTCGTATTCCTTTCTCTCTCTCACTCGACGATGGAGGAGTTAGGACCTATCACCTCTCTCTCTCGACGATGGGGGTGGCGGGGGAGGGGTGTGGTGGGGAGGGAGGTGGTTGGAAGGGGAGGGTATGGGCGGAGGGGAAGGGGGTGTGGGTGGAGGAAGAGGAGGGGACTGGAGGATGAAGAGGGGTGATTTTTCCAGTTTTTGTTGAGTTTAAGACTTATTTTAGGATTGTAACGGAAGTGCAAACAAGATGTGGGAGGCGGTAGCATCTTGTATCTAAAGGATAACCAAAAAGATGCTAGGTGAATCTAAGGGAGGAGTTACATGCCAAAAGGAGGCTTGGGGTGGAGTGAAAGTGTGCAAGAGAAGCTAAAAATTAAAAGAGCTTGCTTTAAAGCATTATATAATGATAGAATAGAGGAAACTATTACAAACTACAAAATAGTGAAGAAGGAAGAAAAGAAGGTTGTAAGTGAAGCCAAGTCAAAAGCTGATAAAGTTTTGTACAAATAGCTCGACTCGAAGGATGGCTAGAAGGATATATTCAGATTGATCAAAGTAAGAGAAAGAAAGATCAAGATCCTTCTCAAGTGAAATGCATCGAGGATGAGGAAGGACATGCACTTGTTATTCAAAAGGATATATAGACTAGATGGAAGCAATATTTACATAGTCTTTTCATGGGAAGGGAATAAAGATATTACTTTGGAAGATCTTGTTGGTAATGAATGCTACGTAAATCGTTCAAGTTATAGACGATTATAAAAGAAGAAAGTAGATGATGCTTTAAAGGTTATGAAATACGTGAAAGGGATATGACCTAATGACATTCCTATAGAAGTTTAAAGAGTTCTAGGTGAATGGGGTTTGACTTGGCTCACAATTTTATTTAATGTTATTTGGCGAAGCAAGAAAGTGCTTGAAGAATGGAGGAGAATCATTGTGGTGCCTCTTTATAAGAATAAATGAGACATTCAAAATTATTTGAATTATAGAGGTATCAAATTGATGAGTCATACTATAAAAATTTGGGAACGTGTGATCAAAAGAATGTTGAGGCAAGTTTCCAAAGTAGTTGAAAACGAATTCGAATTCACGCCAGGTCGCTCAATTATTGAAGGTATCCATTTGTTGAGGAGAACGATGGAGATATATAGCTAAAAAGAAGAACTTTCATATGATTTTTATTGATCTGAAGAAGGCTTATGATTCAGTTGTAAGGGAGATTTTGTGGAGAGTTTTGGAGAAGAGACAATTACCTGTCCTATACATTAACCCTATAAAGGATATGTATGATGGTCTTCATTTTGTTTAAGGATCCACTATAGGAAGATCGACTATTTTAATATCAACATCGGTCTGTATCAAGGTTCAGCTTTGAGTCCATTCCTTTTTACTTTGATTATGGACGAGTAGACTAGTCACATTCAGGATGAGATGGTGTATGTTGTTCGCCAATGATATTGTGTAGATTGATGGAACAATAGATGGTGTAAATGAGAAGCTGGATGTTTGGAGACATGCTTTAGAGGCTAAAGGATTTTGTATAGGTAGGGCTAAGACTGAATATATGGAGTGCACATTTGATGGAGACAATGATGAAGAGCTCGAGGTGAAGATTGGAGACAATAACATTCAGAAGAAAGATTCTTTTAGATACGTGGGATCTGTTTTGCAACATGATGGGGAAGTTGATGGGGATGTTACTTATAGAATAAATGCAGGTTGGCTAAAGTGGAGAGGAGCCTCTACCATTCTTTGTGATTAAAAAATCCCTCTGAAAGTCAAAAGAAAGTATTACAAAGCAGCCGTGAGACCTGCTATGTTCTATGGATAAGAATGTTGGCCTGTGACATAGACATGTGCAGAGAATGAAAGTAGCAGAAATGAAAATGCTAAGATGGATGTGTGGTCATACATGAAAAGATCGTATTTCAAATGATGTGATCAGAAGGAAAGTTGGTGTAGCTCCAATAGAGGATACAATGAGAGAAAATCACTTAAGATGGTTTGGTCATTTGTAAAGGAAGTCGGTTGATGCACCAATTAGACGATAAGAGATATGGGATGTTGAGCTGGTTAAGACATGGCTAGGAATGCTCAAGATGTTGAAATGAGACTATCCGAATGGATCTTATTTATTTGGATTTAAGCCCAAGATTGACACAAAATAGATATGAATGGAGGCAAAAGATCCGTGTAGGCTGACCATACTTAATGTGGGAAAAAACTTTGTTATTGTTGTTGTAGTTTTTTTGAGTTTAATTCACAATTGTTGGATTGAAGTTGGGTTAGATTAACTCGATGGTCTGGTTAAGTTAATGGAGTAACTAACGGAGTGTTATGGTTCTGAGACGGAGTAACTATTCGGGATTTCTCGTGTAATTCATGATTATCGATGATTAATGTACGTAAATACGATACTCAAAGTTATGGGTGTTAATATCCCAAAATATAATTATTTAGTGCATTGTGCTTGGTTTCGATTATGTTTGAAAAACATGTCAGTGACAGTTGGGTAATGTTTATGCAGATGATTGTCGTTATTCCTGTGTTGTGTGTGTATGTGGGGGTGATAGTTATCTGAATGTTCTGCTTTATTTAAAAAATTGGCGACATGGAGTATAAATCGTGCCACGGACTAATGCATCCATTTTTTTGCCTCGAGTAATGTTCCTTAGGTGGCAATTTTGTTTGTAATTCCCTCCTCTCATTATCATACACTATCTCTACAGTCCCTTGAACAGAGAGTCGCAACTCTGGAGAGAGAGCTTGATGCTGCAATCTCGGCAGCAGCTCGTGCACGCTCTGAGAAACGGCAGGCAGAGGTCGCACAACGGGCAGCTGAATTGCGTGTGCATGATGTCACAAAGGAATTGGAGAACACTACAAGTATGCTCATCCTTGTTTAATTGTCTTCTCTTATTTAGTAGGACAATAGACAAATATGAGTTGATCCACTTATAGATTTTTATGTTCACACATTTCCTAATGTACCTGATAGGAGTTTTTTCAATTTTTTGCAAGGATTTTCATTTTAAAACAGGTCAAAAAGGATTTCAAATACCATGTGAATTAAAAAAGATTACCAACCTTATTCTGGCTGTATTGACTGTATTCACAGCATCTTTTGGTTTACATGATTGTTCCTCACTTTAGAACAAACAGCGAAGAACATTCAAAATTGTCTGACCTCTAGCAACTGAAAAACTTTTAAGTCCGCTGGTTCATTTATAAAACTTGTAGCTACGAGTCTAACTCAGTTTATTCCCTAGTAATTGTTGTACCTCGGAAGTTGCATTGATTTGCTGATGGATATATGCCATTAACTACCAAAGCCTTGTATATCTTAGATAGCATTCGCAGTAGTTAAACCTCAAGTGTTTAGTCAAGGATTTCACTTCAGTCATTTCCTAAAATGTGGGAACCACATGACCCGTGTCTTGGTACTCTGGTACCTGCCAAGAAGTATATTGTTCCAACTTTGTAGTTATATACACATAAATAGCAAAAAGCAAAGCCTTCTCACACTATAAGTATGGTCGGCTACATAGATTCTTGTTCAACTCCATGTTGAAAGATTCAACCTCAACATGGGGATTTGGACCTTTATCTTTTGAGTGGTAGGCACACTATCACCATACCATTTAAGTAGGTACAAATCATATGACGAAAGAAATATCTATTTGTTAAACAAGAAGATCAAATCACATGCATATAGATGTCTAACATGTCATGAGGAAGTTAACGTGACTTCCATCCTCCATTCTTTTGCTACAAGGCTGATACGTCTTTTTTTTAAAACAGAGGTGTTCAAACTGCACATGGAAGAGATGCGAGCTATGCAAGAGGTGATTACCAAGAAGGATAGTGACATCAAAGTTTTAGAAGCCATAATTCAGACCTTAAGCCATAATGACTCTTAATTAACCCAGTTCGTTGTGTAAGTGCACCCCGTTCTTTACGATTTTAATTCATCTTCTTCCTCCTTTTGGTCTTCGTAATAAGCAAAACAGCGGTAACACCAGACTTGCTTCCTTGGAGAACAAGGGAATGTATCACAGTTGGAGTAAAAGACCCGGGAATGTATCACAGTTATGGATGCTGTCATTACCAATTAGCAGAGCAGCAGACTGTACCATAGAGTGGAATGCAACAACATAATGCTCAATCAAGATGGCACCATTTAGAAAAAAAACTGTATCACATGTTGTAATGCTCAATCAAGATGGCACCATTTAGAAAAAAAACTGTATCACATGTTGTATTCTATCAAAACATGGCAGGATGCAGGATGTATTGTCTTTTTACTCTGTAGATATGAGCAGCGACATCAAGGATGATTTTCTCTTGAAGTGGTCATCTCTCTTATACCTGTATTGCTTCATGTGCTTCTGTGAATTGGGTTTGCCTTTCCTGGATTCTATGAACTGGCTATTTTTTATTGGTCTATTTTGGAAGCTAGATTATCAATGTCTTCCTTGTCTTCATTTTCCCTTCATATTCCTATGCCACATATGTCTGATGGGGATTACATTCACTTGGGTGCAGTAACAGGTAAACTGGAAGGTGAACATGAGATAAGTTTGGGTCTTGTCGATTTATTATGCGACGATTATATTGAAACCGATTGAAACTGCTGAGTATTTTATTCAATGTAATTCCAAAATCCAATCCAGATTCAAACGCGAGAGATAATAGATGGGGCGCTTGTGGTGAGTGTGTGCAAAAATTGATTCCAAAATTGATGTCATCTGAATTAGAATCAAATCATTAGATTCATAAGCTGATTAATTTGGTTTAAATCCTTGATACCTTTTTCTTGGGATAGAATGACCACCATATTGTCTTGAACCACATAAATTTCAAGTTTTTATGCTTGTTGTAATTTTCCATCTTTGCTTAAATCCATCTTTAAAAGATCCGAAAGAATTGGAGATAAATTTCTAAATAGTGTTCTTAAAAGAACATTGTTTAGGAATTTATCCGAACGGTTTCTAAAGTAAGAGAAGCTACAAAATAGCTAAGAAGGAAGCAAAGAAGGTGGTAAGCGAAGCTAAGTCAAAGTTTTGTACAAAAATCTCGATTCTAAGGACGGTTAGAAGGATATATTAGGTTGACTAAAGCAAGAGAAAGAAAGATCAAAGATTTTTCTCAAGCGAAATGGATTAAAGCTGAGGAAGGTCACGTGCTTGTTACTCATAAGGATATAGAGACTAAATAGAAGCAATATTTCCATAAGCTTTTCATTGGGGAAGAAATAGAGAGATCACTTTGGGAAATCTAGCTAGTAGTGAAAATTACTTGAATCGTGCAAGCTACAATCAAATACAAAGGAAGGAAGTAGAGGAGGCTTTGAAGGGTATGGGACACGGGAAATATGTAGGACTTGATGATATTCCTGTAGAAGTTTGGAGAGTTTTAAGTGAGTGTGGTTTGACTTGGCTTACAAATTTATTCAATGTTATTTGGTGAAGCAAGAGAATACACGAAGAATGGAGGAGAAACTTCGTGGTGCCTCTTTATAAGAACAAAGGAGACATTCAAAATTGTTTAAATTATAGAGTCATCAAGCTAATGAGTCACACAATGCAAATTAGGGAACAAGTGATCGAAAGAAGGTTGAGGCAAGTTTTCAAAGTAAACGAAAACCCATTCAGATTCATACCAGGTCACTTGCTGAGGAAAACAATGGAGATTTACAGAGCTAAAAGGAAGAACCTCCATATGATTTTTATTGATTTAGAGAAGGCTTATGATTCTGTCCCACGGGAGATGTTGTGGAGAGTTTTAGAGAAGAGACAAGTACCTATCCTATACATTAATCTCATAAAAGATATGTATGATAGGGCTTCATCTTGTGCAAGGATACAATATGGGAATACTGACTATTTTGACATCAACATTGGTTTGCATCAAGGTTCAACTTTGAGTCCATTCATTTTTACTTTGATTATTGACGAGTTGATAAGTTACATTCAAGATGTGATACCTTGGTATATGTTATTCACTGATGATATTATGTTGATTGATGAGACTAGAGATGGAGTAATTAAGAAGCTTGAGGTCTAGAAACATGCTTTGGAGACTAAAGGATTTCGTATGAGTAGGTCTAAGATTGAATATATTGAGTGTACTTTTAATGGAAGCAATGGTGAAGGAATCGATGTTAAGATTGGTGATGATAACATTCAGAAGAGGTATTCTTTTTGATACTTGGGATCTATTTTGCAACATGATGGAGAAATTGTTACAAATAGAATAAACGCAGGTTGGTTAAAGTATAGAGGAGCATCTACTGTTCTCTGTGATAAGAAAATTCCTTTGAAAATCAAAGGAAAGTTTTACAAAGCAGTTGTGAGACCTGCTATGCTCTATGGATATGAATGTTGGCATGTAAACCATTTACAAGTGCAGAGAATGACACTAGAAGAAATGAAAATGCTAAGGTGGATGCGTGGACACACACACACACACACACACACACACACACACACACACACACACACACACACACACACACACACACACACACACACACGTACGCACGCACGCACGCACGCGCGCGCGCGCACGCACGCATGCACGCACGCACGCGCACACGCACACGCACACCCACACGGCGCGCGCGCACGCACGCACGCGCACACACACACCCACACGGCGCGCACGCACGCACGCACACACGTAAAGATCGGATTTGGAAAGCTGCGATCAGAATGAAAGTGGGTGTAGCTCCGATCGAAGATAAGATGCGGGAAAATCGCTTAAGGTGGTTTCCATGTGCAAATGAGGTCATCTGATGCACCGGTGATGAGATGTGAGTTTTGTAATGTCGAGCCGGCTAAAAGAGGGCGTGGAAGGCCTAAGAAATGTTGGAATGAGACTTATACGAAGGGATCTTAGCCTTTTGGATCTAAGCCCGATAATGACGCAAGATCTGAATGTAGGCAAAAAAATCCATGTAGCCGACCCTACTTAAAGTGGGAAAAGGCTTTGTTGTTGTTGTAAATTTTCTATCTTACATTCCAACATGGTATTTCTGCAAGTTGTTTTGAGATTCGTCCCGAGATTCGTACTTCATTTTGATTATTGTTTTGAAGTTGCATAAAGTTCGTGCATTTTTCGAAGATCATAGGTTGGCAACAAGCATGGCATAAGGAGGTGGATATTGGTGCACAATAGGAGGTGACTAGTAGATTCATAAATTATGTCATCCAGAGTATACATGTGAGTGATGGCACGATTGTCAAAGCTACCACTTGAGGAAGTGCACCCACACCACAACCGAGAAAGTGTAACAAAGGAAGAAGTGCAACAAATCGAAGCAAGTGATGCCTACAATATGATTATTGTACAAGTGAGGACTCGGTGCTTGCATTCGATGCTTTATTACTGTACAAGAATTCGTTGCCGCATTCTGAAGATGAAGGCTGCTGTCGCACTAGCTGCGGCTGTGATTCGGAGGAGAGAAACTCAAGATGGACTGAGGGCCGGATTCGCTCTCCCCAGGAGACAATTACTCTTGTCACAAGGATGGTCGTTACGATTCTTAACTAGCCCCAACTGGTTTCATCAGGGTTTTAAGGCCCCCTAAATTTTTGTTTCAACTATCTTTCTATGACCTTGATGCCCGACTACTGGCTCTAAGGCCTTTTTTGTAACCACAGGTTGTTTTTGATAGTTATATACAATTACTGCTTAGCAAAAAAAATGTCTACAATATGATGCTATTAAGAAGTAGAGATCAATGACTGACTATAAAGTACATCTGATCATCAAGACCACCTGGAGCAAAGGTGGTTGTTGATGTTGTGGTAAAGTGAGCAATAACCACACAAAATACTCACATTTTGATGTTGGCATCGGCAAGCACACATGTATATTTTTAATATTAAAAAAGTTATGTATTAGCTTGTATTTTAGATATGAAACAAGCTACAATCAAGCCAATGAAGTTGCAAGATCAAGTTGGTGGAGCTACATCGACATAGATTATTGTTGAACAAAGCTAATGATGATACAACCACAAAACCTTTTACCACATTAATTAGGGCCGACTACATGGATTATTTGCCTCCATTCAGATCTATCTTGGGTTAATCTTGGACTTAAATCCAAAAAAACTAAGATCCCTTCATATAGACTCGTCCAACACTTCTTGGCCTTTCTCGCCCTCTCTTAGCAGGCTCAACATCCCTAAACTCACATCTCCTAATTGGTGCATCAGCTGACATCATTTGCAAATGGCCAAACCACATTAAGCGGTTTTCTCGCATCTTATCCTCGATCGGAGCTACACCAACTTCCCTTCTGATTGCATCATTCCGAATCTCATCTTTACTTGTGTGTATGTTCACACATCCATCTTAGCATTTTCATTTTTGCTTCTGCCATTCTCTGCACATATCCGTGATTCACAAGCCAACATTCAGATTCATAGAGCATAGTAGGTCTCACTTATGCTGTGGAAACTTTCCTTTGATTTTCAAAGGAATTTTCTTATCACAAAGAACAATAGAGGCTCCTCCCCACTTTAGCCAACTTGCATTTATTCTACTAGTAACACACCCGTCAATTTCCTCATCATATTGCAAAATAGATCCCAAGTATCTAAAAGAATCCCTCTTTTGAATGTTGTCGTCACCAATCTTCACCTCGAAAGTACACTCTATATATTTAGTCTTAGTCCTACTTATACGAAATCCTTTAGTCTCAATGCATGTCTCCAGACCTCGAACTTCTCATTTACTCCATCTCTAGTCTCACCAATCAACACATTATCATCATCGAATAATATACACTAAGACATCTCATCCTGAATGTGACTTGTCAATTCATCCATATTCAAAGTAAAATGGAATGGACTCAAAGCTAAACCTTGATGCAGACCGATGTTGATGTCAAAATAATCAATCTTTCCAAATTGGATACACAAGATGTATCATACATATCCTTTATGAAGTTACTATACAGGACATGTGCTTGTCTCTTCTCCAAATCTTTCCACAATATCTCCAGTGGGATAGAATCATAAGCCTTCTTCAAATCAATAAAAATCATATGGAGGTTCTTTCTTTTAGCTCTATACATCTCCATTGTTCTCCCCAGCAAGTGAATGGCTTCAATAGTTGAGCGACCTGATATGAATCCAAATTGATTTTCTTTTACTTTGAAAACTTGCCTAAACCTTCTTTTAATCACACATTTCCATCTTTTCATAGTGTGACTCATCAACTTGATACCTTTGTAATTTGAATTTTTATTGTCTCCTTTGTTCTTATAAAGAGGCACCACGATGCTTCTCCCCTAATCTTTAGGCATTTTCTTGTTTGGTCAAATAAAATTGAATAAATTTGTAATCCGAGTCAGATTATGCTCAACTAAAACTCTCCACACTTCTATAGGAATGTTATCAAGTCCTACACATTTTCCATATCTCATAACCTTCAAAGCCTCATCTACTTCCTTTGTATTCATCTATAACTTGCACGATTCAAGTAACTTTCACTACTAGGTAGATCTCCCAAAGTGACCTCTCTATTTCCTTCCCCAATGAAACCTTATGAAAATACTGCTTCCATCTAGTCTCTGAAGGATATGGTATTATCCTAAAGCGCATTACGGAAGCGTGATCGTCGTATCGGATACGACGCAGAACGACTAGTCGTACTAGTGGTTCTGTGCAGCGGAATCTAAAAAAAAATTTATGCGATGAAATCACATGATCCAAGAACGATTCTCAGATCGTTTCATCTATAATCACAATAGGTATAAAGGAATACCTCTTGAAGCGTGGTTGATCGAGTCTCTAAGAAAAGAGACCTCCTGTCTCAAGTCCGATCGTCAGAGAGGTCACTTGCAAGCGCAGGGATGAACCGCGTGAGCCTTGCAATCCAACAAGTCGATCCAAGCATGGTTAGCTCCTGATCTCGTCGTAAGAGATCGAACGTCTTCTTCGTGAGCATAGCACTCCAAGAAGATGAAGAATCGAAGAACGTCAAAGCGGCGGCGCAGTGGTGAAGGCGACGACGAGTCTCTCCTCTAGGGTTTGGTGGACGGCCACCAAGAAGAGGGAGAGAGAGTTGGCGTGTGAGAAGAATGAGAGAGAGAGAGAGAGAGTTTGCTCCAAAATTGCATTTTTTTAGAGAGCATGGTATGCCTCTCTATTTATAGAGTTTTGGGATCCATGGATCTCAATCCATGGGATATATAAAATCAATGGATGAGATTGATTTATGTCCAATCCAATGGTCCAGACTGTTGTTGGTAAAAGCCAACAATATGTGATTTAATTTAGATAAAATATATTTGATAAATCAAATACAAATCAATCTCAAATCAAATCATCCAAATAAGGAGAGAATATACATGGAGATTACATCTCCCATGTATATCAAGGTGGACGACCACCCATTCCAAGTAGGACTAGGTGGCCGTCCACTTTATTCCATATGGAGGCAATCTCATGAGATTTCATGAGATTGCATATCTCTATGGAAATCTCCATTATTATTTCCAACAACTTTTGTTGTGATTTATTCTTCAAAAATAATTCACAATTAATTTTGAGAATATTGCAATCATACCATTGGAATTTTGTGAATGATATTCACAATCCAAAATAAAATATAATTTACATTTTCAATTAATTATACAATGTGTATCCAATACACATTAATAATTAATCAACAAATATAAATTATAAATAGCTCTCTCTTAATACATTATAAATCACATTTATAATATATTATGAATAATTGGATATTGCTATCCACATTATTCTTATCCACAATAATTAAATCATATTTAATTATATTGGATAATTTCTACACACATCAAGATGATTAAATCATTAATCATTAATTCTTCAATGCTTAGATCTATGGAATTATTCTTGAACTCCTTCAAGAAAAATGCGATTTCTCCGCAGATACTTGGAGATAAGGACAGGGCGACTGTATTGTTCCACGTATAGTGACTTGGATGTTGAGATCACATCTCAAATCCAGATCTCATGGACCTCCCACAGATGCTTGATCAAATCATGACTGTTAGGGTAAAAGAGTACTGAGATGTTTTATTCTATAGAGCCCTCGGGTCTCTTATATAGAGAGAAAACCCTTGGGTAAATTACAGAGTCTTACAAAACATAAGTAGTAATTACGAAACACTTAAAACGTAACATAAGTAATTCTCTACACTACCCCTCAAGATGGAGCATAGATATCTATCATGCTCAGCTTGGACGAACATCTCTGGAAAGGTCCTCTGAGCAATGGCTTCGTGAATATGTCAGCAGTCTGGTCCTCTGAACTGACATGTGATGTGGAAATGAAGCCCTTCTGAATCATGTCCCTAGTATAATGACAATCCACCTCGATGTGCTTTGTTCTCTCATGGAAGGCTGGATTGTTGGCAATAAATAATGCTGCCTGATTATCACATTGAAGGTTCATAGGCAAGGGGACATTGACATTCAGATCTTCTAAAACTGCTTTAACCCACATCATCTCCGTGGTTGCCTGAGCCATGGCTCTGTACTCAGATTCGGCACTGGATCTCGCCACAACAGTCTGCTTCTTGCTTTTCCACGAGACTAAGGAGCTTCCTATGAAGATAGCAAATCCAGAGGTAGACTTACGATCCCTTGGACATCCTGCATAATCTGCATCTGCGCAGGCTGAAATAGACAGATCTGTATCTTTCTTGAACAGCAACCCTGCGCCTGGGGAAGACTTCAGATATCTCAATATCATATGCACGGCATCCATATGAACTTGCCTCGGCTGCTCCATGAATTGACTCACCCGGTTTACTGCAAAGGCAATATCCGGTCGAGTGATGGTAATGTATAAGAGCTTGCCCACCATTTCTCTGTACCTTCTCTTGTCCACCTCCTCTGTATCTTCATCGTACAGCTTCATGCTCGGGTCCATAGGTGTACTTGAAGGTCTGCATCCAGTCATTCCTGTTTCAGCTAGCAAATCTGTGACATATTTTCTTTGAGTCATCACCATTCCTTGTGCATTTCTTGCAAACTCTATCCCCAGAAAGTAACGTATTGTGCCAAGATCTTTTGTAATGAACTGGCTCCCCAACATTGACTTGGTTCGCTCAATCCCCTGAGCATCATCTCCTGTGACCAATATGTCATCAACGTATATCATAACGACAATAGTACCTCTAGGGGTCTTCAGGACAAACAGTGAGTGGTCCGCATTTGACCTTCTGAACCCCTGTTGTTCCATAAGCTGGGATAGCTTTTGGTACCATGCCCGAGGACTCTGTTTAAGGCCATAGATAGCCTTATGAAGTCTACACACCATCTGGGTCTCCCCCTCAGCAGCAAACCCGGGTGGCTGCTGCATGTAGACTTCCTCCTGTAGGTCACCATACAAGAAAGCATTCTTGACATCAAGCTGGAAAATAGGCCAGTTACGTACCACAGCAACAGACATAAGAATGCGTAGAGTAGAGTGTCTCGCCACCGGGGAGAAAGTATCCAAATAATCAACCCCATATGTCTGAGTAAATCCTCGTGCCACGAGCCTTGCTTTGTATCTGTCTAGACGACCATCCGCATGATATTTTACCGTAAATACCCATTTGCAACTTACCACAGATGCACCTGGAGGAATGGGGACAAGAGACCAAGTCCCGCGAGATCGCAAGGCAGACATCTCTTCCTCCATTGCTAAACGCCAGCAGTCAGTCTTCATGGCATCGTGATATGTCCGTGGAATCTCGACTGATGATACGACAGCTGCAAACCGTTGGAAGTCCCTAGTGAGACGATGAAAGGAGACGTAAGAGGCAAGAGGATAGGAGGCACACTGTCTCCGCTGCTTCCTGTGAGCAATGGGGCGGTCCAAATCATCCAAGACCGTGCTAACTGGTTGATCTTCCTCCTGTAGGAAAGGCTCCTGCACAGGTGCATTATCTAACCCATCATCAGTGTTAACGTCAGAACATACCTGAGGCGTGTTGGATGGTTGACTTGTAGCTTGAGCAGGGCCAGTCCGCCTTGAATAGAACTTAGGGAAAGGGACAACTGGATGTGGTGGTGGTTTCGGTGGAGGAGAGGTTTGACCCAGACTTGGAGGTGGAGGAACATAGACCGTGGAATCTGGTGATGTGGAGGAGACCAATCTGTCACCTGCAGGGGAGAAGTACATGACAGGTTCGAAAAATGTAACATCTGCGCTCACATAGTACTTGTTATGAACAGGATCATAGCAACGGTATCCTTTTTGTGTTCTGGAGTAACCCACAAACACACACTTGATAGCCCTAGGAGAGAGCTTATCAAGTCCCGGAGATAAGCGGTGGACAAACGCAACAGAGCCGAAGACTCGAGGTGTAAGGTTAAACAAGTCTCTGTCGGGAAAAAGAACAGAGATCGGGGACTTTTCCCCAAGAACAGTTGTAGGCATTCGGTTGACCAGATAACATGCTGTAAGTATGGCATCTCCCCAAAAGGATAATGGAGCACAACTCTGAATCAGTAATGTGCGAGCAATATCAAGAAAATGTTGATGTTTTCGTTCAGCAACCCCATTTTGTTGAGAGGTGTACGCACATGTTGTTTGGTGAATGATGCCTTTAGAAGAAAGGAAATTTGCAAGAGAGCGAGTGCAGAATTCTAAGGCATTGTCAGTACGCACATACTTAACAGCAGATGAAAAAACATTCTGGATTTCATTAATAAGATTTTGGATAACATTTCCTGCCTCAGATTTATTTTTCAGAAGAAAAGTCCATGAAACTCTAGAAAAATCATCAACTACAACTAAATAGAACCTGTGCCCCTGATGGTCCGGGACACGACTTGGACCCCAAATGTCTATATGAAATAATTCAAACGGGGAGCTACTGCTCCGACTCTGACGACTGGGGAAGCTAGACCTATGATGCTTCCCTAATTGACACGCTTCACAACGAAAAGAGGAACTCGGAGAGACCTGAGGCAGAAGATGACGCATTTTCTGCAGCGGTAGATGACCGAATCGAAGATGCCAGGTGTACGGAGATACGGAGCCTTGAGAATGCAGTGAGACGCCAGCGTAAGAAGTACGGACGAGACGATAGAGGCCATTGTGCTCAGAGCCACAGCCAATCACCCTGCCCGTTAGTATATCCTGAAAAATAACAGATGATGGATCAAAAATAGCACGACAGTGCAAATCACGTGTAATCTGGCTAATCGACAAGAGGTTCATAGAGAATTCTGGAGCATGTAGCACATTCTGTAAGTGCATAGAGGGAAGCAAAGCCGTCTCCCCCTGACCAATGATCGGGGAATAAGTGCCATCAGCAATGAGGACAGAGCGACCAGGCTGAACAGCTCTGTAAGACTGCAGAATATCTCTCTCACGGCATAGATGATGAGTAGCTCCGGAATCGACAATCCATCCTGTGAGATCATGACTAGTAGATGAGACTGAGGCACTACCTGAGACACTGGCTGAGGCAGATGAACTGGCGGAGGCTGAAGCTGCAACGTCAGAAGCTTCAGCACCCTCTGTCGACGATTGTGGCATGATATCACGAAGTCGTGCCACCAACTCCTCGAACCTGTGATCTGGAGTAGATGCTGAAGGACCCTGAACATGATCCGTGACACGTGCAGAAGGGGGGAAACCGTGCTTGGAATAGCACGTATCCTCCGAATGACCAGTACGGCGATAGAAAGAACACGTGGAACGTATGCGACCTCCGCGTCCACGTCCACTACTTCCTCTGCCACGAAACAAGGACGAACTACCACGTCCCCTGGAAACTGCCATTGCAGACGGAGGTGCCGTTGCTGTAGTAGATGGAACAGGTACACGACTAAGCCTCCTGTATACCTCTTCCATCGGCAGGATAGTGGCATCTGCTAGTATTTGAGACCGTGCGGCCTCATACTCCGGGTCTAGGGCAGCGAGTAAAACGCCAACCATTGTGGCATTGCGGAACGTCTTCTGCTGTTCCGGCGTAGCTGTGAGGGGAATGGTGCTATAGAGCTTCTCGAACATACCACGAAGCGACGTGTATAGCGAATGAAGCAGCCTGCCATTCTGCTTCGTGGAAAATATATCATGCTGCAACTGGAGCATCTTCGTCTCATTGCGGACCTGAGAGTATGTCATGGCCAAAATATCCCACATCGCCTTTGCGGTGGGTTGGTGAAGGACATCATTCGCAATCTCTGTTGTGAGCGTACCTGAGAGCCAAACCTTGGCGTACGCATCATCGACCTCCCATGAGGCATAGACTCCTGTCTTCTCCGGCGGTTCATCCTCGGTAAGAATATGCTTCTTACCACACGACTTCATGAGACTGAGGAACTGCATCGCCCACAGTTCGTAATTCGTCCTGTCCATCTTGACGATTGGTGCCGAACCTTTGAAGGCACCTATGACGGGCATATCAAGCTTCTGATCTGACATGACGCCGGAGAAGATCAACTACTGATAGATCAAGAGAATGCTGTCTACCAAGACCTTGTAGGATCCAAGTGCATAGGTAGACGATTATGCACTTGAATCAAACATAACGCCGAGTCCTAGGAAGAACGCGGCACACCGACACCGAGTAGAGGCCTTGGTAGCCTCTACTTGGCAAAAAAAAAAAAATAACGGCTGACAAGGAACGATCAGCGGCTGGACAGCAGGTGGAGGGGCCCGGTGTCGGCTGATGAGGGCCTGGCGTCGATGGGGAGGCCCAGCAGGGGCTGGCGGTTGGTCGAGGAGGGCCCCGGCGGCGGTGGGAGCCCGCTGGCAGGGGCTCGCGGCGATTGGGAAGCCCGCTGGGGGGCTTGTAAGCCCGCTGGGAGGGGGGCTGGGTGCTGGAGGGGCCCGCTGGGGGCTGCGAAGGGCAGCGAGGAGGCAGCGAGCCCTAGGCGGCGGCGAGATTTGGGGTTCGAGACCGTAGGCGGCTAGAGAGAGAGAGAGAGGGGGGGGACGGCGGTGGAGAACCCTAGGGTTAGGGTTATGGCTCTGATACCATGTTAGGGTAAAAGAGTACTGAGATGTTTTATTCTATAGAGCCCTCGGGTCTCTTATATAGAGAGAAAACCCTTGGGTAAATTACAGAGTCTTACAAAACATAAGTAGTAATTACGAAACACTTAAAACGTAACATAAGTAATTCTCTACAATGACCGTAGACCTAATCTTCTCATTACATCTGAATCTCATTCAGATTAATGTCCAGTACATGGACTAAGATTAGGTCATTCTCTAATGAGAGGAGTCACTAAAATCCAAACCTGTTTCGTCACTCCCTCGGAATGGAAGCGTCATGGTTATACAATCGTTTATGATCAGATCACCCTCAGGTATTCCCAATACCTGTACATCCTGCATACTGGAAGACCTATGATCATTCTGAAGATGTAGATCACTTTTACACTATCATCTTCAGAGTTTGATCATTAAGTTTCTCAATCTTGGTCATTGAAAATTGGTATAGATCATATGCTTTCCCAAAGCATATATCTTACCTTCAAATTCATGTCATGCTTCCAAAGCATGACGACCATGCATGGAACTTGATCAGTCCCAATACCTCATGAGTGAGCTCATGTCTCCCGGTTCACAAATGAACCTGTATGATCCCTTTGAGAGATCATATTACTCATATGTCCTTACATGCACACCAGCTCGCCGGTGTATAGACCTTGGCTAGGTCATCAACCTATTGATCTGCCAAATGTACACACTCAGACATATAGCAACACATTTGTCTCCGGTCAGAGGATGCATGCCTACGCTGTGACAACATTCAACATAGGTCTTTGGTTATATCGATCTCTTTAAGTCAACCCATTGACTCAACTAATCTGACACCTCCGAATCACTATTCCCATGCAGAGGACCTGCATCAAGAGGTCGGTCAGATATCAGCCATATGAGAAAGGATTGCCGTCTCCTACTCAGACTGGAGATCATCACTTAACAATCATTTGATGGTGCTTGATGAGTCCTCTATCTAATTCCTTAGATATTCATCCAAGCATCAGCCTCTATGATTCATTCACTGAATCAACAGCTATATGATCATCAAGTTGGCCATGGTACATAACCCTTATTGTACAGAGGGACCTTATAGTGCATTCATTCAATCTCAGAAAGGGAGTGAAAAATAATCAATAACTTTTATTGATAAATCATTTATTACAATAACATTTATTGTAGGAATGGTTCGCCCGAGGCTCACATTGCTAATAATCTCCCACTAGCCCTTAGAACCATTCAAGGAAAATCCTTAAACCCATACTCATTACATGCTGGTCGAAAACCTTCTGTGTCAGAGGTTTGGTAAGAGGATCAGCAACGTTGTCGGTAGAGGCCACCTTGGTGATGATGATGTCACCATGCTTTTGTATATCCCGAATGAAGTGGTATTTCCTATCCACTTGCTTACTCTTCTGATGCCATCTGGGTTCCTTTGCTTGGGCAATGGCTTCTGTGTTATCGCAGAGTAACGGGATGGGAGTATCAGAGGAAACTAAGCAAGGTTCCAGGATGAACTTGCGCAACCACACCGCCTCCTTTGCAACACCCGATGCGGCAATGTACTCGGCTTCTGTTGTTGAATCTGCAGTAGTGTCCTGCTTCTTGCTTCTCTAGCTCACAACACCACCATTCAACAAGAATACAAATCCTGATGTCGACTTTCGATCATCAACATCCGATTGGAAGTCAGAATCTGTATATCCTAAGACTTGGAGATCACCATCTCCATAGACCAAGATGTAATCTTGCGTCCATATTAGATATTTGAATATGTTCTTTACTGCATTCCAGTGTTGTTCTTCATAGCAGGATTGGTAAAGACTTACCACTCCCACTGCATGGCAGATATCTGGCCTAGTGCACATCATGGCATAGATTAAGCTTCCTACAACTGATGCATAAGGACATCCAGCCATGGCCTTCTTTTCCTCAACAGTTTGAGGAGACATTCCTTTAGACAAGTGGATACCATGTCTTAAAGGTAGGAATCCTTTCTTGAAACTATCCATACGGAATCGTTCAAGAATCTTCTTAATGTATCCATGTTGTGACAATCCCAAAATCCTCTTTTTTCGATTTCTGAACAACTTCATGCCTAAGATGTAAGAGACTTCTGCAAGATCTTTCATCTCAAAGGTATGGGATAACCAAATCTTCACACTGGTCATCATCCCTGTATCATTCCCAATGATAAGGATGTCATCTACGTAAAGTACGATGAACACAATGACGCTCCCACTAAGCTTCTTGTATACATAAGGTTCATAAGGATTCTGCACAAAATCATAACTCTTTATGGTTTCGTCAAATCTGATGTTCTAGTGACGAGAAGCTTCTTTGAGCCCATAGATGGATTTCTTTAGCTTGCATACTTTGCCATCCTCAGTTATGAATCCCTGGGGCTGCTCCATGTAGATATCCTCCTCGAGGTATCCATTGAGGAAAGCCGTCTTGACGTCCATCTGCCAGATGTCGTAGTCAAGATATGCAGCTATAGCTAGCAGTGTCCTGATGGATTTAAGCATAGCCACAGGGGAGAATGTCTCATCGTAATCGATGCCTTCTCTCTGTGTGTAGCCCTTGGCTACGAGCCGTGCCTTGAAAGTCTCTACTTTCCCATCAGGTCCCCTTTTTATCTTGAAGATCCATTTACACCCAATGGGTTTTACCCCTTTAGGTGGATCCTCTAGGGTCCATATACCATTCTTATGCATGGAGTCAATCTCTGACTTCATTGCTAACATCCATCTATCCTTGTCATGATCCGCGAGTGCTTCATCAAATGAAGTAGGATCAATGTTAGTCTCACTTGACACATGGAATCCATACCTTTCAGTGGTGCAACCACCCTCGAACTCCTTCGAAGAGGTATGGGTGTTTCATCTTTATTTATCTCTTCAGTTTCTGTTCTAGGAAGCTCAGAATCCTCAGGGGATTCAATGAGTTCCTCTACTTCATTTTTGTCTTGACCTATAAGGAAATCATCCTCCAGAAACTTCACATCTCTAGAGATAAAAACCTTTTGGGTCTCAGGGTCATAGAGCTGGTATCCAATACCATCTTTAACATACCCAATGAAGTAACACTCACGAGTGCGAGATTCTAGCTTACTTGCATCCACGTTCTTCGCATGGACCAAGCAACCCCAAACCCTCAAGTGACTAACACTAGGTTTGGTTCCATACCAGAGCTCATGAGGAGTCTTAGGCACATATTTGCTAGGAATCTTATTCAGGATATAAATTGCAGTCTCTACTTCATATCCCCTGAAACTAAGAGGTAAATGTGCTTTGCTCATCATTCAACGGACCATGTCCATAATGGTCCTGTTGCGTCTTTCAGCAATACCATTAAGTTGGGGAGTTCCAGGAGGAGTGAGATTGGAAACAATTCCATTCTCCTTAAGGTATTCCTTGAATTCTTTGAGAGGTACTCGCCACCTCGATCAGATCGAATCCGTTTAATCTTCCTATCGATTTGATTCTCAACCAAAGCCTTGAACTCTTTGAACTTTTCAAAGGTTTCAAATTTATGACGTAATAAGAAGACAAACCCGTATCGCGAATGGTCATCGATAAACGTCAAATAATATCGATATCCATTTCGAATTGCGGTACTGAAGGGACCACATACATCGGTATGTATTAGGCCAATAATACCTTCGCATCTTGTAACCTTGTTACGGAAAGGCATCCTCGTCATTTTACCTCGAATATAATGTTCACAGGTAGGCAAAGATTAAACCTGTAGAAAATTTAAAGGTCCATCCTTTATCAATCTGTTGATCCTATCAACAGACAAATGACCAAGCCTTTGATGCCAAATCATATTCGAATGATTTTTATTCTCCCTGGATCTTTTAGGGTTTTTATTAGCGGTTGTAACATTCATGACATGCTCATCAATGCACAATTCATAGAGTCCACCATAAGTTAAAATACCCTCTGCAATATATTTATCATAATAATTTATGACTAATTTATTACAGAAAAGGAATGAATATCCACTTCTAACTAGCTTAGATACATATATTAAATTCCTTCTAACTTCAGGTACATAAAGACATTCTTTAAGTATAAGGACTCTTTAATTAGATAATGATAGTTGACAAGTCCCAACGACGACTGCAGCAACACTTGCATCAGATCCCCTCTGGATGACTATCTCCCCTTCCTCTAGATTTCTAGTTTCCTGAAATAAATGCAACAAATTGCATACATGAAAAGAAGCACCAAAATCTACAACCCAACTTCCTTCTCGTCCAACGAGAAACCTAGTTTCAATGATGAAAGTAGATTTCAAATCTGCTGGGGCTTTACCCTTGTCTGACGACTTCAGGTAATCCGGGCAGTTACGCCTCCAGTGCCCCGCCTTTTTGCAGTGGTGACAGACGTCGGATTTCTTCAACGCTATCAGTGTGGAGCACTAGAAGATGAGCCAACGACTTGACTCTTCTTCTTTCTCTTCTGGGTCGGGCCCTTCCAAGAACCTTGCTTCCGACCGTGCTTCCCTCTGACATGTGCAACCATTGCACTGCCACCGAGACCATCTTTCTTCATTACGTCTTCTGCAGACTTTAATGCAGCAAGAAGACCAACGTTCGACAAGTCCAATTTGTTCATGTGGAATGAAACCACAAATTTATTGAAATACTTGGACAAAGACAGCAGAATGAAGTCAGCTTGCATGTCTGCATCCATATTTGCCCCAAGATTCTCCAGTTCAGACAAGTACCCAAATATTTTGAGTACATGTTCTCGAACCGAAGTTCCTTCCTGCATCTTGCAGAGAACGAGTTCTTTCATAATATTGTAATGCTGGGTGCGGTTAATGTCACCAAACATATCTTTTAGATTATGTATTATCTCCTAGCATGTACTCATCTTCACATGTTGCTTCTGAAGAACATTGGAGAGAGAACCCAGGATATAGCATCTAGCCAAGACATGATCTTCATCATACTTGTCATTGTATGCTTTTTCTTCCTTGGATTTAGGGTTTTCATGCTTGTCTTTGGAGAGCACATAACTTATGCGCTCTGCAGAGAGAACAAGCTCCAAATTACGGATCCAATCCGAGTAATTTGGACTGGTCAATTGGTTGACCTCAAGAAGCCTGCTTAGTGGGTTCAAGGACTTCATCTGAAATTAAGAATGCACTATATTAGAACATATAATCGTATATATTCAAAATTATGATGTTTGATTAAGGCATTTTAAATCAAATTGTTCTTTCTCTGTCAACCTTGAAAGTTTATTCCCTTAATCACTTTCAAAGTAAGAGATATACTTACCGTTATATCTCAAGCAAGAGCTGGGATCTCCTCATTATCCTTGTCATATCCCAATAATATGGGAACCTGTGACTCCAATAAAGAGAATCGGGAACACATTCCGCCTTGCAAGTCCAACTTGTATTTCCCAATTCGGTCTTTAATACCCGGGCCCATCACCCGTAAGGTGATGTTGACCCGTCATTAATTGAACCAACCGTCAACAGGAATACAACTAGCTATGCGCAATCCAATATCGCCCCAATAATATGAGGACCCGATATAGGGGTCACTACGCATACGTCCATACTCTTTCGAGAAGCGACGAGCCCGATCCAGATGCGCTTGCATACAGGAGCTGTCACTTCGGACAGGCGTCTCCCACATGCAATCCCTGACGACGGAACCCTTCACCTTGACGGGAGACCATGGATGTCACTTATGTGATCCACCACCTCATATTCAATTTTTTTAATTAATTAGCATGAATCATATTCATATAACTAATTCTCCATGGGAAATAACAACTCTATTCATAATAGAGTGTCTCAATTAGACATAATCAATTTAGTTATATTAAATTAATTATCAATCCAATTCAATCAACAAACTTGATTATTTTACTTGAATATTTATATATGGTAATATCTCAAAGTACGTATTAATTCGAATTTTAATAATTAGAAAATACACCTTGTTTTTCTCCGACATTATCGAGTCCCTACCCACTGTAATGACCAGTACCGACGAGAGTGAGACGGACCACATACGTTGCAACCCGTAACCCCAATGCTCTCCGACTAGACACCATATCCACCTCAGGAAAGGATAATGTCAGATAGATCAATTTGTACTTGAGATGATCATCGGTTCTTCAACCGAAATTATACCATATAGTAATAATCAAAATATTTTTGATTATAAGGAAATTTGCTACACAAATTCCCAATCCTATTCAAGCATCAAGTTTGATGATTGTGTTTCCAATTATGATTTAGATCAAATCTAATCAATTAATTAGTTGAGGCCAAGTCAATTAAGGAAATAATCATATTCCAATATTTCACAAATATTTTCCATAATTATTTCATGAAATTAACTATTAATTTAACTAATTGACAATCACATGGTTCTTGATTAGGACTGTAATTTCAGCAGTGAGTCCTACTCACTAAAATTAACATATCTCAATCAATTTAAATCGGAATTAGACAAACTCAATTTTCAAAGATTGCTAACTTAATTTAGGACGAACATAAGTGATATTTAACGTATTCAGAGGCTGATCAAAACAGTAATTAACTCATTAATCATGTTAAGATTCACAATTGCCGCAACAATGCATACATGTTCATTAAAACAACCATATCTCGAGCAAACGGAATCCGAATTACGTAAACTCACATCCTATGATTTCCTTATTTAATGGGGAACGAAATCCAAGTGATTAATTCGTGTTTAAACATTTTAAAAATAGCCGAATTTATTCACTAAACAGATATGCGAAAATCAAATGCGACAAAAACTTTCGCGACCTTAACGAACCCAAGTCGTCCTAGATTTGCGGATCGTATCCGAAACCTTCGACCTAAGGCTCTGATACCACTAGAATGATATGGTATTATCCTCAATCACATCACGGAAGCGTGATCGTCGTATCGGATACGACGCAGAACGACTAGTCGTACTAGTTGTTCTGTGCAACAGAATTTAAAAAATTTTCATGCGATGAAATCACATGATCCAAGAATGATTCTCGGATCGTTTCATCTATAATCACAATAGGTATAAAGAAATAACTATTGAAGCGTGTTTGATTGAGTCTCTAAGAAAAGAGACCTCCTGTCTCAAGTCCGATCGTCGGAGAGGTCACTTGCAAGCACGGGGATGAACCGCGTGAGCCTTGCAATCCGACAAGTCGATCCACGCACGGTTAGCTCCTGATCTCGTCGTACGAGATCGAACGTCTTCGTTGTGAGCATAGCACTCCAATAAGACGGAGAACCGAAGAACGTCGAAGCGGCGACACGGTGGCGAAGGCGACGACGAGTCTCTCCTCTAGGGTTTGGTGGACGACCACCAAGAAGAGAGAGAGAGAGAGTTGGCGTGTGAGAAGAATGAGAGAGAGAGAGAGTTTGCTCCAAAATTGCTTTTTTTAGAGAGCACAGTATGCCTCTCTATTTATAAGGTTTTAGGATCCATGGATCTCAATCCATGGGACATATAAAATCAATGGATGAGATTGATTTATGTCCAATCCAATGGTCAAGAGTGTTGTTGGTAAAAGCCAACAATCTGTGATTTAATTTAGATAAAATATATTTGATAAATCAAATACAAATCAATCTCAAATCAAATCATCCAAATAAGGAGAGAATATACGTGGAGATTACATCTCCCATGTCAAGGTGGACGACCACCCATTCCAGGTAGGACTTGGTGGCCATCCACTTTATTCCATATGGAGGCAATCTCATGAGATTTCATGAGATTGCATATCTCCATGGAAATCTCCATTATTATTTCCAACAACTTTTGTTGTGATTTATTCTTCAAAAATAATTCACAATTAATTTTGGGAATATTGTGATCATACCATTGGAATTTTGTGAATCATATTCACAACCCAAAACAAAATATAATTTACATTTTCAATTAATTATACAATGTGTATCCAATACACATTAATAATTAATCAACAAATATAAATTATAAATAGCTCTCTCTTAATACATTATAAATCACATTTATAATATATTATGAATAATTGGATATTGCTATCCACATTATTCTTATCCACAATAATTAAATCATATTTAATTATATTGGATAATTTCTACACACATCAAGATGATTAAATCACATTTAATCATTAATTCTTCAATGCATAGATCTATGGAATTATTCTTGAACTCCTTCAAGAACATTGCGATTTCTCCGCAGATACTTGGAGATAAGGACAGGACGACTGTATTGTTCCATGTATAGTGACTTGGATGTTGAGATCACATCTCAAATCCAGATCTCATGGACCTCCCACAGATGTTTGATCAAATCATGACCGTAGACCTAATCTTCTCATTGCATCTGAATCTCATTCAGATCAATGTCCAGTACATGGACTAAGATTAGGTCACTTCTCTAATGAGAGGAGTCACTAAAATCCAAACCTGTTTAGTCACTCCCTCGGAATGGAAGCGTCAAGGTTATACAATCGTTTATGATCACATAACCCTCAGATATTCCCAATACATGTACATCATGTATACTGGGAGACCTATGATCGTTCTGAAGATGTAGATTACTTTTACACTGTCATCTTCAGGGTTTGATCATTAAGTTTCTCAATCTTGGTCATTGAAAATTGGTATAGATCATATGCTTTTCCAAAGCATATATCTTACCTTCAAATTCATGTCATGCTTCCAAAGCATGACGACCATGCATGGAATTTGATCAGTCCCAATACCTCATGAGTGAGCTCATGTCTCCCGATTCACAAATGAACATGTATGATCCCTTTGAGAGATCGTATTACTCATATGTCCTTACATGCACACCAGTTCGCCGGTGTATACACCTTGGATAGGTCATCAACCTATTGGTCTGCCAAATGTACACAATCAGATATATATCAACACATCTGTATCCGGTCAGAGGATGCATTCCTACGCTGTGACAGCATCCAACATAGGTCTTTGGTTATCTCGATCTCGTTAAGTCAACCCATTGACTCAACTAATCTGACACCTCCGAATCACTATTCCCATGCAGAGGACCTGCATCAAGAGGTCAGTCAGATATCAGCCATATGAGAAAGGATTGCCATCTCCTATTCAGACTGGAGATCATCACTTAACAATCATTTGATGATGCTTGATGAGTCCTCTATGTAATTCCTTAGATATTCATCTAAGCATAAACCTCTATGATTCATTCACTGAATCAACAGCTATATGATCATCAAGTTGGCCATGGTACATAACCCTTATTGTACAGAGGGACCTTATAGTGCATTGATCGGTCGGTTAATCTCACTTGGGTTTTAGTTTATTAATGGAGAATGTCGTTGTACCCAAAGAAAAACCAACCGAATCAAACAATTATTAAATCCAATCAAAGCAATAAGAGAAAACGATGGATTTTTGCTATTTAATTATTAACCTGGTATAGCTCCCAGGGTTGAACTCAAGGAGGCAACAATTATTAAGCAAGGGTTATTCAATTCAAAGACAAGCAATGAAATGAAAGAGGGAAACTAAGCAAGCTACTCTTGGGTTTTTGTTAATTTTTATATTTTTAATTTTTATTGGTTTTTAACGTAAACATACACTTTTTAGGAGTTTTTGAATTATTAAAAATAGCAAATCAAAGAAACTATGCAATGCTATAGATAAAACACACTAACAAGATATTAACCAAATTTTTGTAGGAATTTTGGATGAAGAATGATATTTATTCCATGCGATATAGACTAGAAAATAAGTGCTGCAAATGCAAGGGCTGTGTTGTAATTATTGTAAAAGTTTTGATCGGATTATAACAGAGAAATACTGTGGTATACTTGGATAATTTTCACACAACATGCACGTGTGGATCACATATAAACTCAGCTACCTGGACCTGTATGTAAGGAGCAATAAAATTTTGGCCAAATGTGCAAATGTCGCAGAAATAAAATGTGCAGACGTGCTATCAGTTGGAATTGGATTGTTTTGCAAATACATCAATGGCCGAGGGGTTTGTGAAATTTACCCAAAAAGTCACTCCATGTTGAGCGGCGGATGCGGGTACTCTGGCATTGACATGTGATTATAGCCGTGTGATCAGATGGTAATTAACGACTTCGTATAATCTGGACTCCCGAATGTTCTTCCCCAATTGCTTCGGCAGACGACGTCGATCCTGTTTCGAGGCACGGATTGGGTCACTAGCTGGGACAACTACAGATGTTCTTCTCCATTTTTTTACAAGTGTGGCCGCGGCGATGGCGAATGCAGTCAAAGGACAACAACAATTCTTCGAGATGGAGGACTCGTGCGGAGATGCTTAGATGGTCGCGCACGATCTGGAAAAGAAATCTGTTCTTCCGGCTGAGGATTCGCGAGAGGCGTCGACGCTTCGAGTGGCTCGACAATTAGGTATGCGGGAGACACAGATATGAGATGATGTTCCTTCCTCGGGCTCCCGCAATAGAAATGCCTGTAGATTAAGAATTTGCTCTTAGATTCGAAGGAATCGAGTGCATATAGGTAGAATTGCAGATGTTAACTCGATCAGAAATTATATGCATAGAATTGACATCTTATCCATGATTGGATCCACTCCCCTGTAAAAATTGATGAAGTTCTCAACATTCAACATAAAGTGACGGAATCCAGAATTAATGGATTTATGCACAAAACTCCTTCATAAATCTCCACTACCGAATTTTGAAGTAATTTCAATCGGATATTTCCATCCAATTCAAATTACAAATCCTAAGTGTGCAATGAATAGGTGCGTGAATGGAGTGGAAGGGTATTACAGATTGTAAACAAATATTCAACGGAGGTGCTTCTCCTCCAGATGTGTTGCGTGAAGCTTTATCCAGATACCACTAATCAATGCTCAGATGCTTCGTTCAGACAGAAATCCGCAGCGTTAATCATATATATTCAGATCTGGATATGGATCGATTCACTTCAGGTCCTGCAGATTCGAAACTTAGGCTCGAGGTTTCTCTTCCTCGACCTGAGATTATGCAAAACAGTAGATGGATGGGGGATAATGGAAGAGCGGTCGAAGATGTAGGATTCGCCCTAGGACTCCGGCCACCGTACGTGGCCGGAGGTGAAAGGATATGAAGGGTAGACGTGAAATGGTGAGGATTCAGAGGTGAGATGATGATCGGTGGTGGGTTTGATGTCAACGGAGATGAAGATGGAGGACCGCCAATCGTGATGATCGGAGGGTGAATCAGGATGAACTACGGATCTAGGATTTGCGATAAAATCGATAGAAGATGAAATCTAGATTACCTGAATGATACGAGTTTCCAGATGAATGATGTTGCCTGAGATGAGGACCAAGAGTCCTCGGGTCGTTGCCTCGACGGCGCGGCGGTGCCGGAGGCTCGAGTTCGCCGAAGGCGGAGCACGACGGAGTATACGCCGGATCAGAGGCCGATTCACACCGTTCCTCGCTTCAACAACGATCAGCTGTCACTCATGATACATTGGAGCTCCTTGGAGATGGAGAAAATGGTCAAAGATGGGAGGAAGAAGAAGAAGGGGCCTTATTTATAAGATGTGAAACATCAAATTTCAAATGAAAATTCGGCGTCTGAATCGAGGCGGGAATTTCGAAATTTTATTTGGGTGAAGATGAGAGTTGTGCGCTCTTTATTTTGGTGAAGAAATCAACTCGATTCGATTAAAGACCCGCTCTAGAAAATTCGGAGAAAACGCCTCGACGAGCAGTTTATTTGGGCTAAAGGAGGAAAAAGACGAAATAGGGAAAAAGACGAAACTGCAGATTAAATAAGAGATAAACAAAATAGATAGATAAATAAATGGTTTTAAATTACAAAATAATGAAAATAAATAATGTTAATAATTTAATAAATAATTTTATGGTGATTTTTAATAAATAAAATAAATTAATTAAATAAGGTAAAATAAATAAGTACCTTTATTAATAGGTATAGAATACATATATGATAAATACTTTATTTTATTTTTGATTATTTTCAGATTTTATAATTTTTATTTTTATTTTATCTAATTGAAATAAATATAAACAAAATATTTAAAAATACAATATGTGCACAAATAAATAAGAAAATAAATAAATAAAAGTATATACAATGTATACATATATACAAGTATACCCATAAGGTCCCAAAACCTACTTTTTGCATATTAACTCTGATTTCAGTGAAACCACTTTTATTTGATAGATATCTTTTATAAAATGAACTTTAAAAGTGAGTACACTCAAATCGGAGTTCATATGGCTTAGTTATGAGGTTCGGAAGTTAGGCTTTACGGCTTTTAGATTTTGAGATTTATTGGTATTTATTCACAATTATTTTTAAATTATATTTTTTGTATTTTTATGTATTTTTATGAACATTTCAGAAAAAGAATTAAGTTATTTGGAGTTACAAATAAATAGATAGAAAATAAAGAAGTTTTATACACATAATGTACATATATGCAAAGGGGTCCAAACGCCAAAACTCACACATTTTATTCCACGATTTTTTTGATATTTTTAATAAATAGTATTAATTATAAAATGAAGTCTAAAAGTGAGTTTGGTCAATTTGGAGTCTTCTGTAAATAGTTATGAACCTGGGAAGTTGGATTTTTAAGCTTTTTAGGTTCATTGTATTTATTTATTAGTTAAATAATTTTTCTGATATTTTTATAAATTAGTATACATTATTACACACAACTTTCAAGAAGGAAATATTTTTATTTGAAGTTGTTTTATTGATAAATAAAATATGTGGAAATATGTACAAGGTGGAAAATAATGAATATATACAAGTGAGAATTGGTTTTCTTGATTTTTATAAGTTATGGACCCTATCTCCCCCTACTTTATTCCCGGTCGATCAAGTCAATTCTTGACCTTCTCTCGGAGTTCGGGTCAGTCTACATTTATTCCATAAATACATCCTTCTTTATTTCTTTTCTTTTTCTTTTCTTCTTTATTCTTTTATTTTGGTTAAAAAGAATGATAAATATACATTATTAACAAATAGATGGTGAATGATAAATAATGAGAATTAATGAATATGTACATGTGTTTTACTAAGGATTTTAGCTAAAATAAAAGAATAAAGATGATGAATCATGGATTCATCATTCCCCTATACTTTACCTTTGCTAGTCCCTTAGCAAACACTTATTCAAAGAAGAAGTGAAAAAGAAAAATAATAAAAGAAAAAGGAAAGAACTTAGAACAATATTGATTATTAAACTTATCTTCATAAAATTGAAGTATGGAGCTCAGTCAGACCTTTGGATTATTAGTGTGGCGGAACCTTATTGGGATCTAGGTTTAAGACTCAACAGCCTCTAAGTTCCACTATTCTATGGGCAAGACTCCTCAATAATCCAGATCAGAACAAGTCTACATACGCAAACTCTAATGACCATGAATCTTTCCATGAAGTGTAAGTGATATGTAGCTCCCCACCTCAGAAGTGACAAAGAAACAACCTCCCCCAACCTGGTAACTCTAATGCCTCGGTCTAGCAACTCTTTCCTCGAGAAGCGGGGTATTCCCTTCTAAGTTCAAGTGCAACCGGCTCAAGAAGAGAGGGAGTAAGAGGTATAGAGTTTTGGGAGCTCAACCAGTGTAGCTAAGTCTCCCGCTGCAAGCCTCATGAGATGTAACATGGATACCATAAGCTTTTGCTTTATTTGACTATATACACCCCGATGGGATTATTAAATTTTCAATCCGACCCACCACTTTTTTGGAGTTTTTCTTTCTTTGCACATTTTTTTCTTTTCTTTTTTTCTTTTCTTTTTTTTAATGTGCATATTTACAACATATCTACATGGTGCAACATATATACAAGAAATTTTCCTCTTGAGCCAGTAGACTATCCCTCTTTTGAAGCTTTATTGCAACCCACAACTCCTGTCTTTAGACTTCATCACCACCAGACCAAGTTGAGACGCACTTCCTTCACTAGTAGAAGAAGAGAGGTTCCGCCTAGAAGTACTACCCTCATATGCTACCCCAAGCTAAAGGAAACTGCCTCCTCACCACCTCATCCGTAGAGAGCTATGTGTAAAGTGCTGGTGCAAGTCAAGCCATTGTCTCTAAGAGTCATGCGTGCGTTGTTAAGTGTTCTGCTTAGGCTCATCAAGATGACATGTGAACATAGCCTAGTGGTCTCAAAGAATTAAGTCACTAATGGACCTGAAAAGTCTTAACCCCAAATCCTATAAGTTTCCTCTAAGAATTAGATGGATTAAGGTCTTAACCAAGCTCCATTTTTCAATTTTATTCTAGACTAGTTTAAATGCCAATACTATTCTGAAAAATGCAAATGCACATGCAAGAAAATATTTACAAAATTTTTTTAAGAGAAGAAAATAAAAGACAAAATATTTTTGAAAAGTTTTTCAAAGAATTTTGCAATTTTTATGGATTTTATCTTCTTCAAATTTTTATGTATTTTCAATAATCAATTATACACATTTTATATAAAGTTTTACAAAAAGACTTTTTATTTACAAGTTTTATATACAAATTTTACAAGTGGATTAAATATACATATTTTATACACAGATTTTATATACAAGTTGTAAATTACATAAATTACAAATAATTACGGCTTTTATTCACACGTGGATTTTACAAGTTTACAAAAATAATTTTTATACCCATAATTTATTTCCCACGTGACAAAATATTTTACAAAAATTTTACAAACCATTTTACGAAATTTTTCAAAACATTTTACAAAAGATTTACAAATAATTTTGAAAATAATTTTACAAATAATTTTACAAAAATTTTACAAATCATTTTACAAACAATTTTACAAACAGTTTTTGCAAACATTTTATTTTCACACATTTTACAAACAGTTGTACAATATACATAATTTTGATACAAAAATAAGTTACAAACATTTTACAAACAAAACAATTTTTACAAACATTTTTCAAAACATTTTTATTCCAATTTTATAAATAATAGTCATATTATTAAAATACAAAGTACGAGTTATGGCTAAAGTATATATACAATATATACGACACCCCCCTATACTTAGCTCAAACTATGTCCTCATAGTGACCAAAGAGCGACAAAGGAAGACATAACTCGTGCTAAGTATAGAAAAGTGAAAAGAATCCTATACTACAATGACTCAAAGAATAAAGAATGAAATGAATGGAAGTCGGTGATCCCCGCTATACTTAGGATCAAGTGATCCTAAGTATGGAAGACTGTACAAACGAAGAAGACCGAGGAAGAGAATATACAAAATCAACGAATCTACTTGTCCCCCCTATACTTAGGGTAAAAGATCCCTAAGTATAGAAAAGAATATCAACAGTTGAGGGACAAGAGAGGGAATAGAAGAAACTCAGACAAATATATACAAGACAGAAGGACGACATCACTCCCCCTATACTTAGGGTGAAGGATCCCTAAGTATAGGCAACAACAGGAGTAATGAAACAGAACGAGAATGAACAACTCGATGTCTACACCCCCTATACTTAGGATAGAGTACATCCTAAGTATAGCAAAAATAATCCTAAACGAGACCTGGGGTGTAAAACAAAAGCGGAGGAAACAAGGAACAAATCAAGACGTAACAAGTATATACAAAGTAGACAATGTTGAGGTGCCTCTCAACAAGCGCTAGAGTTTACGCCCCTAGCTGGGCGCAAAGGCTAGGACAACGCAGTATCAAGGTTCAGGACAGCATCTATGAGGGGAATACCGTACTGTCGTCGAAGTCTCGGTATGAGAACAACAACGAGGTCAATAGTGTAAACGATGACACCCAAATAAGAAATCAGGAGGGTGTCTGCTACCGGCCAAGGATATGGGAAGATGTGATTGGAATCCGGTAACACAAAAGAAACCATCGGTTCAGGATCAGACTGGAGTGGAAGTGTGGAGCCGAAGAAATCAAACGTGGAGAAGGATGGATCAATCATGGAATCCTCCACGTCAATCACTGTCTCAAAAAGGTGTAGAAAATCAAGATTAGGAGACTCTCTAAGAAAACTGATATCCGATGCATATAATGGAGAAAAATCAGTCAGATCATCGAATATCTCAAGGATCGGCTCATCCTTACGAGGGTCGTCGAGGTGAGACAACTCAGAACTAGAAGGATCAGAAGACTCGGTTTCGTGGTCCGACAGATCGGATACACTCTCAGAAAATGAAACCGAGTACACATCGTGTATGGTATTCTCCCGCAGATAACCCTCGGGGAGGAATGCGAGATCATCGGTGAGAAATAGAGGATCATGATCTATAAGGGCATCTGCGCTGCTGTCAAGCACCCACTCTGTGCACCAGGCTGCATCATCATCTGAAATCTGGCTCTCGATAATATGGAAGCAGGAGAAGGTACTGGTCATCATCGCGGAGGCTGGTAAGGTGACTGCGGCTGATCCTCGCTCTGCGGCAATGTTGGCTAGTATCTGGTCCTCAGAAAACGTATCTGTCTGATCAAAGTGGAGGACAAAAGGCTCGAATACGGGACTCTCTATATCAGTCATCCTAAAGTGTAGTCCTGTATCAAGCTGTGGCTGCTGGGCTGAATCCTGATATCTATCTGAATCCGAGAAGTATCTCTGCAGAAGAAAAGCTGAGTCATCCGGGACTGGGCTCTGAAATGGCTGGAACGATGGCTGTAGCAGCGAGGGCTCCTCCATCTCCTGGAATATCAGAAGATTTGATATCCAAGACTCGTCGACTGAAAACTCTGGGGCTGACTCAAACTCTAGCTGGAAGACCAACGGGAACTCGAGTAGACTCTGGGTCAGAACCTCCACTGTGGTAGTCATGTCCTCTGTACTCTGTGGTGCTGCAGACTCCAAGTCCTCGGGTTGGTGTGTAGAAACTGTATCCTCATGTAGTACGACATACCCTACTGGTACTGCAACATCCTCATGTGTTGTCCCGACTACGTCATCTCGTGAAGATGGTCTCTGTGAAAGTAATCTCGAGATGGTATCCAGTAAGTCAATGTCGGAACTGCAGTGTGAACCGCCACATGAGGGAATCACCAGTGCTATCTGATCGGCGGTCATCCCCCTCATGGAGATCTCAACAAGGTCTGTCATCGAAAGTCCATGATCTGGGAATCTCCTCAAGAGGTCAAGAAACCTCGACCATGCCTCATGCAATGGCTCCTGGGGGTCTACTGAAAAATCCATGATGAAAGACCGCATCATATCTGCTCTACGCTGGGGGTAGAATCTCTGCAAGAACAATGACCGTAAATCACCCCACGTAGCAAACTTCCTTCCCAACCGTCTGTGCCAACTCTTGGCTCTACCCTGAAGTGTGAAAGGGAAGGTCATAAGCTGTAACTCCTCAGAAGTGATATCTGAATATGATCGTGATCTACAAAACTCCTCGAACTCAGAAAGATGAAGATATGGCTCCTCGTATACTTCCCCTGAAAACTTCAGCAGAAGCTGAATGAACTCTAAGTCTAGAATGAAGGGACTCAATGTAGAAGCTGACTGTGCTCCATGATCTGGCTGCTCATCCGTCATCCTATCATAGAAGTCGTCTGAAGCTCGCAACTGCTCAGTGTGATCCCCGCAAGTGTCAACTCCAAGCTCAGCATGCCCAGTAGAAAGAGGGAATCGAGTAGAGGTAGAAGGAGAAAGAGAAGAGAGGTCGATCGGAGTTCCGACCTCACGAGAATAATGTGGATGAAAAAATGGAGCCGCAAGATCCGGCTGAAGAGAATATCGATCCATCATCACGACTTGAGAAGAAATGACGAGGGGAGAAGACAAATGAGGGTGGGATGGAGGGATAAAAGAGAAGAAAACAGAGTGAAGATGAGAAGGGAAACAGAAGGTGACTGCTAATGATATAGAGAAGACGATCGTAACCAACTCACGCCAATCACATACAAACACAATGCAAACCCCCAATTCACCTACTCAACGCAATGTGAAGACCGTGAAGACTCGGTCAATTATCTTGTCAATTTTGAGAGTTAGGTGATAAGACAAAATTTTGTACAAACACTTAGGAGGCTTAATGGGATTTGGGCACTATTCCTTAGTGTGTACGCGAGCAATTAAAAACGAATACAATGAGGGGATTGCTCTCCCAAAATAATGAAGTGAATCAGTTACGTTTAATTTTATGGTCAAGTTCAATTAGCAGTCCCAATTTTTAAATTTTTGATTTTATATTTTTTTGGATATTTTCAATGAAACGTCTAACGAATTTTCCGATTTCCTTTTTATTCCTAAGTCCTGAAAACAGAGGGAGGAATATGGAAAAGCCGATGCGCGATGAAATCTATGAATGCATGCACGAGATAGAAGGCATACCTTGCTCCAGCAGTCTACATGCAATATGATCCGCGCATAAATTTAAACTAATCTATATTAATGCAATGCGAGAACCGTCCTAAACAGAAACTTCTATTATCGTGAAGCACATATTTATTTGTCTAAGTCCAAGCGAGTTCTATAGGAACATATATTCTATTAGGGGCTTTGGACCTAATGCTACCTGGCTCAATCAAATAGAAACCTAAATCTAGGGGCTCAAGCACAAAAATCCACGTGAAACAAAATAAAATAAAGCGATAAAAACAAAACACGGTGAGGTCCCCCAAGTGCACCGGCACTTGGCGAAATAGACCCCGAAATATGTCAAGTGTCCAAAGTCCTAAAATTTATTACAACTTATGACAAGAATGATAATGGAATAAAATGCTAAAAGTCCTCAAAGGATCCTCCAAATCTTTTGCTCCTCTTCTCCTACGCTCTCCTGCTGCTCGATGAAGAAACGAGCCGCCTCCGCTTCGCTCGGGTGCGCCGGCGCTCCTAGGAATGCCACCCTCGCTCGTCGGGCCCTCGCAAGAACAAGAGAAACAAAAGGTATGTTAGATAACAATTATGAAAAATATATCAGATAATATGAAGCAGAAAATTGAACAAGCAAAGCAAAGCAAGTATATACACTCTTGGTAGAAGGCAAAAAAGACCTAACTACCCTCGCCGTGCCTCCCCGGCAACGACGCCATTTTGATGAGCCGGTTAATCTCACATGGGTTTTAGTTTATTAATGGAGAATGTCGTTGTACCCAAAGAAAAACCAACCGAATCAAACAATTATTAAATCCAATCAAAGCAATAAGAGAAAACGATGGATTTTTGCTATTTAATTATTAACCTGGTATAGCTCCCAGGGTCGAACTCAAGGAGGCAACAGTTATTAAGCAAGGGTTATTCAATTCAAAGACAAGCAATGAAATAAAAGAGGGAAACTAAGCAAGCTACTCTTGGGTTTTTGTTAATTTTTATATTTTTAATTTTTATTGGTTTTTAACGTAAACATACACTTTTTAGGAGTTTTTGAATTATTAAAAATAGCAAATCAAAGAAACTATGCAATGCTATAGATAAAACACACTAACAAGATATTAACCAAATTTTTGTAGGAATTTTGGATGAAGAATGATATTTATTCCATGCGATATAGACAAGAAAATAAGTGCTGCAAATGCAAGGGCTGTGTTGTAATTATTGTAAAAGTTTTGATCGGATTATAACAGAGAAATACTGTGGTATACTTGGACAATTTTCACACAACATGCACGTGTGGATCACATATAAACTCAGCTACTTGGACCTGTATGTAAGGAGCAATAAAATTTTGGCCAAATGTGCAAATGTCGCAGAAATAAAATGTGCAGATCACGTGCTATCAGTTGGAATTGGATTGTTTTGCAAATACATCAATGGCCGAGGGGTTTGTGAAATTTACCCAAAAAGTCACTCCATGTTGAGCGGCGGATGCGGGTACTCTGGCATTGACATGTGATTATAGCCGTGTGATCAGATGGTAATTAACGGCTTCGTATAATCTGGACTCCCGAATGTTCTTCCCCAATTGCTTCGGCAGACGACGTCGATCCTGTTTCGAGGCACGGATTGGGTCACTAGCTGGGACTGCTACAGATGTTCTTCTCCATTTTTTTGCAAGTGTGGCCGCGGCGATGGCGAATGCAGTCAAAGGACAGCAACAATTCTTCGAGATGGAGGACTCGTGCGGAGATGCTTAGATGGTCGCGCACGATCTGGAAAAGAAATCTGTTCTTCCGGCTGAGGATTCGCGAGTGGCGTCGACGCTTCGAGTGGCTCGACAATTAGGTATGCGGGAGACACAGATATGAGATGATGTTCCTTCCTCGGGCTCCCGCAATAGAAATGCCTGTAGATTAAGAATTTGCTCTTCGATTCGAAGGAATCGAGTGCATATAGGTAGAATTGCAGATGTTAACTCGATCAGAAATTATATGCATAGAATTGACATCTTATCCATGATTGGATCCACTCCCCTGTAAAAATTGATGAAGTTCTCAACATTCAACATAAAGTGACGGAATCCAGAATTAATGGATTTATGCACAAAACTCCTTCATAAATCTCCACTACCAAATTTTGAAGTAATTTCAATCGGATATTTCCATCCAATTCAAATTACAAATCCTAAGTTTGCAATGAATAGGTGCGTGAATGGAGTGGAAGGGTATTACAGATTGTAAACAAATATTCAACGGAGGTGCTTCTCCTCCAGATGTGTTGCGTGAAGCTTTATCCAGATACCACTAATCAATGCTCAGATGCTTCGTTCAGACAGAAATCCACAGCGTTAATCATATATATTCAGATCTGGATATGGATCGATTCACTTCAGGTCCTACAGATTTGAAACTTAGGCTCGAGGTTTCTCTTCCTCGACCTGAGATTATGCAAAACAGTAGATGGATGGGGGATAATGGAAGAGCGGTCGAAGATGTAGGATTCGCCCTAGGACTCCGGCCACCGTACGTGGCCGAAGGTGAAAGGATATGAAGGGTAGACGTGAAATGGTGAGGATTCAGAGGTGAGATGATGATCGGTGGTGGGTTTGATGTCAACGGAGATGAAGATGGAGGAACGCCAATCGTGATGATCGGAGGGTGAATCAGGATGAACTACGGATCTAGGATTTGCGATAAAATCGATAGAAGATGAAATCTAGATTACCTGAATGATACGAGTTTCCAGATGAATGATGTTGCCTGGGATGAGGACCAAGAATCCTCGGGTCGTTGCCTCGACGACGCGGCGGTGCCGGAGGCTCGAGCTCGCCAAAGGCGGAGCACGGCGGAGTATACGCCGGATCAGAGGCCGATTCACACCGTTCCTCGCTTCAACAACGATCAGCTGTCACTCATGATACATTGGAGCTCTTGGAGATGGAGAAAATGGCCAAAGATGGGAGGAATAAGAAGGGGCCTTATTTATAAGATGTGAAACATCAAATTTCAAATGAAAATTCGGCGCGCGAATCGAGGCGGGAATTTGCGAAGATGAGAGTTGTGCGCTCTTTATTTTGGTGAAGAAATCAACTCGATTCGATTAAAGACCCGCTCTAGAAAATTCGGAGAAAACGCCTCGACGAGCAGTTTATTTGGGCTGAAGGAGGAAAAAGACGAAATAGGGAAAAAGACGAAACTACAGATTAAATAAGAGATAAATAAAATAGATAGATAAATAAATGGTTTTAAATTACAAAATAATGAAAATAAATAATGTTAATAATTTAATAAATAATTTTATGGTGATTTTTAATAAATAAAATAAATTAATTAAATAAGGTAAAATAAATAAGTACCTTTATTAATAGGTATGGAATACATATATGATAAATACTTTATTTTATTTTTGATTATTTTCAGATTTTATAATTTTTATTTTTATTTTATATAATTAAAATAAATATATACAAAATATTTAAAAATACAATATGTGCACAAATAAATAAGAAAGTAAATAAATAAAAGTATATACAATGTATACATATATACAAGTATACCCATAAGGTCCCAAAACCTATTTTTTTGCATATTAACTCTGATTTCAGTGAAACCACTTTTATTTGATAGATATCTTTTATAAAATGAACTTTAAAAGTGAGTACACTCAAATCGGAGTTCATATGGCTTAGTTATGAGGTTCGGAAGTTAGGCTTTACGGCTTTTAGATTTTGAGATTTATTGGTATTTATTCACAATTATTTTTAAATTATATTTTTGTATTTTTTTATGTATTTTTATGAACATTTCAGAAAAAGAATTAAGTTATTTGGAGTTTCAAATAAATAGATAGAAAATAAAGAAGTTTTATTCACATAATGTACATATATGCAAAGGGGTCCAAACGCCAAAACTCACACATTTTATTCCACGATTTTTTTGATATTTTTAGTAAATAGTATTAATTATAAAATGAAGTCTAAAAGTGAGTTTGATCAATTTTGAGTCTTCTGTAAATAGTTATGAACCTGGGAAGTTGGATTTTTAAGCTTTTTAGGTTCATTGTATTTATTTATTTATTAGTTATATAATTTTTCTGATATTTTTATAAATTAGTATACATTATTACACACAACTTTCAAGAAGGAAATATTTTTCTGGAAGTTGTTTTATTGATAAATAAAATATGTGGAAATATGTACAAGGTGGAAAATAATGAATATATACAAGTGAGAATTGGTTTTCTTGATTTTTATAAGTTATGGACCCTATCTCCCCCTACTTTATTCCCGGTCGATCAGGTCAATTCTTGACCTTCTCTCGTGGTTCGGGTCAGTCTGCATTTATTCCATAAATACATCCTTCTTTATTTCTTTTCTTTTTCTTTTCTTCTTTATTCTTTTATTTTGGTTAAAAAGAATGATAAATATACATTATTAACAAATAGATGGTGAATGATAAATAATGAGAATTAATGAATATGTACATGTGTTTTACTAAGGATTTTAGCTAAAATAAAAGAATAAAGATGATGAATCATGGTATCATCATTCCCCTATACTTTACCTTTGCTAGTCCCTTAGCAAACACTTATTCAAAGAAGAAGTGAAAAAGAAAAATAAGAAAAGAAAAAGGAAAGAACTTAGAACAATATTGATTATTAAACTTATCTTCATAAAATTGAAGTATGGAGCTCAGTCAGACCTTTGGATTATTAGTGTGGCGGAACCTTATTGGGATCTAGGTTTAAGACTCAACAGCCTCTAAGTTCCACTATTCTATGTCAAGACTCCTCAATAATCCAGATCAGAACAAGTCTATATACGCAAACCCTAATGACCACGAATCTTTCCATGCAGTGTAAGTGATATGTAGCTCCCCACCTCAGAAGTGACAAAGAAACAACCTCCCCCAACTTGGTAACTCTAATGCCTCGATCTAACAACTCTTTTCTCGAGAAGCGGGGTATTCCCTTCTAAGTTCAAGTGCAACCGGCTCAAGAAGAGGGGGAGTAAGAGGTATAGAGTTTTGGGAGCTCAACCAGTGTAGCTAAGTCTCCCGCTGGAAGCTTCATGAGATGTAACTTGGATACCATAAGCTTTTGCTTTATTTGACTATATATACCCCGGTGGGATTATTAAATTTTCAATCTGACCCACCACTTTTTTGGAGTTTTTCTTTCTTTGTACATTTTTTTCTTTTATTTTTTTCTTTTCTTTTTTTTAATGTGCATATTTACAACATATCTACATGGTGCAGCATATATACAAGAAATTTTCCTCTTGAGCCAGTAGACTATCCCTCTTTTGAAGCTTTATTGCAACCCGTAACTCCTGTCTTTAGACTTCATCACCACCAGACCAAGTTGAGACGCACTTCCTTCACTAGTAGAAGAAGAGAGGTTCCGCCTAGAAGTACTACCCTCATATGCTACCCCAAGCCAAAGGAAACTGCCTCCTCACCACCTCATCCGTAGAGAGCTATGTGTAAAGTGCTGGTGCAAGTCAAGCCATTGTCTCTAAGAGTCATGTGTTCACACTGGTCATCATCCTTGTATCATTCCCAATGATAAGGATGTCATCTACGTAAAGCACGATGAACACAATGGCGCTCCCACTAAGCTTCTTGTATACATAAGGTTCATCAGGATTCTGCACAAAATCATAACTCTTTATGGTTTCGTCAAATCTGATGTTCCAGCTACGACAAGCTTGTTTGAGCCCATAGATGGATTTATTTAGCTTGCATACTTTGCCATCCTCAGTTATGAATCCCTGGGGCTGCTCCATGTAGATATCCTCCTCAAGGTATTGATGAATCTGTGATCCATCACTACAAAAGTCAAAAATAGAGCCTTGTTCCCGAGTAAATAGAGGCATATTTCCCTTTATAATGCATAAATAGCATTCATGCATACATACATAATACATACATTTTAGCAGTCCATTTGCATTTAAATAAGAAGCCAAAAATCCCTTGTGAAATATCCACTTACTAAAATAACCTCTTCCTTATAATATGTATTCCTCGGTTAATAATATAGGGAAGAAAACCAAAAATCCCCCTTGTGAATTAGTCAATAAAGCCCTAGTACCCCTGGACAATAAAATACCCATAGCGCCTTCATACAAACTCCAAAATAGGTCTACTCACTCTTAGAATACTACACATTAAAAGACCTTTAAAATGAGACTAATTTCATCCAATTTGGAGCTCGTATGAGAAAGTTGGGTTTTTGGGCTATTTTGTATACTACATATATGTATAAATTGTATCTTTGTATTTTATGTATTATACTTGACCTCATCTCCGTCTTTGGTCAACATGAAACTTGTAGATCTCATCAAGATCTACAACTTTCATGTTTGGAGTTTTTCCAAATTCGGTCCCCTTCTCTTTCTACACTCAATTCTCTTTCCAACCAACCACAGCAGGCCACGTGGCGCCCTCTGGTTGCGTCACGTAGCCCGCTGCCCTTTGCCTCAGCCGCCCGCGCTCTCGGCCGTTGGATCTTCATCCAGATCCAACGGTGGCGCCACCTCCACGTGTGCCCTTTATCCCCACCGTTAGATCCCTCCAGGGCCTCATCACATCCATTCACATCCGCCTTATTCTCCTATCGCCATGTGGCACATCAGGCGCCATCCGATGGCGCCTCCGACCCTTCATCCTAACCGCCTCTTCCAGCTTCACAAACCACCGTTCGATCACTTCCCATCTCAGATCTGTTCCGCCCGTTCGCGCCTCTCCCACAGTTCGCCACGTGGCGCGTTTTGCACCTTCTGATCTCACCCTCATCTCTTGATCCCTGTCGTTCTTTAGTGCCAGACCTTTAGCCCTTCGATCAGCGCCCTAAATCTAATCCCATCCATTCGCTAGCGCCGCTTCCATATCACGCCAAGTGGTACAATCGCACCCCTTGATCGCTACGCCTCCGATCGGATCCTACCTGCTCCTTAGCGCTTTGATCTGGGCCGTTGGATCACAAGATCCAACGGCCAGGGCCTCGTCTTCCACCTCCGACGCCCCCTCTCTCCCACGTTCTCAGCCTTGCACGAGGAGCTCGCCCTTTCTATTCTCGGCTCCACCTCAGCCACCCTCTCCGACTGCCAACACCGCCACGATGGAGCCCACTCTTCCCTCCTCCTCGCAAGCTCCCTCACTCACCACGATTTCCACCAGAGACGCTCAACAACCTCCACGAACTTCGCCTCTCCTCCATCCATGCTGCCACCATTGCCCTATAAATAAACCACCTCCGGCCACCTTCACAGCTATCCGCCACCCCTGAGAGATTCCCCGAGCTCGGAGCGTCCGATTGGTGACAGCAATTGCACGAATCCTTGAGCGAAGACGGCCATCTTCTCCGGCGAGATCCGCGGCTCCTCCGCCGTGTCGCAGCCTTATCTCCGAGCAGCTGCTTGTGCTCAGGGAGCCACCGGCCCTTCGAGCGACGACCTGGAACTCCCCGATGAGTTCCAATCCCCAGGTGATACCTCCATCTCTCTCCGATCTGTTCTTCATTTCTTCTCCGATTTTCTCGCATTTTATTTGCCGCCTCCGGTCATCTTCACGCCTCCATTCCATCTCACCGAGCTCCGCGACGGAACTCTCCTCCTCGCGACACTCTTCACGCACTCAGGCACTTCCCTTCGCTCGCCACCAGCTCCAGCTCCGCCACTTGGCCGGAGCATCATCGTCGGAGCATCCTCCCTCTCCTCCGCAGGCGGCGGAGGACCATTGAGGGAGAAGGTCTCGCGGCCGTTCGATCATCCTAATCGAACGGTCTAGAGCCAGCCACGTCGCCATCCGCCCATAGCTGCAGTCAACCGTCGGATCCTTCAAGATCTAACGGAGCTTAGTCCGCCACGTCATCGACATCTGGAGCATCTCAGGAGCCGTTGGATCTATCCAGATCTGACGGCCTCTGATCTCGCCACGCGTCCGCACCGACATCCTTTGGATCCATCTTGATCCAAGGGTCTTCAGCACGTCACGTCGACGATGACCGAGCCTCACCCCCGAACCTAGGTTCGGACTATCCGAGGCTACGACCAAGCCTCACTCCAGATCTCCAAGAGCTCCCGAGCCAAGCACCGAGCCTCCGAAGCCGCCCGAGCCTAGGCCGAGTCACGTGAGGAGCACGTGCGGCCTGGGTATTTTGCACAGAGGCCCTGGAACTTTCAAATATTGCAGAAAGGTCCCTGCGAAGTAGCCCCTACGTGAGGAGCACGTGCCTTGTGGAGAAATTGCACCCGAGTCCCCATCATAATAGGTAATTGCATTTACGTCCCTGTCATCATATTTACTTTACGTAATTTTATTTTCCTGTATTGCATTTACACCTCTGTGTTTGCACACATCCCTAGGTTGCATTTTACATCATTTTTAAATTCCAAAAATTGCATTTTTTGAGAAACTTGTCCTCTGTCTATTGGGCCACGTGTCATGTCTTTGTAATTTCAGTGGAATATTAAATGAATTAATTGGTTGCTTTGTGGATTATTTTGCCCAGTGACACCTTTTAATTTGTAGTTAATTCTCTGTGATTCCAAAAATCCTCAAAAATTCACAGTAGCTTAAGGATAATACTCTTAACATGCCATAAACATTTCATGTCATTTGCACACATATCGAGGCCTAAATAAATTGTTAGTGATTTTCTCATTTTAATTTTAGTAAATTCATTTCACATTGAAATTAAGATCCGTCAATTTTCCTAGATTCCCTATCACTAGAGCTATCTAGGATAATTTTATCTCTTGAAGAAATTGTGATTTGTTATTTATTAAAAATTAAATAGTGAAAATCACCCTGTCTGCATATTTAATTCCCAGTAAATTCATTTAGTGTCTAAAAATTACAAAAAATTAGAGTAGCTCAATTTCATCCTATTTCATAGTCTGGCCAAGTTCCATAATTTTTGGAATTAATTTGACCATCTTTCTGAATTAACATTTAATTTGGCCTGATTTTGCATGTGCATTGCATAAAAAACGAAAAAAAAGACCAAAAAATATTCTTCCTGAAAATCCAACACTTGACAATTGCTAAAATTTACCTAAGGAGAAAGATGCCTCCCTGAGTTCGACCTTGGACTTCACCAAGTAAAAAAATTTGCCGCTTGAAATTAACTCGAATCTAATTAAAGTGATTTTTGATTAGCCCTCTCGTATCCGACTACAACAAACGATTAACATTAATTTGGACATTAATTTGCTTGAATTAACATAGGGTGCGGGGCGATTATCAAAATGGTGCCGTTGCCGGGGAGGCACGGCTTAGGTTAATTTGAAGTGAAATTCTGATTGTTTGATTTTCAATCCCCGGGTAGTATGACCCCCGATTTTTCTTGTGAATATTTCTCTGTTCTTTAAAGTTTTGCATTGTTTTCGAGTCGTTCTCTCTCTGACATCGAAATTATTTTTGTGCGAGGAACGCGAGGAGTCGAAGACGCTTCGAGGAATTCGACATTTTTTGAGTGAATTGAGAGAACTTGTAAATTTCAATCATTTTCCACATTTTTTTTCGCATCATTTCCAGCGGTTCCTGTTTGGGTTCTCGCGTGTGTAAAAATAGTGCAACTGTGTCCCTGTGTGCTGTGTGGGTGAATGTAACTTAGCTTGCACTAGCGGCTCCCCGAGCCGATCTAGGAATTGCTTATACTCGTAATCATTAGGACCACACAAATCACTTAAAAGACGCACTTAGACCGCAGTACTTAGTAAAATCAACCTGTTCTTCACGCTAATAGAACTGCCTGTCTAGGAGCGGCTTTCATCGCCTGCATCTGCATTTAGATAAAGTTTTCAATTTTGTTCTGCATCCTGCATAAAAAAAGCGAAGGGATCACTGTAAGTCTCCTGAACTCAGCATAGCATCATTGCTTTATCTTGCATCGGCTTTTTCTCGATTTCTCCCTCTGATTTTCACATTTAATTAAACGGAAATTGGGACTGTCCGATAGGCGTGCTGTGTGGTGGACTTAATCAGTGATAACTTAACTTAAAATCGGGACTGCTAAACAATATTGACCAAAAAAAGAATAAAATTTGAAAATTGTTTGCGGGAGATTAATCCCCGACTTTGTTTTCAGGCTGAGTGAGGGTACTTGAGTGTGTGTGAACACCTTAAGGCAGAGCCCAAATCCCCGCCTTCCATATCACGAGCCAACTGATCTTAGCAAATATCACGAGTGGGATACTTTTAAGCTCATTGACAAGTACCAAGTAGCCTCCGCCTTCGCAGGTAGATAGGGGCGAACCAGCGGTACTCTGCGACAAGGCCTAGCTTTGTCAGCCTCCGCCTGCTTGCAGGTAGATAGGGGCACGTCATTGAGTCCACAACTCCGGATAGGAGCGAAGAAAGGGAGGATCAGCGGTATCTTAGGCGATAGGATAAACAGGGAAGACGCATCCGGCTCTAAGCCGACTTCCCTATAGGCCGCGTAATCCTTGCTATCTTGTTTAAACAATCACACTTAAAAATTACAAGATTCATCGGACTCGATTTCGAGTCCTTCACTGTGTTGAGTGTGAAACCAGGGTTTTGGATTGATTTTGCTTGCTTCAGGTAGGAGTAAAATCCTATCTTCTTCTCGCCACATCAAGATGAGTAACTGGGGAGATCTCGACGCGTTATTCACCGATCTCTCTATGAGTCCCCCAAGCGACTCGTCTTCATCGGCCCAAGCGCACCTTGGACCACCCAGGACTCATGACCCTATTGAGTCTTGGTTCCCTCATACTCAGGGTGGTTACTCTCAAACCAACCCTTTCTTCTCCTCCGAGATGATCGAGGAAGATCATCGCCTCGGTAATCCTTTCCTTGATTTATCCTCTGACATCGACCTTACTTTCCCTCCAGGACTAGAGGACAAGATGCCGTCAAAAGTACCACCGGATGAGGAACAAATACGATAGATTCTTGCTCTCCTCGCTGAAGCCGAACAGAAGAATGCAGATCTCACGACGCGGATGGGACAGATTATAGTAGCAGGAGGAATCGACCGACCAATGGTCGATACCTATAACCCGGCGGAGAACGAGATTCAGAACTGGTTGGCACCCACAGTTCCCGCCCAGGCATTTGAGCTGAAGCCCCACTTCCTTAGTCTGCTTCCGAAGTTAAACGGAAACCTAAATGAAGAACCATACACTTTCCTCCGTGACTTCGAGTTGGTGTGCAACAATCTTAGCCATCCCAATGTTGGCCAAGATTATATTCGGCTGAAGGACACCCCTTTTGCCTTAGGTGATAAGGCTGCTCATTGGCTGAAAAACTTAGGGGTGGTATGCAATACCTGGATGCAGTTCAAGGACCTATTCTCGAAAAAGTTCTACCCTCTCAGTAGGACAAACCAGATGAGAACGAAGATCGCCAGCTTCGCCCAAGGACCCAGTGAACCTTTCCATGACGCTTGGGATAGGTTCAATGATTTAGTACAGAAATGCCCCTGCCACGGCATTTCAAAGGCGATCTTAGTCCAGACCTTGTTCTGTGGTCTAACCCCAGAGATGCAGGGGTTAGTCAGTGTCGCCTGTGGAGGAAGCTATCTGAACAAAAACGAGCACGCCGTATGGAAGATCCTGGAGCAGATGGCGGAAACCAGCAGGTCGCAGGCCACCAGGGCCTATCAGTTGTCTCCCTCAATCATATCCAATGAGACAACCCGAAGGACTGTAGCGGATCTGACTGAGGACCTCATCCCCAGCATGGGGATGATTGCCGACAAGCTTACCATGGTCGAGCAGATCCACAAGAGAGTTGCGGAACTGGAGTCTCTTGCGCGCCTACCGAAGCAAGTGGAGGAACTTTCTGAGAAGGTAGCTAAGATAAAGCTACGTACCCCTTCTGCACCACATGCCCCTGTACATCGAGTCCATCTTGTACAGGAACAGGCACCGGGATCTCAGAGTAGCTGGGATCAGACGTACACCTAGCAGAACCAGCACGCACCCCCACAAGTGGAGACAGGATACGAGGAGCCTCCGCAAGTGTACGATATCAATGGGCTTTGGTATAGCCGTGATCCGATTGTTAGGCAAGCCGAGATGGGGAAGGATCAGTCACACCGCCCATCCCCAGCCTACCAAGAAACCAGGCCCGTTCCTACACCGCGCTTTCAGTCCAGACCAGAACAAGGGTACCAGCAGCAGCAACGCACATATCAGCAGGGCCCAGCACCGTCACACCCGCAGCAGCAGTATCGGCATGGCCAACAGGGCCACTACCGAACCTCATCCGCACAGCAGTCAGCCCAGCCCACCGAATTGGAGTCTCTCACCTTGGCGATCCAGACCCTGTCTGATAGGGTCCAACAGATGCAGAATGATTACCTGGACATGAGAACCGACATCAATCGGGTCTCTCGTACCCAGGACCAACAGATGGCGCCAAAGACCCCAATTCCCGCACAGGTTCAGGCCAACCCAAACAGCTTACACCATGGCCAGAACCGACCTCGAGATCAGGTATATTATTCAGATAACTATTTATCTGAACATGAGATCCTTTCGTAAGATAATGTAAATCATATGTCCCTCAGGAGCGGAAGGACCGTGACCAGACCTGATCGGGCACGGGCATAGAAGGAAGGAGCCTCCGAGACTCTACCTGAGGAGAACTCGGAGGAAGAAAAGGAGGAGCACCACCACCATCGCCGGCAGAAGAAGAGGACACCTGAGTCCTCAAAGCAGCATTCTCGCATCCGCACGGAGTCCGACGGAACCGATGAAGAGCCCGCACCTCCATCTGAGGAGGATCGTCCAACAGTCGCGGAAGAAGCAGCACCGGTTTCGCCTCAGCATTTTCATCAGAGTCAGAGTCCTAGTTTGTTTCAGAGTCAGAGTCCTAATTTGTTTTAGAGTCAAAGTCATGCAAATAACTCAGTTCATGATCTTAATGAGAATCTTTCAGTTTCCGAACATGAGTTGGAGTCAATAATCCCTTTCCCCCGAGCTCTTAAGGGTGGAAAGAAGAAAACCAAAAAAATCCAAAAAGATGACCCTGAAATGGCAGAGTTCTGCAATGAACACATAGAGGTCACAATCCCCTTTGACAAGTTCGTGGAAATGACCCCTGCATTCCAAAAATACCTTAAGGTGAGATGCACACCTACTAGGGTTAGCAGGAAAACCAAAAGCCGTGTTGCGAAACACGTTTTGTCAGTAGCCACGACTTGTGCAATAAAGAACTCGTTTCCTAGAAAACAAAGAGACATGGGTGCACATTATGTAGTGAGTCATGTTGATGACATCGCGTTTGCACGCACTCTCCTGGACAATGGTTCCTCCATCAATCTGATGCCTACAACCCTCTATGAGCGTCTTAATCTCGGACCTCTTAGGAAATCTAGAGCTTTGCTACAGTTTGCTGACAAATCAACCAAGAGGTCCCAAGGAGAGTTAAGGAACATTGTAATCAAAGTCGAGGGGCAAGAATACATGGTGGACTTCACTGTCCTGGATATGGAGACCCCTCGTAATTGGAGAGATTCCCAGATCATTTTAGGTAGGCCCTTCCTCAGAACAACAGGGGCCTTATTTGATTATAAGAATGGGAAGATTCAGTTCCAAACTCCAGGCGGAGATGAGGAACTTAAAATGAAGCAGACAAGATGGCAGAGACCCGATTCAGAATCCAGCACCGAGTACTCTTCTACGGGAACAGACTACGAGTATGTAGCCTTAGTTGGTCCATGGAGATAGAACCCAGCCAGCACCGATATGTCCATCTCCTCCGAAGATGATCCAGTGCATAAGTCAGTCTGCGAGATCCTCAGGAACGAGTACAACTCTGAGCCTGCATCGCCCTACATCTTCGATGACATAGAGGCCCAGTTGGGCCTGTCAGTTCTTACATCTCTAGGACAATCGGAAGATGAGGATGACGAGTCGGACGTGGCGCTTGCCGATTGTATGGAGATCTTTGACGATCCGACTCCAGAGCCGAACTTGGTGGTAGCTATTACAGAAAATGATCCAGCCACTTCCAACACTGAACCAGATCAGATTGAGCCAGATTTCTCAGACGATCACACTATTCCTGAGCTCAAACCCTTACCAACATCCTTAAAATACGCCTTCCTTGCAGGTCAGGACAAGAAATTTCCGGTCATCATCAGTTCACGATTGACCGAGGAGCAGGAATCTCGCTTGCTAGAGATCCTGGAGAAAAACCGCAAGGCGATAGGCTGGAGCATTTCCGATCTCCACGGGATAAATCCCGCTCTATGTTCGCACCATATTTACTTGGAGAATGAAGCCAAATCCTCTCGTGAATTCCAACGTCGGTTGAATCCAAATTTACGAGATGTTGTGAAGAAGGAGATAGAAAAATGGTGCGACGCGGGTTTCATTTACCCAATCTCCGACTCTAAGTGGGTGGCCCCAATTCATGTTGTCCCTAGAAAGTCGGGAATTCAGACGACCACCAATGAGGACGGAGAGGAGATCGTGACGCGAGTAACCACGTCGTGGCGCGTCTGTGTGGATTACAGACGCTTAAATGCCGCGACAAAGAAGGATCATTTCCCCCTTCCATTCATTGATCAGATCTTAGAGAGATTAGCGGGGAAAGAGTTCTTCTGCTTCTTAGATGGGTTCTCGTGCTACAATCAGGTAGCCATAGCTCCAGAGGACCAGGAAAAGACCACATTCACATGCCCCTTTGGTACCTATGCTTTCAGGCACATGCCTTTTGGGTTATGCAATGCTCCAGGTACTTTCCAAAGGTGCATGATTGCTGTATTCGCCGAAATGGTCGGCGAATTCCTGTAAGTCTTCATGGATGACTTCTCGGTCCACGGCGATTCCTTCGATTCCTGTCTTAGGAATCTGAACCGAGTCTTAAAAAGATGTTGTGAGGTTAATCTGGTGCTCTCCTGGGAGAAAAGTCACTTCATGGTGACGGAGGGCATAGTGTTGGGGCATGTCATCTCCAAGAGAGGAATGGAGGTTGACCCTGCCAAGGTGGATGTGATCAGACGACTCCAACCACCAACCAACGTAAAGCAGTTGCGGTCGTTCCTCGGGCATGTTGGATTTTATCGGAGGTTCATTAAGGATTTTTCTAAGATTTCCCGGCCGCTAACTGAGCTTTTAGGCAAGGACATGGAGTTTATTGTTGATCACAAATGTCTTGAGGCCTTTAAGCTTTTGCAAGGAATGATCATGGACGCACCCATCCTACAAGCCCCAGATTGGTCTCTACCTTTTGAGATCATGACGGACGCCTCAGACTATGCTGTTGGGGCTGTGTCGGGACAAAGAAGAGATGACGTCCCGTTTGCAATTCACTACGCAAGCAAAGTGCTTGATACTGCTCAACGTAACTATACAGTTACGGAGAAGGAAATGCTTGCGGTAATGTTTGCCTTGGACAAATTCAGATCTCACCTAATTGGATCCAAGGTAACTGTGTTCACTGACCACACAGCACTACGGTATTTGATGGAGAAGAAGGACGCGAAAGCGCGTCTCCTTCGATGGATTTTACTTATCCAGGAGTTTGATTTGGACATCCGTGATAAACCTGGAAAGAAGAATGTAGTGGCCGATCACCTTTCTCGTCTCGAAGATCTTAATACTTCCGAGGATTCACCAATTCGAGACTCCTTCCCTGACGAGTCGATTTTTGTTATCGACTCACTCCCATGGTTCGCCAATATCGTGAATTATCTTGTCTCCAAGAAAGTTCCCGAAGATTGGCCCAAGAGCCAAATCGACCGACTGAAGTCGGACGCTAGACACTACCATTGGGAGGATCCGATCCTTTTCTTCGAAGGACCGGATTGTGTCTGGAGACGATGTATTCCTCAGGAGGAATACCAAAGTGTCCTTTCTTTATGCCACAGCTTAGAGGCAGGAGGACACCACTCTGGGAAGAGGACCGCATGGAAGGTACTTCAGTGTGGCTTCTACTGGCCGACTCTGTTTCGCGATGCCACCGCCTTCGCGAAGTCATGCCCAGTTTTCCAGAGAATGGGAGGAACCGTTGGTTCCAAGGATGAGATGCCAATGCAACCGGTCATCATTTGTGATGTCTTTGACGCCTGGGGCATCGATTTCATGGGCCCATTCCCTGTAAGCCACGGGTTCGAATATATCCTTCTTGCGGTAGACTATCTGTCCAGATGGGTGGAGGCTATCCCGACCCGAGCCGCAGACAGCAAGACTGTCTGTAAATTCATTAGAGATCACGTCATCTCTAGGTTCGGGATCCCCAAAATGATGATATCAGATGGGGGTAGCCACTTTGTGAATCGGGAGGTGAAGAAACTCCTGAAGGATTACGACATTGAACACCGTGTCGCGAGTCCTTATCACCCACAAACCAATGGTATGGCTGAGGTGTCAAATAGGGAGGTGAAAACCATATTGCAGAAGCTTGTCTGCCCGGACAGGAAGGACTGGTCTCAGATCTTGGATCAAGTCCTCTGGGCGTATAGGACAGCTTACAAGACACCGTTAGGCACCTCCCCATTCCGAATGGTATTCGGAAAGCCGTGCCATTTGCCTGCAGAGTTAGTGCACAAATCAGAATGAACAATCAAGAAGGTCAATTGGAACACACACCTGGGACAGAAACAGAGGGACATGGATCTGAATGAGCTTGTGGAAGTCAGAAACCGCGCATACGACAACAGTTTGATTTACAAGGACAAGGTGAAGCGTTGGCATGATCGATATATCAGACGAAAGACCTTTGTTCCTGGACAGAAGGTATGGTTGTTTAATGCTAGGCTGAAGATCTTCCAAGGCAAGTTGAAATCCAAGTGGACAAGCCCATTTGTCGTCCGTACGGTGCATGATAGTGGATGTGTCGAGATCTCAGATCTCGCAGATGACGCACCAACATTCCTTGTGAATGGACAGCTGTTGAAGCACTTTGTCGAATCCAATGAGCAGTTAGTCCATGTTGAGGAGATTGTATTCATGCGCAAGACAGATTCAACAGATACACCTCGAGCCGCGTATGAGGCCTTACAGCAATGAGATCCAGCCATCCGCAGCATCTCTAAAGATTCAAACCAACTCATTTGTATATACCATCTTTTACATCCTATCCTCTCTCCCTCGCGACTCTAGTAACCCATCCCCACCTCATTAGATCACTATCTTGGACTATACTCAGGATAACCAGATCCTAAGTACAGGGGGGAGGGGTCACCTGAGTCAGTTCACTGTACATTCTCTAGATCACATTGGTCCTTATACTCACTTCCGTCCTATACTTAGGCTGACCTGAGCCTAAGTATGGGGGGGGGATCGATGCCCACATTGTATAATCATCCATTCTCCTCTTGCCCTCGTCCGCCTCATTTTTGATCTTCTTCTACACTTAGGCTGTCAGAACCTAAGTATAGGGGGGCGGTACGACTTCTATACGATTTTTGTAATTTTAGCTCTCCTACGCTTAGCCCGAGCTCTGTCTTTTTAGTTGCTTTTCGTGCTCTGAGGACATAGCACACGCTAAGTATAGGGGGGCGTGTATATATTACATATATACTTTACCCATAGCTCGTACTTTCGCGTATTTTCGCGTATTTTTGTATATATTATGCAATAAGTACGGTGGGTAAAAATTGAAAAAATAAATAAAATAAATAAATATTTTACTTGTATAAAACAAAAATAATACTCTTGTAAAATATGATACTATGTATATTATTACAAACTAAAGATTGTTGTATAATAGAAAATAAAATGAAAAAGTTGAAAATAAAGGCTTCTTATTTAATCTTGCATACCATCTCTGCATCCAAAAAGAAAAAAAGAGTCTTGCATTTTCATAACATGACATCTCATCTGCATACTTAGCATAGGCAAAGTGAAAAGCTAGTGGGTTCTGAACTAAGTTATGAGCAGATATTGAGGATGGAAGTGATTTGACCTTAATCTACCTAATTTCAGAGGAACCTTATAGGAACTGGAGTTAAGATTTTTCAGGTCAGGTGACTTAATTCTTTAAGTCTGCAAGTCTATGTTCATATGTCATCTTGATGAGCCTGAGTAGAGCACTTAACAACACACACATGACTCTTAGAGACAATGGCTTGACTTGCACCAGCACTTTACACATGGTTCTCCACGAATGAGGTGGTGAGGAGGCAGTTTCCTTTGGCTTGGGGTAGCATATGAGGGTAGTACTTCTAGGCGGAACCTCTCTTCTTCTTCTAGTGAAGGAAGTGCGTCTCAACTTGGCCTAGTGGTGATGAAGGCTAAAGACAGAAGCCGTGGGTTGCAATAAAGCTTCAAAAGAGGGATAGTCTACTGGCTCAAGAGGAAATTTCTTATATATATGCTGCACCATGTAGATATGTTGTACAGAGGCACTTGTGGAAAAAAATTGCAAAAAGAACTCCAAAGAAGTGGTGGGTCGGATTGAAAATTTAATAACCCCACCGGAGTGTATGTAGTCAAGAAAAGCAAAAGCTTATGGTCCCCATGTTACATCTCATGAAGCTTGCAGCGGGAGACTTAGCTACACTGGCTGAGCTCCCAAAAGTCTATACTTCTTCCCCCTCTTCTTGAGCCGGTTGCACTTGAACTTAGAAGGGAATACCCCGCTTCTCGAGGAAAGAGTTGCTAGACCGAGGCATTAGAGTTACCAGGTTGGGGGAGGTTGTTTCTTTGTTACTTCTAAGGTGGGGAGTCATATATCACTTACACTGCATGGAAAGATTCATGGTCATTAGAGTTTGTGTATGTAGACTTGTTCTGATCTGGTGTGTTGAGGTGTCTTGAATAGAAGACTTGCGGAACATGAAGTCTGTTAGGTCTTAAACTCAGATCCCAATAAGGTTCCGACACATAATTAATCCAAAGGTCGAGTCAAGCTCCATTTTTAACTTTTGTTCATGACCTAGGTATGGAACCCAAAATCACTTCACTTCTGCATTTCATTTAGTTGCTCGGGGACGAGCAAGGTTTAAGTATAGGGGGTTGATGAATCTGTGATTCATCACTACAAAAGTCAAAAATAGAACCTTGTTCCCGAGTAAATAGAGGCATATTTCCCTTTATAATGCATAAATAGCATTCATGCATACATACATAATACATACATTTTAGCAGTCCATTTGCATTTAAATAAGAAGCCAAAAATCCCTTGTGAAATATCCACTTACTAAAATAATCTCTTCCTTATAATATGTATTCCTCGGTTAATAATATAGGGAAGAAAACCAAAAATCCCCCTTGTGAATTAGTCAATAAAGCCCTAGGACCCCTGGACAATAAAATACCCATAGCGCCTTCATACAAACTCCAAAATAGGTCTACTCACTCTTAGAATACTACACATTAAAAGACCTTTAAAATGAGACTAATTTCATCCAATTTGGAGCTCGTATGAGAAAGTTGGGTTTTTGGGCTATTTTGTATACTACGTATATGTATAAATTGTATCTTTGTATTTTATGTATTATACTTGACCTCATCTTCGTCTTTGGTCAACATGAAACTTGTAGATATCATCAAGATCTACAACTTTCATGTTTGGAGTTTTTCCAAACTCGATCCCCTTTTCTTTCTACACTCAATTCTCTTTCCAACCAACCACAGCAGGCCACGTGGCGCCCTCTGGTTGCGCCACGTAGCCCGCTGCCCTTTGCCTCAGCCGCCCGCGCTCTCGGCCGTTGGATCTTCATCCAGATCCAACGGTGGTGCCACTCCACGTGTGCCCTTTATCCCCACTGTTAGATCCCTCCAGGGCCTCATCACAGCCATTCACATCCGCCTTATTCTCCTATCGCCATGTGGCACATCAGGCGCCATCCGATGGCACCTCCGACCCTTCATCCTAACCGCCTCTTCCAGCTTCACAAACCATCGTTCGATCACTTCCCATCTCAGATCTGATCCACCCGTTCGCGCCTCTCCCATAGTTCGCCACGTGGCGCGTTTTGCACCTTCCGATCTCACCCTCATCTCTTGATCCTTGTCGTTCTTTAGTGCCAGACCCTTAGCCCTTCGATCAGCGCCCTAAATCTAATCCCATCCGTTCGCCAGCGCCGCTTCCATATCACGCCACGTGGTACAATCGTACCCCTTGATCGCTACGCCTCCGATCGGATCCTACCCGCTCCTTAGCGCTTTGATCTGGGCCGTTGGATCACAAGATCCAACGGCCAGGGCCTCGTCTTCCACCTTCGACGCCCCCTCTCTCCCACGTTCTCAGCCTTGCGCAAGGAGCTCGCCCTTTCTATTCTCGGCTCCACCTCAGCCACCCTCTCTGACTGCCAACACCGCCACGATGGAGCCCACTCTTCCCTCCTCCTCGCAAGCTCCCTCACTCACCACGATTTCCACCAGAGACGCTCCATAACCTCCACGAACTTCGCCTCTCCTCCATCCCTGCTGCCACCATTGCCCTATAAATAAACCACCTCCGGCCACCTTCACAGCTATCCGCCACCCCTGAGAGATTCCCCGAGCTCGGAGCGTCCGATTGGTGACAGCAATTGCACGAATCCTTGAGCGAAGACGGCCATCTTCTCCGGCGAGATCCGCGGCTCCTCCGCCGTGTCGCAGCCTCATCTCCGAGCAGCTGCTTGAGCTCAGGGAGCCACCGGCCCTTCGAGCGACGACCTGGAACTCCCCGATGAGTTCCAATCCCCAGGTGATACCTCAATCTCTCTCCGATCTGTTCTTCATTTCTTCTCCAATTTTCTCGCATTTTATTTGTCGCCTCCGGTCATCTTCACGCCTCCATTCCATCTCACTGAGCTCCGCGACAGAACTCTCCTCCTCGCGACACTCTTCACGCACTCAGGCACTTACCTTCGCTCGCCACCAGCTCCAGCTCCGCCACTTGGCCGGAGCATCATCGTCGGAGCATCCTCCCTCTCCTCCGCAGGCGGCGGAGGACCATTGAGGGAGAAGGTCTCGCGGCCGTTCGATCATCCTAATCGAACGGTGTAGAGTCAGCCACGTCGCCATCCGCCCATAGCTGCAGTCAACCGTCGGATCCTTCAAGATCTAACGGAGCTTAGTCCGCCACGTCATCGACATCTGGAGCATCTCAAGAGCCGTTGGATCTATCCAGATCTGACGGCCTTTGATCTCGCCACGCGTCCGCACCGACATCCTTTGGATCCATCTTGATCCAAGGGTCTTCAGCACGCCACGTCGACGACGACCGAGCCTCACCCCCGAACCTAGGTTCGGACTATCCGAGGCTACGACCAAGCCTCACTCCAGATCTCCAAGAGCTCCCGAGCCAAGCACCGAGCCTCCGAAGCCGCCCGAGCCTAGGCCGAGTCACGTGAGGAGCACGTGCGGCCTGGGTATTTTGCACAGAGGCCCTGGAACTTTCAAATATTGCAGAAAGGTCCCTACGAAGCAGCCCCTACGTGAGGATCACGTGCCTTGTGGAGAAATTGCACCTGAGTCCCCATCATAATAGGTAATTGCATTTACGTCCCTATTAGCATATTTACTTTACGTAATTTTATTTTCCTGTATTGCATTTACACCCCTGTGTTTGCACGCATCCCTAGGTTGCATTTTACATCATTTTTAAATTCCAAAAATTGCATTTTGTTGAGAAACTTGTCCTCTGTCTATTGGGCCACGTGTCATGTCTTTGTAATTTCAGTGGAATATTAAATGAATTAATTGGTTGCTTTGTGGAATATTTTGCCCAGTGACACCTTTTAAAAATTAATTGGAATGCTTTGTGGAAGAAATTGTGATTTGTTATTTATTAAAAATTAAATAGTGAAAATCACCCTGTTTGCATATTTAATTCCCAGTAAATTCATTTAGTGTCTAAAAATTACAAAAAATTAGAGTAGCTCAATTTCATCCTATTTCATAGTCTGGCCAAGTTTCATAATTTTTGGAATTAATTTGACCATCTTTCTGAATTAACATTTAATTTGGCCTGATTTTGCATGTGCATTGCATAAAAAACCGAAAAAAGACCAAAAAATATTCTTCCTGAAAATCCAACACTTGACAATTGCTAAAATTTACCTAAGGAGAAAGATGCCTCCCTGAGTTCGACCTTGGACTTCACCAAGTAAAAATATTTGCCGCTTGAAATTAACTCGAATCTAATTAAAGTGGTTTTTGAATAGCCCTCTTGTATCCGACTACAACGAACGATTAACATTAATTTGGACATTAATTTGCTCGAATTAACATAGGGTGCGGGGCGGTTATCAGGTATCCCTTGAGGAAAGCCGTCTTGACGTCCATCTGCCAGATGTCATAGTCAAGATATGCAGCTATAGCTAGCAGTGTCCTGATGGATTTAAGCATAGCCACAAGGGAGAATGTCTCATCGTAATCGATGCCTTCTCACTGTGTGTAGCCCTTGGCTACGAGCCGTGCCATGAAAGTCTCTACTTTCCCATCAGGTCCCCTTTTTCTCTTGAAGATCCATTTACACCCAATGGGTTTTACCCCTTTAGGTGGATCCTCTAGGGTCCATACACCATTCTTATGCATGGAGTCAATCTCTGACTTCATTGCTAGCATCCATCTATCCTTGTCATGATCCGCGAGTGCTTCATCAAATGAAGTAGGATCAATGTCAGTCTCACTTGACACATGGAATCCATATCTTTCAGTGGTGCAACCACCCTCAAACTCCTTCGAAGAGGTATATGTGTTTCATCTTTATTTATCTCTTCAGTTTTTGTTCTAGGAAGCTCAGAATCCTCAGGGGATTCAATGAGTTCTTCTACTTCATTTTTGTCTTGACCTATATGGAAATCATCCTCCAGAAACTTCACATCTCTAGAGATAAAAACCTTTTGGGTCTCAGGGTCATAGAGCTGGTATCCAATACCATCTTTAACATACCCAATGAAGTAACACTCACGAGTGCGGGATTCTAGCTTACTTGCATCCACATTCTTCGCATGGACCAAGCAACCCTAAACCCTCAAGTGACTAACACTAGGTTTGGTTCCATACCAGAGCTCATGAGGAGTCTTAGGCACATATTTGCTAGGAATCTTATTCAGGATATAAATTGCAGTCTCTACTGCATATCCCCTGAAACTAAGAGGTAAATGTGCTTTGCTCATCATTGAACGGACCATGTCCATAATGGTACTATTGCGTCTTTCAGCAATAACATTAAGTTGGGGAGTTCCAGGAGGAGTGAGATTGGAAACAATTCCATTCTCGTTAAGGTATTCCTTGAATTCTTCTGAGAGATACTCGCCACCTCGATCAGATCGAATCCGTTTAATCTTCCTATCGATTTGATTCTCAACCAAAGCCTTGAACTCTTTGAAATTTGCAAAGGTTTCAAATTTATGACGTAATAAGAAGACAAACTCGTATCGCGAATGGTCATTGATAAACGTCAAATAATATCGATATCCATTTCGAATTACGGTACTAAAGGGACCACATACATCGGTATGTATTAGGTCAATAATACCTTCGCATCTTGTAACCTTATTACAGAAAGGCATCCTAGTCATTATACCTCGAATATAATGTTCACCGGTAGGCAAAGATTGAACCTATAGAAATTTTGAAGGTCCATCCTTTATCAATCTGTTGATCCTATCAACGGACAAATGACCAAGCCTTTGATGCCAAATCATATTCGAATGATTTTTATTCTCCCTGGATCTTTTAGGGTTTTTATTAGTGGTTGTAACATTCATGACATGCTCATCAATGCACAATTCATAGAGTCCACCATAAGTTAAAATACCCTCTGCAATATATTTATCATAATAATTTATGACTAATTTATCACAGAAAAGGAATGAATATCCACTTTTAACTAGCTTAGATATAGATATTAAATTCCTTCTAACTTCAGGTACATAAAGACACTCTTTAAGTATAAGGACTCTTTAATTAGATAATGATAGTCGACAAGTCCCAACGATGACTGCTGCAACACTTGCATCAGATCCCCTCTGGATGACTATCTCCCCTTCCTCTAGATTTCTAGTTTCCTGAAATAAATGCAACAAATTGCATACATGAACAGAAGAACCAAAATCTACATCCCAACTTCCTTCTCGTCCAACGAGAAAACTAATGATGAAAGTAGATTTCAAACCTGCTGGGGCTTTGCCCTTGTCTGACGACTTCAGGTAGTCCGGGCAGTTACGCCTCTAGTGCCCCGGCTTTTTGCAGTGGTGACAGACGTCAGATTTCTTCGACGCTATCAGTGTGGATGCACTAGAAGATGAGCCAACGCCTTGACTTTTCTTCTTTCTCTTTTGGGTCGGGCCCTTCCGAGAACCTTGCTTCCCTCTGACATGTGCAACCATTGCACTGCCACCAAGACCATCTTTCTTCATTCGGGCTTCTGCAGACTTTAATGCAGCAAGAAGACCAGCATTCGACAAGTCCAATTTGTTTATGAGGAATGAAACCACAAAATCATTGAAATACCTGGGAAAAGACATCAGAATGAAGTCAGCTTGCATGTCTGCATCCATATTTGCCCCAAGATTCTCCAGTTCTGACAAGTACCCAAACATTGAGTACAAGTTCTCGAACCGAAGTTCCTTCCTGCATCTTGTAGCGAATGAGTTCTTTCATAATATTGTAATGCTGGGTGCGGTTATTGTCACCAAACATATCTTTTAGATTATGTATTATCTCCTAGCATGTACTCATCTCCACATGTTGCTTCTGAAGAACATTGGAGAGAGAACCCAGGATATAACATCTAGCCAAGACATGATCTTCATCATACTTGTTATTGTATGCGTTTTCTTCCTTGGATTTAGGGTTTTCATGCTTGTCTTTGGAGAGCACATAACTTATGCACTCTGCAGAGAGAACAAGCTCCAAATTACGGATCTAATCCGAGATATTTGGACTGGTCAATTGGATGACATCAAGAAGCCTGCTTAGTGGGTTCAAGGACTTCATTTTCTGAAATTAAGAATGTACTATATTAGAACATATAATTGTATATATTCAAAATTATTTTGTTTGATTAAGGCATTTTAAATCAAATTGTTCTTGCTCTGTCAACCTTGAAAGTTTATTCCCTTAATCACTTTCAAAGTAAGAGATATATTGCCGCAACAATGCATACATGTTCATTAAAACAACCATATCTCGAGCAAACGGAATCCGAATTACGTAAACTCACATCCTATGATTTCCTTATTTAATGGGAAACGAAACCCAAGTAATTAATTCGTGTTTAAACATTTTAAATATGGAAGAATTTATTCGCTAAACAGATCTACAAAAATCAAATGCGACAAAAACTTTCGCGACCTTAACGAACCCAAGTCGTCCTAGATTTGCGGATCGTATCCGAAACCTTCGACCTAAGGCTATGATACCACTTTAATGATATGGTATTATCCTCAATCACATCACGGAAGCGTGATCATCGTATCGGATACGACGCAGAACGACTAGTCGTACTAGTTGTTCTGTGCAACAGAATTTAAAAAATTTTCATGCGATGGAATCACATGATCCAAGAACGATTCTCAAATCGTTTCATCTATAATCACAATAGTATAAAGGAATAACTATTGAAGCGTGGTTGATCGAGTCTCTAAGAAAAGAGACCTCCTGTCTCAAGTCCAATCGTCGGAGAGGTCGCTTGCAAGCACGGGGATGAACCGCGTGAGCCTTGCAATTCGATAAGTCGATCCAAGCACGGTTAGCTCCAGATCTCGTCGTACGAGATCGAACATCTTCTTTGTGAGCGTAGCACTCCAAGAAGACAGAGAACTGAAGAACGTCGAAGCGGCAGCACGGTGGCGAAGGCGACAACGAGTCTCTCCTCTAGGGTTTGGTGGACGCCCACCAAGAAGAGGGAGAGAGAGAGTTGGCGTGTGAGAAGAATGAGAGAGAGAGAGTTTGCTCCAAAATTGCTTTTTTTAGAGAGCACGGTATGCCTCTCTATTTATAAGGTTTTAGGATCCATGGATCTCAATCCATGGGACATATAAAATCAATGGATGAGATTGATTTATGTCCAATCCAATGGTCAAGAGTGTTGTTGGTAAAAGCCAACAATATGTAATTTAATTTAGATAAAATATATTTGATAAATCAAATACAAATCAATCTCAAATCAAATCATCCAAATAAGGAGAGAAAATACATGGAGATTACATCTCCCATGTCAAGGTGGACGACCACCCATTCCAGGTAGGACTTGGTGGCCATCCACTTTATTCCATATGGAGGAAATCTCTTGAGATTTCATGAGATTGCATATCTCCATGGAAATCTCCATTATTATTTCCAACAACTTTTGTTGTGATTTATTCTTCAAAAATAATTCACAATTAATTTTGAGAATATTGTGATCATACCATTGGAATTTTGTGAATCATATTCACAACCCAAAATAAAATATAATTTACATTTTCAATTAATTATACAATGTGTATCTAGTACATATTAATAATTAATCAACAAATATAAATTATAAATAGCTCTCTCTTAATACATTATAAATCAAATTTATAATATATTATGAATAATTGGATATTGCTATCCACATTATTCTTATCCACAATAATTAAATCATATTTAATTATATTGGATAATTTCTACACACATCAAGATGATTAAATTACATTTAATCATTAATTCTTCAATGCTTAGATCTATGGAATTATTCTTGAACTCCTTCAAGAACAATGCGATTTCTCCGCAGATACTTGGAGATAAGGACAGGGCGACTGTATTGTTCCACGTATAGTGACTTGGATGTTGAGATCACATCTCAAATCCAGATCTCATGGACCTCCCACAGATGCTTGATCAAATCATGACCGTAGACCTAATCTTCTCATTGCATCTGAATCTCATTCAGATCAATGTCCAGTACATGGACTAAGATTAGGTCACTTCTCTAATGAGAGGAGTCACTAAAATCCAAACCTGTTTCGTCACTCCCTCGGAATGGAAGCATCATGGTTATACAATCGTTTATGATCACATCACCCTCAGGTATCCCAATACATGTACATCCTGTATACTGGAAGTCCTATGATGATTCTGAAGATATTGATTACTTTTACACTGTCATCTTCAGGGTTTGATCATTAAGTTTCTCAATCTTGGTCATTGGGAATAAATATAGATCATATGCTTTTCCAAAGCATATATCTTACCTTCAAATTCATGTCATGCTTCCAAAGCATAACGACCATGCATGGAATTTGATAAGTCCCAATACCTCATGAGTGAGCTCATGTCTCCTGGTTCACAAATGAACATGTATGATCCCTTTGAGAGATCGTATTACTCATATGTCCTTACATGCACACTAGCTCGCCGGTGTATACACCGTGGCTAGGTCATCAACCTATTGGTCTGCCAAATGTACACAATCAGATATATATCAACACATCTGTATCCGGTCAGAGGATGCATGCCTATGCTGTGACAGCATCCAACATAGGTCTTTGGTTATCTCGATCTCGTTAAGTCAACCCATTGACTCAACTAATCTAACACCTTCGAATCACTATTCTCATGCAGAGGACCTGCATCAAGAGGTCAGTCAGATATCAGCCATATGAGAAAGGATTGCCATCTCCTACTCAGACTGGAGATCATGACTTAACAATCATTTGATGATGCTTGATGAGTCCTCTATCTAACTGATGAATCCCGTATTCATCATGCTAAGATTGGTCATTTAGGCTATGTTCCCCAAACATCCACGTGCATTTAACCATTAACAAAGCATCATTAGCATTCATACATATGTGTAAATAATATTTGCATTTCATCATGCACAATTGCATTAAAAATCCCGTGTAAATTAGCCCAAAAAGCCGCTAACTTCCCACATTTGTAAATAATTCATCCTAAAACTCCGATTGACCCCAAACCACCTCGATTGTGTAGATATTAATAACCTTATTAAATAAAAAATACAAAAAATTACTAACTCAAATAAATGTCAAATAATCCCAAAGTCTGATTTCACATCTAACAGACTAAACTGAGTACATATCTCCCACATACAGTGTCCGATTTTGGTCTACTCACTTTTAAAGTACTCCATTTTCAAATACCTTCAAAACAAGACCAATTTCGTAAAATTCGGAGCTCATTTGTGAAAGTTGGGTTTTAGGCCTCTTTTGTGCATGTTGACTTTTTGCCATTTTTGACCTAAGCTTTTATGTACATAATTAACCCTTGTAATTTTATTGCTTATTCATCTGTGTTCTTTGATGAAAGTTTTATTAAACGACACAAAAATCCAAATCCAGATTAAAACCAAAATCAAAGAAACTGATAAAGTCCAAGCATCCGTTGTAAGTCTGTACAAAAATAGTGTGTTTCTTACTCCCATTTTATTTTCCTATTTTCTTATTTATTAAAATTCCAAAAAATTGATTAGTGTGTAATTAATTTTCTTATATTTTTTCTATATTTTTTATCCTCTCTAAAGCCACAAAAAATTACAAAACCCAAAAAGCCAGTTTTCTATATGCATGGAGAACCACCAAAAATACCACTTCGCACGAATGATCTCTTTTGCTCACGAGTTCTTCATGAAAGTTGTAGATCTCATCGAGACAAACAACTTTCGTGAAGAAAATTTTTCGATCCGAGGTTTTCTTCTATTTCTTTTCTATTTTTTAACGTTAAATTTTGAATTTTTTTGGGGTGCCACATGGCAACCCTTGGGCATGCCACGTGGCACCCCACTTGCCACCCTCTCTCTCTCTCTCTCTCCTGGCGCACGTGCCACGCACATGCCGCCTTCTCCTCCCGCGCGCATGTGAGCGGCACGTGACCCGCTGATGAATACCCATTCATCACTCTTTATTCTTTCATTTTAGCTACAAAACCCATGCAAACCACATGTACATTCCTGTAAATAACAATAATTGTCAAAAAGCATGCATTGTGTAAATATGCATTTTTAGCATGTTTTTGTGCATAAATAAAAGAATAAAGAGATAAAAGAAAAAGAGGGAGATATTTAGAATAAATATTGAGCGACCTAGTCCCAAGGGAGGGCTCAGCATGGGCCTGATCGCATAAAAAAACCCAAGTAGAGAGAGATAAGGAAGCTCATGTTTGTACATATATACCTGTATATAAATAAAAGTATTTTCCTCTAAAACAAAAATATATTTGTGTAAATATGTATATATTTGTAAATATAAAATTAAAACAAAAATGAGAAAATTAAAAAGAAATAAAAAATCCTTCATCCTTGTACATAGACCATGTGTATATAAACCACATATGTATTCATTTCACCTTGTAAATAAATCAATAAAATTCCATAAAAAATGTACTCCTTATTCCATAAAGTAATTAAATAAAATAAAAATCACAAAAATAAAACAAAAATAAAATAAATAAAAATAAAAATCAAAAGCCACATTGTATATATACCATACATGTATATAAATAAAAGTATTTATTTAACCCTTGTAAATAATTAATAAAAAAAATACCATATTATTCCAAATTTTATCTTATAAATAAATAAAATATAAAATTGGAATAATTTATATAAAAATAAATAACTAAAAATCAAAAATAAAAAATACATAGTGTATATACCTATATATAATAATAGGGTAAAATAGGGCTGCCCCCAGGGAGTAGCCAACTTGGCTACTCCCACCCCTATTTTCCCTCATTTTTTTATTTTTTTAGAAAATAAAAATTTATATATTCATCATTATATCTCTCTCACATTCTATTAAAATTTCGTCAGAAAAAGAGACTCCTAAGCCCTCCATCCAGACGCCATTTTTTTAACGGTCACAGGATTTTTTAAATCGACCATGTTTGGATGGAGGCTATAGGAGTCTCTGTTTATGACGAAATCTTAATAGAATGTGAGAGGGACATAATGATGAATATACAAATTTTTATTTTTCAAAAAAATAAAAAATGAGGGAAAAATAGGGGTGGGAGTAGCCAAGTTGGCTACTCCCAGGGGGCAGCCCCATTTACCTCATAATAATACTATATTGTAAATACCTTATTTTTATTTCAAAAAAATAAATAAAAATCACTAAGAAATAGTTTAAAATAAAGAAACATTTTTCATGTTTTGAGTTTTTCGAAAATAAGCCATTTGCTATTTTAAAATAAATTCCCAAATAAATATGACGTGGCTGCATCTGGTTGGTCCACGGGGGAATGTTGACCCCCGGTCAACTCTCCCCCCAGGACCACCAGAGCCGGATCCTGCGCTTCAAACCCGACTTCCCTTATTTTTCCCCGCATGATCCGAGCCCTATTCACCTAAACCCCGGGCTCCGATTGAAGATCCCACATCCGTGATTCACGCCCGGGGTGGTTTTTGAGGATCCGAGCTCCGAGATGCTCGCCCGACCTTCACCTTCTCGGACCCCTAGCCGTATATACCCCAACTCCGCCGCACGATTCCTCTCATCTTTGGCTCCGCATTTCCATCCCAGGATCTCCACTACCTTCGCCTTAGTGACAGCTAGCTGCGGGTGGTGTCGCACTGAGGAGGAGGTGCCCCGGCCACTGATCCGGCAGCCTAGCGCCTCCGTGTGCCGCCCAGGAGTAGCGCTCGAGCCTCGGGCATCGACGGCCCTCGAGGCAAGGACCAGGAGCTCCAGGAGCTCATTCCCAGTCGACCTCAGCCTTCTGGTAATCCTAGTTCTTTCTATTTTTCTCGAATTTCCATTTACACCCAAATCCCTCGTTCGCCTTCGACCATCGATTCCGACCATATTATCCCCCTTTCGACTATCGGACTCGACCCTCACACCCACGAGACTCCTCTGCACCTTCTGCACCACTCACACCCCCCGACTCTCCCTGGAGCGGGGACTTCGATCTTCACCGCTGTCGCTTCGCCGGAGATCGACCATCTCGCCTCGCCGCTCACCCACCTCGCCTCTAACCGGGTCGAGGCACTTTGCCCTCGACCCAGGAGCTTGTTGTGCCACTTTTCAGGTCAGAAGGGCCTTATCTGGAGGTCTTCATGTTCGAGCACAGGAGCTTCAGGTCACCGCCGTCGCCGAAGCATCTCTGACGTTCCGGCCTCATCGGAGACCAACAGCCGCTGCGGGACGTCACGGCGGAGCTCTTCCGCATCTTAGCAGCAGTAGGGAAGGTCCACCGCACGAGATATGGGCTGGCGAAGTTCGCCGGCCACCTGTTCTTGGAGGACCCTCCAGAGCCGTCCATTCGCCCTCGCCGTGCCAGATCTTATACGGATCGTTCGATTCAGGCGAAGAAGAGGCCAGTAGCAGCCACCGTCAGAACGACACGTGACCTCTTCTCCGCCCTCTATCCAGCGAAGGGTAGCCATCGACTCTCGACCGTCAGATATCCTACGTGGCGATCCCTCTACCGTCCGATCATCGCCGAGGCTCTTCGTTGGTGCGCCGCCCCCTGCAGCCGTTGGATACACCACGTGGCGCGCATCCAACCCCTCCGTTAATAAAGGGTAATTTACCCTTAGGCCTTCTCTCTTTTAGTCTTTATTATTCAGTCCTGTGAATATTTTATAGATTTTATTTTAGTTTGGTAAAATTGCATAGAGACCCTGGTTTTTTATTTTTATTCCATTTTCGTCCCAGTTAATGTGAGACATGTGCTTCGTCACGTGAGTTTTTTGGAGAATTTGCATTCTGTGGGTTGTAGTTTCTGGTTGTTAATGAATGAAATATCTTTTTTTATAATTGCACTTATGCCCCTGTGAATGATTTAATCCCGCATGTGTTGAATATCGTGGGCATTTTACAACTTAGCCCTTGGACTTTTAGCACCTATTGCTAAGAAGTCTAGGGAGTTAAGTTATTTGCATATTGGTCCCTGTGTGCCCAGTACACGTGCCTTGCACGTGAAGGATTGGAGTTTTTGCACCAGGACCCCTTGAGTTTCTGGTTCTGTTACATTTTAGCCCCTAGAAGATATTACTATTACAAACAGGTCCTTGTGCACTGTGGGCTCTTGTTTGTTTTAAATAAAATATCAACTTTCATCCAAATTGAGTGAAAATTGGATACGTGGCTCCTGCCACTGTGTAGAATTTTCACCAATTTTTGGGAAAATTTTGAGCCTTTTATTATTTTTAAAAATTCAAAAACATCCATTTTTGCCTCTGTTCAGATTATAAAATCCCAAAAAAATATTAAAACACTTTCAAAAATTCTAAAAAAATTAGGATTTGTTAATTTTTGTGTCCTTGATTTTCTGTGCATTTTTGGTCCTTTTTGGATATATAAAAAACCTAAAAATTGAAAAACCCTTAAAACTTATAAAAATTCTAAAAAATCATAGAAAATTCAAAAATCATAAACTCTTTTCCTAAATTTTCTTCATTACTTCTATTTTTCATAAAATTACTCCAGGTCTTGAAAAGACCATTTGATATTTTTAAGTGGTCTTTGAAGCCTGGCTGGACAGTAGCATTATTTTTCTTCCTTCTTTGATTTTTAGAAACCCCCATAAAAATCATAAAATTCTCAAAAATTCACCAAAAATAGAAAAAAAATATAAAAACATAAAAAAATTTTTGTTTGAGTTTTGGAGCTTTTTAGAGTAGTTAAATAATTTGTTGTTTGTGCTTGTTTTCACCTTTTTATCATTTTTCTTCATAACTAATAATCCAAAAAAATATAAAAACATTAAAAACCACCAAAAAAATATTTGTTTATATTGTATTCATTCGTCGACTACTTTATAGGCTGCAAGGCCATCTCGTGCTCCTCGAGTTCGACCCTGGGAGCTATACCATGTCAATCCCATAGCTAGGACTGCTATTTGATTTTTCGTGTTTTATCTGCTTGATTGGTGGTCCGATTTTTGTTTCTTGTTGAGCTCTGAGTCCCGAGTGACTGGGGTCACAACGACCGTAGTGACACCTTTACCTTAGTCGTTCGGATGGCTCATCACAATGGCGCCGTTGCCGGGGAGCACGACTTAGTAGTCGTATTTTTCTGCGGCTTTCTTTTTCACGGTTTTCTATATAGATTTTTGTGTATATTTTTTCTGACTTGTTTAGACATTTATTTGGTCTGATACACTCTGTTTGTTTGCTTGCGAGGGCCCGAGGACCGAGGCGGCGACTTTCGAGGAGCCGACGTAACCACGACAATCGGAGGCGGTTCCCTTCTACGCGGAGCCGTAGGAGAGCGCGAGGAGACATCCGAGTACGGGAGGATTAGTGTAGCTTTAGATTAGGTTTATTTTCAGAATTACTTGGATTATTGTAATAATACAGGGATAGGACACTCTCAGAGACTTATGATTGCGGGGTCTGTTTCGCCGAGCACCGGTGTTCTCGGGGGACCCCTCGATTTTTCACAGCTTTTATCGCGGTTTTCTACCGTTTATTTCCTGCTTTTCTGATTCTCGCGGATTTTCAGCCCCTAGTCTTAGGATTTTTGCTTGACTGTGATGTAAATAAGTAGGTGCACACACCTTAATAACTTTGCCTGTACCTATAGATCGATTAATTGGACCAATAATAAAAATTTAATAAAATAGTGGATCCATTACCTTCGAGTCTACGTGCCGCGAGCCCACCCTGTTTAGCGCTACTCTTGAACTCGATTTGTCGAGAAGAGGAGGGGTGAGTCTAGACCGGACTCTTAGATTGGAAGCTGGTGGTCTACTAGTTGTTCTTTCGAGTAGAACTGCTTGCTTAGGGTTCGGATTTCCACCTGCATCATTTAGGTAGTTTTATTTCAGTCTTTAAATTCTGCGCAGATCATTTTGCATGTAGACTGCTAGAATCAGGTACACATTTCTTACTCTGCATGCATCATTGATTTTAGCGCATCGGCTTTTTTTGTCTTCTCCCCCTGTTTTGGATTAAAATAAGCAGGAGAACCGAAAAATTCGTTAGGCGATTTGTTTGATTATTGAAAAATACCTAAAAATTTGAATCATAAAATTTGGGACTGCTAACTTTATTTGACCCTAAAAGACACCACACCGAAAAAACTTGTCTTGGGGAGAGCAACCTGATAACGAGGATTTTCCACGAGGGTCACCATGAGTAATATAAATAAGTTATCGCCGAGGCGACCGCTTGCAGAATACCCAAGTTATACAGCAATTAACCCACAATGAAAGAATGTATCAATCAAGCTCAAAGAGAAATGTGAATTAATCTTTTATTACTCTACCATAAAATGTATAGGGAACAAGAATGTAGAGGTCGAACCACAGAGAGCAATACAAAAATGCATAAACCTATATATACCACAGAGTCATCCGTGTGTGAAGCCTATTTTTGTGGGTTTTTTGAATTATATATATATATATTAATTTTTAATTTTGTGTTTTGATTTTTGATTTTCTGATTTTTATATTTTATATTTTTCTATTTTCTTTTTCAATATGGGAAAATAAAGACAATGTAATACAAGACAAGATAAAGTATTTATAAAAATGTGCAAAAATAGCCAAAAAGTCAGAAATAAAATGTTTTTGATATTTTTAGGATTTTTTACTATTTTTGTGATTTTTGGATTATTTCAAACTGTTTTTGGTATTTTTAAATACTGAAATAAAGCAAAACAGTGGGAAAGCTACTGGCTGGAGATAAAATTGGGAATTAAAAATAGCAAACAGCCTCAAAATTTTTCCACACTATTTTTCTAATAAAACTTATAAAATATAGCAGAAATAGGAACTGAGTTCATATTTTTCTGATTTTTCTTTGATTTTATATTTTTTTTGAAGTTTTTGTGTATTTTTCAATTTTTAAGGTTTTCCTTTTGAGATTTTTAGGGGTTTTTGGATTGACACTAAAATGGGTGAAAATACACACTAGGGATTTTTTTTGGAATTTTTAGAGGTCTTTTAATATTTTTTTGGTATTTTATAAGCTAGACAGTAAATAAAAAAGCATGTTTTTGATTTTTAATAAATGCAAAAATACGACAAAATTAAAAACTAAAAACAGAGCGTGCAATGGTACACTAACAGGAGCTTATGTCCATTTTTGCAAAATGTTCCAAAGAAATGTGAAGCACAGAATAAATAGACAAAGCATACCAAAAATAAATGGCCTGGCAGGGGTATTTTTGCAATTAAAATATCTCTCAGGGGCATATGTGCAAAAATTACAACAGAAATAAACATTTATTCTTATTTTCAGGGCCATTTGACAAATACCAAAACCCGGCGGAGTTTAGATGCAAAAATCACGTGCCTCACGTGGGGACTGCACGTGAGGCGCGGAGGGACTAAACTGCAAATCTAAAAACATCAGGGGTCCTTCTGCAAATTATACAATTTATTTACAACGTAACTTTTTATTTTTGGTATTAAACTATAAATACAAAAAGGAGGGGGAGGTGTTTGAAGTTTACCCCCTAAGGTGCTTCATCCTGCGGCGCTGGATACGCCACTTATCCACGTGTCTCCCATCTGACAGCGGATACCGGTTCGCCGATGAAGGGTTCGGATTAGACGCTCCTCGCGGATCTGACGGTTGGCGCGTGTCTTCATCGGACGACTGTCGTTCAATCTGGGCCTCGCCTCCTGATCCGACGGCGCTGGAGGTGTCTGGAAGAACTGGGAAGAAGCTCGCCCCCGGCGAGATTCAATCGAGCAGCTCGGGCCTCTCCGGGCACCTCCCTCGCATCTGAAGTGCTCTGGACATAGCTGGGAGGCTTCCGCATCGTCTGATGGTTCCATCATGGCTCCTGGAGGTCCGAGTTGCTCGGATGAGGTCAGTGAAGTACCGGACCTCCAGGAACTTCTTCCTGGTTCGATTCGAGCCCAGATGGGCTCCATTCTTCATTTGACCTGCAGAGGAAGAACCGAGGGCGAGAGGGCTACCTCCTCGACCCGGGGTTTTGAAGCTTCACGGCAAAATGGAGTGAGGTAGAGGGGATCCGACGAACGGCGGAGGTGGAGCCCCGATTCGCCAAGACCAGGGGTCCTGGGTTGGTCAAAGGTGATGGAACGATGGAGAATGCGATGGGGATCGAGATGGGGTGCTCGTGCGCTCCGGCGAACTTCGAATCTTTGGATTTTACGCTAAGGGAATTAACTAAAGACTAATCTAACTACTGGAATTAGAAACTAACATTGAAAACTAACTAAAATGCATAAAAGGACAGCTCTTATACTTGGGGGCCACCAGGGAGCAGGGCGGACGCTGGAGCTCCGCCGCGTCAAAATTCTCCTTCCTCCGACCGAATCAAGATGCTGGAGCACTTCCCCTGTCACGAGGAACAATCCAGGAACAAGATCAAGGCTTTAGGGTGGAATGAAATTGGCCAAATTCGAGGAAAGAGGCGGAGCTACTTATTTATAGACATTGGCAAGGAGCCTTATTGACCGGCGATTATTACTTAATCCAATGAGTATATGATCGATCCAAGGAATCAGCGGGCATCAGTGATGATTAGAGAACAATTCTTGTGAAGGAAGCGAGCTCAATCGATGGATGGGATGGCCGCAAAAATGGGATGAAAATCGGGGAAAAGATGTTTCAGAGACGCCTGCGCTGGGATGGGACAGTTGACCGGGGGTCAACGAAGGCCGGCGCCCCATTGGTCAACGTCAGTCGCTAAAAGACAAAATAGGAAATTTTAGCCTAAATTGATTTATTTACACTAGTAAATGGTTTTATTAGAATTTTCTTAAAACATAAAACTGTGTATTTTTTTATGTAGTATTTATTTATGATTTTTATTGAATTTTTCGAAGTGTTTTATTATGGTTTTAATTTAATAATGTGTATATGTATGTATTTACATGTATTTTTGTGTATTTTATTTTTAATTTGTTTATTTTCTTTGATTATTTTATTGGCTTATTTTATAAATTTATAATTTATTTTTGTAAGTATAAAGGTATTTTTATTTAATTTTAGGAGTTTATTTACATTTTTAAATAAATAGGTGTATGCATATGTAAGTCTACTTATGGGTATTTTACCTATATATTATATACATTTTATTTATTTAATGAATTTTATTTTGTTTTTATTTAGGATTTATATTTTTAATGAGTTATATATAATATATACATTATTATAAAAATATATATGAATAAAGAATAAAAGAATTAAATTCCCTTTTATTTATATACATATAGGTAGCATAGGTCTTTTGTCTATGTAGCCTATAGACTTATTTAATTTTTCAAACTCTTTTTGGTTTTCTTTTAATTTCAATATATACATGTACATTATTTACAAGATTCTAAAAATATAAATTTGTAGAAATAATAGGTATTGAATAAACTGAATATTTTAATCGGGTATTATGTACAAGGAGGGCCAAAAACCTAACTTCTACAGATGAACTCCAAAAATTATGAAACTAATTTTATTAAATAGTTCATGGAAAGCTATATACAATTAAAGGTGAGTTTGGGTGATTTGGAGTTTTTATTTGCAAGATATGGGTCTGTGAAGTTGAGATTTTGGCTTTTTATTCCATGTATAAAATGTACACTGAGTATTATTTTTACACAAACTCAATTTTGTATTTTTATTTACATTATCATCTACAACTTTCATGAACAAAGTTTCTTTATTTGATGAATAAATATTTATGTACAAAATAGGTGTCAAAAAATGCATAAATAAATGCATGAATAAATGAGGTATTATTGTACACTGGCCCTTATCTCCCCCTACTTTATTCCTTGTCGACCAATACCATACTGGCCTTGGTCTCGAGGTTTGGGTCATAAAATATTTGCAATATTTTACTCCTTTTTCTTTTCTTCCCTTTATTCTATAATTTTGGCCTTAAACACCTTATTTAATGTGTAATTAATACAAAGAATCATGAATGCTATTATATCCAATTTGATGCTATTTACATGCATTTGCTGGGGTTTTTGAGACCAAAAATAATAGAATAAAGGTGATGAAATGGAGATTCATCACCCCCCTATACTTGCCTTTGCTAGTCCCTAGCAAACACTTATGCAATAAGTACAAAAAGAGTGAAGAAAAGAAAAAGGAAAATTAAAGAAGGATAGAGTAAATAAGGGTGCTTTCAGTGCAATGCATGTCTTTACAAACTCACATTTTGGAGCTCCTGCTAGACCTTGAGTGTAGATGTGTGTGGAACCTAGTCGGGAACCAACTCTAAAACACAACAGCCTTCAAGAGTCACCGAACTTGGTTCAAATCACCTCAACAGCCAGGTCAGAACTAGCCTACGTCATACGCAAACCCTTATGACTATGAAGCTGACTTGTACAGTGTAAGTGAGAGTGGCTCTTCCCAACTGAAATGTCAAAGGGACTGACTTCTCCAGAATGACAACCCAATGATTCCCCAATCCAGCCCTCTACCGTCTAGGAGCGGGGTATTCCCTTCTAAGTTCAAGTGCAACCGGCTCAAGAAGAGGGGGAATAAGAGGTATAGAATTTTGGGAGCTCAACCAGTGTAGCTAAGTCTCCCGCTGCAAGCTTCATGAGATGTAACATGGATACCATAAGCTTTTGCTTTATTAGACTATATACACTTCGGTGGGGTTATTAAATTTTTAATCCGAACCACCTCTTTTTTGGAGTTCTTTTTGCATTTTTTTTCAAGTGCATCTGTACAACATATCTACATGGTGCAACATATATACAAGAAATTTTCCTCTTGAGCCAGTAGACTATCCCTCTTTTGAAGCTTTATTGCAACCCACACTCTCCCGTCATTCGACTTCATTGAAACTGGACCATGTTGGGGTGCACTTCCCTCCCTAGACGAGGACGAATGTTTCCACCCGTGTGCGTCTCAGACTGGCAAATCCAACCCCCTCACCACTCCAACTAAGTTGAGCCAAGTGAAAGGTGGAAGTGTCCAAGTTAGGTCACGGTCGACAAGAGTCATACGTGTGTTTCGAAAAGTTCTAGTTAGTCCACTGAGGTGACTTGAACCCAGCCCTGCTTTCTCAAGGAATTAAGTCGGAATAGACCTGAAGTACCTTAAACCTAGTTCCCATAAGGTTCCAGTGCAACTTGGTGCGGTAAGGTCTAACCAAGCTCCAATTTGAGACTTTATTAGACTGATTCAATCATCAAACTCACTCAAAAAGATGAATGTATGCTCATGCTATGCACAATGAATGATGCAATTTTTCACAAAGAGTTTACAAGAATCAAAGAATGTTTTTTTTGCAAATAAAAACTTAACACATACAAAAAGGTTCATACAATTATTTACACGGGCGTACCGCCCTATTTACAAAAGGTAAAGGCTTTATAGGTTTGATTAAATACTTTATTCAGGTTGTTCAGAAAGAATTGTATGTATCTTGTTCACAATTATAAATATTTGTCATAATGTTTTTATTTCTATAACTAGTTTTGAAAATAATTTTTGCAAACTATAGTACACGATAATTTTTGCAATCATTTACATGCATTTGAAAATCATTTTTGCAAAGATTTTTCACCCTGTATATACATTTTTCACAATAGTTTTGACAAAGATTTTTCAAAACCTTTGCACATAGGTTTTTCAAATCCTTTATTTCACACAAAGAAAAGTTTTGCAGTCCAAACAATTTTACACAAATTGAAATCATTTCACATCAAAATTTTCAAAACTGGTCACACTCTTTTTCAAATCATACTGTACAGGTATCTCTCCTGATTTATTAATCAGAATATTCAAAAGAAGAAAACTGTATTTGATGTATAATAAGGTTTTGGCTCTTATAAGATTTATTTGGGATTATGCTTATTTTTGTATAAGAGATTTTTGTGCAAACTCCTCAGACCTAATTAGAAAATCCTTTTTAAAAGAATTTTGAGAACTCTAGTCCAAAATAATTGTGCAAATATGTACACATTTTTGAAAATGATTTTACCAAGGTTTTACACAGCATAAATAGGTTTTTCAAAACAACTTTGACAATCAAATTTTTACAATTATTTGCACACTGATTTTCACACATTTTGCTTTCACGCAAAGGAAATAAATTTTATACGCAAAACTAATTTTTCAAAGGTTAAATACTTGCACACTATTTTCAAACAGTTTTCACAAGGTTTTTCACAAAAAAACTTTCTTTCACAAAACATTTTTCTGACTTAATAATCAGTATAAGTACAAAGAGCCTGAGGAGCTCACAATCATCTTTTATTATTATAAGGTTACTTATTGCTCTTTAAATTAAATTGGTGTTTTATTTTTCAGTATGAGTTATGGCTTATAGTATATACACGGTATATACGACCCCCCTATACTTAGCTTGAGCTATGTCCTCATAGATCGAAAGGAAAAGCAAAGACATAACTCGTACTGAGTATAGACAGATCTAAAGAATAAATATGAATGAAATGAATGAATGAGAAGTTGACCGTCCCCCCTATACTTAGGATCAAGTAATCCTAAGTATAGCAGAATATACAAAAAGCGCGGAGGGTCAAGGGTGGGAATACACAGATCGTACTCAGATTGTCTCCCCCTATACTTAGGGTAAGATACTCCTAAGTATAGACAAGAAGAGGAGACAATGGAGAGGATCGGACTGACATGAAAAACTCAAAGTGCACATCCCCCCTATACTTAGGACAAAGTACGTCCTAAGTATAGAAAACTGTCTACAAGGGCGGCACCTTTCATATAGAAAAAGAAATTAGAAAAGGAAAAGAAGAAAAGAAGAAAAGAAGACAATCAGATAAACAGTTCTTTGAGTACATCGTCTGAATCTTCTGATGCTGCAGCGGTTGTGAAAGTGTCATCATGTTGTACGAGTTGGATTGAGTCAACAACGGCCAAGAATGCATCTGGTTCTAAGTAAGGCTTCAGGAGTTGGCCGTTGACGACGAAGGGTTGTGCGTCAGGGGACAATTTTATATGGCGATGCTTCCATTGTCACGCACTCCACAAACTCGAAATGGCCCTGTCCACTTACTCTTTAATTTGCCTGGGAATATCCGCAACTTTGCATCAAATAACCACACTTTCTGTCCAACGTCAAAGGTCTTTCGTCTGATGTGCCGGTCGTGCCAGCGTTTCACCTTCTCCTTGTACATCAAGGTGTTATCGTATGCATAGTCCCGGAATTCCAAGAGCCTGTTCAGATCATCTTTTCTCTTCTGACCACTTTTGCGTGAGTCCAAATTACAACTGTTGATAGCCCACAAAGACTTGTGAATTAATTCCACGGGCAGATGGCATGGTTTTCCATATACAAGACGATAGGGCGACATGCCCAAGGGAGACTTGTAGGCGGTTCGGTAAGCCCATAGGACCGAGTCCAAGAGTTGAGACCAGTCCTTTCTGTTTGGCCTAACAAGTTTCTGCAGGATAGTCTTGATTTCTCTGTTTGATAACTCCGCCATGCCATTGGTCTGAGGACGATAAGGAGATGCGATACGATGGTCGATGCCGTACTCCTTCGTTATCTTCTTGACCTCTTTGTTAATGAAGTGGCTACCCCCGTCTGATATGAGAATCTTCGGTATCCCGAACCGTAAAATGATGTTCTTCTTTAGAAACTGGCATACTGTTCGGCTGTCGGCGGCTCGAGCGGGGATAGCTTCAACCCAATGACTCATGTAATCGACGGTGAGAAGGATGTGCTCAAAACCTTGACTGTTAGGGAAAGGTCCCATGAAGTCAATGCCCCATGCATCGAAAACGTCTGTATCTGAATGATTTTCATGGGCATTGAATCTTTGGCAGTGAGTGTACCTTTCATTCTCTGACAGTCAGTACATCGTTTAACAAATTCAGCTGCATCCTTGAATAAAGTGGGCCACCAGAAGCCACACTGAAGTACTTTTGCTGCCGTCCGATCTCCAGAGTGATGTCCACTAGATTCGAGCGAGTGGCAATGCTCGAGGACACTAGATTGCTCCGTCTGAGGGATGCACCTACACCAAATGCAATCCGCTCCTTCCCTGAATAAAAGGGGATCCTCCCATTGGTAGAATCGGATGGTCGACATGAATTTGTTCTTCTGATTTTTCGTCCAATCCATTGGTGTTACCCCGGAGGCGAGGTAATTGACTATATCAGCATACCAAGGAAGGGAATCCACTGCTAAGATGGCTTCGTCAGGGAAGGTCTCTGTGATAGGTGTATTGATCAGAGGAGGCTCATGCTGCTCTATTCTGGAGAGATGGTCTGCTACCACATTCTGGACTCCAGGTTTGTCCTTGATTTCCAAATCAAACTCCTGGAGGAGAAGGATCCAACGAATCAGTCTTGGCTTGGCATCCTTCTTCTGCTGTAGGTACCGGATAACAGAGTGGTCAGTAAAAATGGTGACTTTTGATTCCAACAAATAGGATCTGAACTTCTCAAGGGCGAAAACCACGGCCAGCAACTCTTTCTCTGTCACTGTATAATTCCTCTGTGCTTCATCTAATGTTCTGCTGGCATAGTGAATGGCATAGGGTGCTTTGTCTTTCCTTTGCCCAAGAACCGCCCCGACTGCAAAGTCTGACGCATCGATCATTATCTCAAAGGGGAGAGTCCAGTCGGACGGCTGTAAGATTGGAGCCTGAGTGATAAGCTCCTTCAGCTGATTGAAAGCAAGGAGAACCGGCTGATCAACAATGAACTCGTTCTCCTTGCACAAAAGTTCTGTCAGAGGTCGGGCAATGCGGCTGAAATCCTTGATGAATCGCCTATAGAATCCCACATGCCCCAGGAATGACCTCACATTCTTTACTGACTGAGGTGGCTGAAGATTTGAAATGACATCCACCTTTGCCGGGTCGACTTCCATGCCACGTTTGGAAAGGACGTGGCCCAGCACAATACCTTCTGTGACCGTAAAATGGCTCTTTTCCCATGGAGCACTAAACTGACTTCTCGATACTTCTGAAGCACCCTGTCTAGGTGCTCAAGACAAGAATCAAAACTGTTACCATAGACGGAGAAATCGTCCATGAACACCTCAAGAAAACTGCCTACCATCTCGGCGAAGACTGCTAACATGCATCTTTGGAAGGTTGCAGGTGCATTGCACAAACCAAAGGGCATTCTCTTGAAGGCGTAGGTGCCGAACGGGCAAGTGAAGGTAGTCTTCTCTTGATCTTCAGGGGCGACCGCCACTTGGTTGTACCCGGAGTACCCATCCAGAAAGCAAAAGAACTCCTTGCCTGCGAGTCTCTCCAAAACTTGATCAATGAACGGCAAGGGAAAGTGATCCTTCTTGGTTGCTACATTAAGACGGCGGTAGTCAACACACACCCACCAAGAGGTTGGTACCCGAGTATAAATTTCTTCTCCTTTATCATTTGTAACCACGGTAAGCCCGGATTTCTTTGGAACTACATGCAGTGGGCTTACCCATTTCGAGTCGGAGATGGGATAGATGAAGCCTGCATCACACCATTTCGTTATCTCCTTCATTACGACGTCCCGGAGGTTAGGATTCAGCCTTCTCTGAAATTCACGGGATGGCTTGGCATCTTCTTCCAAATAGATGTGGTGTGAACACAAGGCTGGATTTATCATTCGGAGGTCTGATACGCTCCAACCAAGTGCCTTGCGGTTCTTTTCTAGAACCTCGAGAAGTCGAGATTCCTGATCCGAATTCAACCTGTTGCTGATGATGACCGGATACATTTGTTCTTCACCCGCAAGGAAAGCATACTTCAGGCCTGCCGGAAGTGGCTTGAGTTCTGGTTTTTATCTGTCCACTTTATCTGTCACTTCAGATACCATGCTGGTGGTGGGATGTACTTCTTTGGGATATTTACCATCCTCATAATCCTGTTGAGATCCCGGTGATGCACCGAACGGTTCTGCGCTAAGCTGATCATGTTCGGTCTGGAATGACTGCTCAAGTAGATGCGCCTGCATCTGAGAATCTGTCTCCCAAGAATCGTCGGAGCTTAAGGTGACTGCGCCTTCCAAGTCCTCCTCAAGAGTGAGGATTTCTCGGGTCCATGGATTGTCCAATGATAAGGCTGAGTCTCTGATCTCCGCAATAAAATCACAGTCTGCTTCTGATACTGCCTGGCTCTCATCAGTTGCGGCATTCGGCTCTCTGTTCATGTTCATCGTGATCTGCTAGGTGTTCGAGCTGAAAGTGATCTTCCCAGACCCATAATCAACCACGGCACCTGAAGTACAAAATAATGGTCTGCCAAGGATGATAGGGGTCTGGAGCAAGGTTGCAGGCGAGTCCATATCAAGGACTACAAAGTCAGCTGGGAATTTCATTTCCTGCACCTTAACTACGATGTCTTCCAAAAGACCTTGGGGCCGCTTGACGGATCGGTCAGTGAACTGAAGGATCATGCGTGTCTGCTTGAGCGGTCCCATCCCGAACTCTTGCATTATGGACGAGGGCAGAAGGTTGATGGAAGATCCACTATCCAAGAGAGTGCGCTCGAAGACCTGGTCAAAGATCTCACAACTGATCAGAGGTGCTCCTGTATCCTGTTTCTTCTGGGGGAGATTGCTGATAGCTGCTACCGTGGCCAAGGTGAGGACATGCCTCTCTACTTGCTGGCGTCTATTTTCTTACGCTGGGCGATGCCTGTTAGTACATGCCTCTTTCAGTCCTTTCTTTACGGCTGTCATGTATTCCACGGCCTTCAACAAGGGAATCTCAACAGTCAATTTATCCAAAATATCCACAACACCTAGATCAGACAATGCCTTTTTTCGTTTTGCAATTTTTTTTGGATTTTTGTATTGCACAAGGAAAAGGAATATTTACACCACTGGCAGAAAAATGAGAGTTCTTATTTACATCAAAATCATCGCCCACAGAATGTTGTACATCCGAACTACAAAAAAGAGTACAAGCTGGATCTTGGCATGCTGGTGCTGTTGGGCGATCAAAAAGGGTAGTGTCTGCTCCATCGGCTGGCGAGGGATCGGCTGCTGCTGGCGGCTCCTCCAATGCTGGCGCGGCTTCGCTTCTGCTACAGGCTTCTTTTTGTTGTTTTTGTTTTTGCTGATTTTTTTTTGTATTTTCTGCTGAGGTTGCTGATGACATGGCACGACGGCTGGACTGGCTTCTCCTTCTTCTTCCTCCTCACCCGCCCCTGGAGCCGGCAGGGCTGATGCGGAAGATGACGATCCACCTGTTTCTTTATTCACCCCAATCTTTGTAGCAGGCAGAGGCAAGGCCCTACCGCTCCTGAGAGTAACGGCATTAGAATACACAGTAATATCATTTTCTAACACGGACAAGACATTACTTTCTACCTGCTCTTTTTTCTTGAAATTATTGGGGTTGGCTTTGACCTGAGCAGGAATGGTAGTTCGGGTGGCGGTCAGGTCATCAAGCCGCTTGGTCATCTCCGCTAGCCCTTTGACAAGCTGGGCTAGACAATCCATGGTGGGGTTCACTGGAGGTAACTCGGTGGTGTCAGCATGCAGACCACGCTGTTGTTGCATCTGCTGGTTCTGAGGCTGTTGTTGGTGGTGCTGAGGTGGGGCAGGAAGCTGAAGTTGCTGATAAGGAGGAGGATACTGCTGATATTGCTGAGGCGGGGCAACCACATACTGGTGAAACGACTGTGGATGACGGTACTGCGACTGCTGCTGGTGTGGAAAATTCTGCCTCCACTGGTTGGCATACTGAGAAGGCTGATGATACTACTGATGAGGCTGAGAGGACTGCCCAAAGCGACCACCCTGAGGTTGGTGGTATTGCCGGTTGGCAAATGACTGACCCTGGGGTTGTCCCGTAGGACGGGTCGGCTGTGCTTCATGAGTCCAAACCCCATTCACTTCCTGGACCAGGGGTGGTGGGAATACTGAATCAGATCCTGAGATAAACTCTGGTTGATACACAACCATCTGCTGCTGCGGCTGGCTCTGATCGGGTGCCTACACGTAGTACACGTGCTGGACTGCCGGTGGTTGCTAGCTTGGCTGAGGCTGATGTAGCGGTGGTTGCTCGTCTTTCCTCTCAGCTGGAGCTTCGAGTGGTGCTGCCGACTGAACAGAATTGATGGTACCTACCAGCAGTTTCAACTGCTTGGTGATGTGATCCAGCTTATCCAAATTCTGAGTCCTCTTCTCGATCACAGCGAGTTTTTCGAGATCCTGTGATCGTTTCTCGATGATGTCAACTTTAGAGAGATGGCCCCCGATGATGCTGAGGTTGGAGCTCTCATCTCTCTTTGTTTCTTTGGACGCTGCCATGTGCACTTGTTTTTGAAGGATCTGGGGCTGCTTCTGATATGCCTTGTATGAAGAGAGGGCGGCCTCTCCCTCGGCCATTACTTCAAATATCTGCCATACTACGTCTTCATCCTTATTGAAGTGTGAGCCCCCACATGCTGAATCTACGAGCCTTTGGCTTTCAATGTTCAGTCCCCCAAAGAAATGTTGGACCAAGCTGGTCTTCGGAATATCATGGTGGGGACATTTCTCCTGCAGGTCAGTGAATCTCTCCCATGCTTCATGTATCGACTCATGGGGTCCTTGGGAGAAATTACTGATACGGGCTCGCATCTGGTTGAGCCGACCTAGAGGGTAATATTTGTGCAGAAAGGCGGACTTCAGCTCCTCCCAGGTCGTCACAACCTTCCCCAGATGATTGACCCAATAGAGGGCCTTGTCCTGTAGGCTGAAAGGGAAAGCCATCATCTTGACAATGTCCAGAGGGACATTGGGATAGTGGGTAGTACGACAAATGCGGGAGAATTGCTGCAGGTGAATGTACGGCTCCTCGCTGGTGTTTCCATGGAATGCAGGGAGAAGAGCAATGAATTGGGGCTTCAGCTCAAAGTGAGCGTGTACCGGGGGAATGATAATCTACTCGGTCATCTAGCTGTCTCCGGATTGTATGTTTCTTTAAGTGTTGGCTTTGGTGGTGGTGGAAATTCTAGATCATCATCTGCACCATCACCCCACCTCCACCTCCTCCTCCCCTGCCTCCTCTGCCTCTGCCTCCTCCTCCATCGTCTCGGTTCATCATATCATTCAACATGTCCTGGAAGGCTGTCTGTGTGAGGGCCTGTTCGGTCAGCTGCTTCTGGATGGCTTGGATAGATGCTAGTAACTGTGCATTGACTTGATTCTGATCTGGCACCTGTCCCTCTGGTTGGGGTGGCTGCTGACCCTTGACTTTTCCTCCTGGAGCCATGTCAGGGTCTGAGTCGGACGAGATGAACTCCGGAGTAGTCTCTAGGGCTCGCACTGTCTTCTATCTGCATAATGAGATAGTCCTGATCAGACTGCTTGCAATTAATGCTCAGCTGCCGTGATGAAGCTGGAATTCAGATCAACCCAAGCATGTTGTGAATGTAAAAGGATGTAGACTGTAATCGACTTCCATTCACAACGGCGAAAGTGGGACAAAAGTGATCCCAGTTTATTGGGTGGCCAAGAGAAAGGTAGAAAACGAGGAGTCTAGAGATCGATCCGCAAAGTCCGGATCGGGTTCTCGGGAATCGCCTCGAACTTATTGGCGGAGTTGAGTCCATGGAATCGATGTGGGTGTCGGCATGGTCCCGACGGAAACCATCCATGGATCAACTTCGCGAAGTACAAGAGAAGATAGTATGTTAGATGAAAGATACGATGGTCAACGAGGAATAAAAAGGAGTGCAAAACAGTAGAAAGGCTCAAACTGAGCAGGGGTCAAAGAGGAGTGACACAACAAATTTTGCACAAAGGCGCGGGACTTGATCTTTGAACCTTAATCTAGATCCATACAAACACAATACAAAATCGGGTTCACCAACTCACACCATGTGAAGCCGTAAAGGTTCGGCTACTTATTATCTTTTCAGTTTTAGAGTTGTTGTTTCAGACATATCTTATAACAAGTCCTTAGTACGCTACCATATAGGAGAGAGAGTACTGCCGGAAGGGAATCCCGTACTTGTCCTCCTCCTGTGTAACCTGTAGTCTGTACTTTTTGGAGTCCTTGTAACCCTTCCTGGATCCCTACTCAGCCAAAGAAATAGAGAGAGGAAGCCGATAGGAGAAACCGCTACTTCAGTCCTCGCTCGCAACGGAATCACCCGTGAGCGTACAAGAACCTACTCGGACGCAGGACAATGAGACAGACACCCCCGTGAAGGCGTGGCCTATGCTCGATACTTCGGACAGGATCAATGCTCTACACAACAGAGAGTCATCATTGGTGACCAAGCCCTACTCGCCTACGTACGATAGAAGCGCCATTACTTCGGAAATCCAGGCGATACACAAGGTAGTTGCAGACTGGGTTTTTGGCTCTATTCCTTAGGGGGTCGCACTCGCTCAAGGGAGTAGGGTTTTGGTCCCCCTCCAAGGTACCTGAAAACAATGAGGGATTTATGAACCCGGTACAATGATAGTCCATTACGGATTTTAATTAAGGTTAAAGTTTATTTAGCAGTCCCCTGGTTTTAGTTTTTTTTGGGTTTTCACTTTTTCTGAGTCTGTTTCATACCAACGCCTAACGTTTTTGTAGATTTTCATTTAAGTCCTAGGTGCTCAAAATCAGAGGGAGATAGCGGAAAAGCTGTGCAAGTTGGTTTAATGATGGAAATCTCACCATCGAACCGAATGATGCATGCTGAGTTAGAAGACTTACAGTGCATCCCAACTCTCTCCATGTGGTATGCAAAACAGAATTTTTAAACCTATTTACATGGCGGTGTGCATTCGACAAAATTGCCCTAAACATTAGCTGCTATTAACGTGAAGAACCACAAGCTGGTCACTTATCTTTAACCTAAGGGTCTGGTCGTGGCTTACCCCTCCTCTTCTCGACACACTCGAGTTCAGGAGTAGTGCTTGATGGGGTTCGCTCACGGCACATGGGTTAAGAGATAAATGACCGAGCTGTTTAAGTTTGACTAGATCCATACGAAGTAGACTATAGGAACATGCATTCTTATTAATGTTTGGACCTAGCTACCGAGTCAAACAACCTATATCTAGGGGCTCCAAGCACACAAAACAAAGTAAAATAAAGGCGGAAAGCACAAACAACAGAAAACAAAGAAAAGAAGGCGGTAGAAATCACGGAAAACAGCGATGAGGCCCTCAGGTGAACAAACACCCGGGCACTGGACCTCATTGTGAAGAGTAGAGTCCTGTTAATTATTACATGCCAAAATTGTCTCTCTCTCACCATAAATTACAAAAATAATCCTAAGTGTTCTGAACCTATCTAATCCCCATCTCCTTTCTTCCTTGATGCTCTCTCCAAGTGGTCATGAGGTGAAGACCACCCTCCTCCAAGCTCGGCTGCCTTGGCCTCCTAAGAAGCCATCCTCGCGTGGCGGGCCCTCGCATCAAAGTCACAAAAAGATTGCATTAGTATAGCTCAACCAATAAAAATAGAGCAGGTATAAAATAATCACAATAAATGAATCGATCAATAGAGCATGGTGATTAATGACAATAAGAATAGCTGCTCACAAAATCAATGATGAATCAAAAATGTACACACGAATGACAAAATAAATTAGGCTATGCTCATTGCTCCCCGGTAATGGCGCCATCTGATTACGAGGATTTTCCACAAGGGTCACCATGAATAATATAAACAAGTTGTCGCCGAGACGACCACTTGCAGAATACCCAAGTTATACAGTAATTAACCCACAATGAAAGAATGTATCAATCAAGCTCAAAAAGAAATGTGAATTAATCTTTTATTACTCTACCATAAAATGTATAGGAAACAAGCATGTAGAGGTCGAACCACAAAGAGCAATACAAAAATGCATAAACCTATATGTACCACAGAGTCATCCGTGTGTGAAGCCTATTTTTGTGGGTTTTTTCGAATTATGTATATATATTTTTAATTTTTAATTTTATGTTTTGATTTTTGATTTTCTGATTTTTATATTTTATATTTTATATTTTTCTATTTTCTTTTTCAATATGGGAAAATAAAGACAATGTAATACAAGACAAGATAAAGTATTTATAAAAATGTGCAAAAATAGCCAAAAAGTCAGAAATAAAATGTTTTTGATATTTCTAGATTTTTTTTCATGTTTTTGTGATTTTTGGGTATTTTTCAAACTATTTTTGGTATTTTTAAATACTGAAATAAAGCAAAACAGTGGGAAAGCTACTGGTTGGAGATAAAATTGGGAATTAAAAATAGCAAACAGCCTCAAAATATTTCCACACTATTTTTCTAATAAAGCTAATAAAATATAGCAGAAATAGGAACTGCGTTCATATTTTTCTGATTTTTCTTTGATTTTTTATATTTTTTTGAAGTTTTTGTGTATTTTTCGATTTTTAAGGTTTTCCTTTTGAGATTTTTAGGGGTTTTTAGAATGACACTAAAATAGGTCAAAATACACAATAGGGATTTTTTTGGAATTTTTAGAGGTCTTTTAATATTTTTTTGGTATTTTATATGCTAGACAGTAAATAAAAGACATGTTTTTGATTTTTTTTAAATGCAAAAATACAACAAAATTAAAAACTAAAAACAGAGCGTGCAATGGTACACTAACAGGAGCTTATGTCCATTTTTGCAAAATTTTTCAAAGAAATATGATGCACAGAATAAATAGACAAAACATACCAAAAATAAATGGCCTGGCAGGGGTATTTTTGCAATTAAAATATCTCTCAGGGGCATATGTGCAAAAAATACAACAGAAATAAACATTTATTCTTATTTTCAGGGCCATTTGACAAATACCAAAACCCAGCGGAGTTTAGATGCAAAAACCACGTGCCTCACGTGGGGACTACACGTGAGGCGCAGAAGGACTAAACTGCAAATCTAAAAACATCAGGGGTCCTTCTACAAATTATACAATTTATTTACAACGTAACTTTTTATTTTTGGTATTAAACTATAAATACAAAAAGGAGGGGGAGGTGTTTGAAGTTTACCCCCTAAGATGCTTCATCCTGCGGCGCTGGATACGCCACTTATCCACGTGTCGCCCATCTGACGGCGGATTCCGGTTCGTCGATGAAGGGTTCCGATTAGACTCTCCTCGCGGATCTGACTGTTGGCGCGTGTCTTCATCGGACGACTGTCGTTCAATCTGGGCCTCGCCTCCTAATTCGACGGCGCTGGAGGTGTCTGGAAGAACTGGGAAGAAGCTCGCCCCCGGCGAGCTTCGATCGAGCAGCTCGGGCCCCTCCGGGCACCTCCCTCGCATCTGAAGTGCTCTGGACGTAGCTGGGAGGCTTCCGCGTCGTCTGATGGTTCCATCATGGCTCCTGGAGGTCCGAGTCGCTCGGACGAGGTCGGTGAAGTACCGAACCTCCAGGAACCTCTTCCTGGTTCGATTCGAGCCCAGATGGGCTCCATTCTTCATTTGACCTGCAGAGGAAGAACCGGGGGTGAGAGGGCTACCTCCTCGACCCGAGGTTTTGAAGCTTCGCGGCAAAATGGAGTGAGGCAGAGGGGCTCCGACGAACGGCGGAGGTGGAGCCCCGATTCTCCAAGACCATGGGTCCTGGGTTGGTCAAAGGTGATGGAACGATGGAGAATGCGATGGGGATCGAGATGGGGTGCTCGTGGCGGTCAGAAACAGTCGGGTTTATGGTGGAGAAGTCGCCGGAGCGGAGCTCCGGCGAACTTCGAATCTTTGGATTTTACGCTAAGGGAATTAACTAAAGACTAATCTAACTACTGGAATTAAAAACTAACATTGAAAACTAACTAAAATGCCTAAAAGGATAGCTCTTATACCTGGGGGCCACCAGGGAGCAGGGCGGACGCTGGAGCTCCGCCGCGTCAAAATTCTCCTTCCTCCGGCCGAATCAAGATGCTGGAGCACTTCCCCTGTCACGAGGAACAATCCAGGAACAAGATCAAGGCTTTAGGTGGAATGAAATTGGCCAAATTCGAGGAAGGAGGCAGAGCTACTTATTTATAGACATTGGCAAGGAGCCTTATTGACCGGCGATTATTACTTAATCCAATGAGTATCTGATCGATCCAAGGAATCAGCGGGCATCAGTGATGATTAGAGAACAATTCTTGTGAAGGAAGCGAGCTCGATCGATGGATGGGATGGCCGCAAAAATGGGATGAAAATCGGGGAAAAGATGTTTCAGAGACGCCTGCGCTGGGATGGGACAGTTGACCAGGGGGTCAACGAAGGCCAGCGCCCCATTGGTCCACGTCAGTCGCTAAAAGACAAAACAGGAAATTTTAGCCTAAATTGATTTATTTACACTAGTAAATGGTTTTATTAGAATTTTCTTAAAACATAAAAAATGCGTATTTTTTTATGTAGTATTTATTTATGATTTTTATTGAATTTTTTGAAGTGTTTTATTATGGTTTTAATTTAATAATGTGTATATGTGTGTATTTACATGTATTTTTGTGTATTTTATTTTTAATTTGTTTATTTTCTTTGATTATTTTATTGGCTTATTTTATAAATTTATAATTTACTTTTGTAAGTATAAAGGTATTTTTATTTAATTTTTAAGAGTTTATTTACATTTTTAAATAAATAGGTGTATGCATATGTAAGTCTACTTATGGGTATTTTACCTATATATTATATACATTTTATTTATTTAATGAATTTTATTTTGTTTTTATTTAGGATTTGTATTTTTAATGAGTTATATATAATATATACATTATTATAAAAATATGGATGAATAAAGAATAAAAGAATTAAATTCCCTTTTATTTATATACATATAAGTAGCATAGGTCTTTTGTCTATGTAGCCTATAGACTTATTTAATTTTTCAAACTCTTTTTGGTTTTCTTTTAATTTCAATATATACATGTACATTATTTACAAGATTCTAAAAATATAAATTTGTAGAAATAATAGGTATTGAATAAACTGAATATTTTAATCAGGTATTATGCACAAGGAGGGCCAAAAACCTAACTTCTACAAATGAACTCCAAAAATTATGAAGCTAATTTTATTAAATAGTTCATGGAAAGCTATATACAATTAAAGGTGAGTTTGGGTGATTTGGAGTTTTTATTTGCAAGATATGGGTCTGTGAAGTTGAGATTTTGGCTTTTTATTCCGTGTATAAAATGTACACTGAGTATTATTTTTACACAAACTCAATTTTGTATTTTTATTTACATTATCATCTACAACTTTCATGAACAAAGTTTCTTTATTTGATGAATAAATAATTATGTACAAAATAGGTGTCAAAAAATGCATAAATAAATGCATGAATAAATGAGGTATTATTGTACACTGGCCCTTATCTCCCCCTACTTTATTCCTTGTCGACCAATACCATACTGGCCTTGGTCTCGGGGTTTGGGTCATAAAATATTTGCAATATTTTACTCCTTTTTCTTTTCTTCCCTTTATTCTATAATTTTGGCCTTAAACACCTTATTTAATGTGTAATTAATACAAAGAATCATGAATGCTATTATATCCAGTTTGATGCTATTTACATGCATTTGCTGGGGTTTTTGAGGCCAAAAATGATAGAATAAAGGTGATGAAATGGAGATTCATCACAACCCCCTCATTGTCTTGTTTGCTTGAGCAAGAGAGTGACCCGCACACTAGGATAGAGCCTTATCTGAGCCCCGATCAGACTACCGGCCTTTTATACGGGACAGTCTGTTCGGCGGATTGGATTCCCAACAGGTCACGTAACTGCTCTGCTATCCTGACTTGATCACCTAATAAAATTGACAAGATAATTGACCGAACCTTTACGGTCTTTAGCTCGCGTTGCGTAGGTGAATCAAGGGTGTTCTTGCCGATCATTGTTATTTCCAGATCCCATCCGCCCAACTCGCCAGATCACGATGATGGGCAGGAGGTCTCTTAGGCAGCCTCTGGCTGCACCGCTTTTCAGCACTCCATTCCACTCATCTAGGTCGGTTCGTGAGAGCTTAGACCCGCTCTCCGAACCCGAGTTCGACTCCGCCCTATTCCCCCTCGACCACCCTTCTACCAGTTCCGAGATACCAGTGCCAGATGAGAGACTACAGTCAGATGATTTCCTATGTAGAGGACTTGCATACAGAGGTCGATTAGGTATCAGCCTTTTGAGAAGAATTGGCATCTTCTTCTCAGACTGGACATCCTTTCTTAATAATCATTTGACGGTGCTTTATGAGTCCTTAATCTAATTCTTTATATATCATCCACGCACCAGCCTCTAAATAGTTGTAATTAAGATGGTCTTGATACATAACCCTTATTTTACTAAGGGATATATTATACAAATTAGTTGTTCTTCATTTCATATTAAGGAGTGAATTTCAATAACATTTGTTGCATAATGGCTTGTCATGGGCTCACATGTCCAACAAAGACTTATATTCTGAGATAACGATGGAAACAAATGAATTTATTGATTTTATTTTTGGCAAAATGATTGATAATTAATTGGAATTAAGGAGCAGATGAGAGCCGACCGCGAGCAGCACGGGGACAGACTCGATGGTGCGGCAGCAGCCGCAGCCGCATCAACAGCAGCAGATGGACCTCCGAGACTGATGCAGGAGTTGCACAACCCCAGATTGACTTTGACGCACCGTTGGGTAGTACTTCCATCGATCGTGGGGGACTTCAAGTTCCCCCCGAACACACTCCAGCTTCTATCCCGGTTCCATGGGCTGGCTACTGAGGAGCCCCATCTTCATCTCCAGGAGTTTGAGATGATCTGCAGCACAATCCACGACACACAGGTGGACCAGGATACCATACGCATGATTGCCTTCCCCTTCTCACTGGCCGACAGAGCAGCCACCTGGCTGAAGCACTTGGGGAAGTGCGTGTACACCTGGGAGCAGCTCCGCACCGAGTACTTGAACAAGTACTATCCACTCGGGCGGACGAACACAGCGACGACCCTGATCAGCAACTTCTCCATGCTCCCCAATGAGCAATTCCACGAGGCATGGGAAAGGTTCAGAGAGTTGACAGATAGATGCCCGCACCATAACATCTCGAAGCCGAACCTAGTTCAGAGCTTCTTCAGCGGGCTGACACCAGAGCTACAGGGCCTAGTGAATGCTTCTTGTGGCAGGTCCTATTTCGCCAAGGATCACGAGTAGGTCTGGGCCATCTACGAGGATATGGCAGAGAACTATATGGTGATGTCCCAGACCCGACTCTACACATAGGGACGCCCCCAGCCACAGTCCGTGCAGTACCAGAGGATAGCACGGGTCAACGTCGGTCCATCCACTTCGTCAGCGACAGCAGCACAGGCCGAGTCCACAGCCGTTGACATGGGCATCATCAACGAGAAGCTGGACCGGATGGAGATCATAGAGAAGAAGCAGTGCTAGGGCATCATGCAGATGGAGCATATGGCACAGACTCTGAGTGACCTAAAGAGACAGCTCATGTGTCTCCAGGAGGCACAGACGGCTTCCCCCCACGTCTTCGGGCACGAGGCGATCTGAGTAGCAGCAGCAGCTCGTTCCAGCGCTCCAGCCACCAACAGCCTAGACATGTTCACCTTATACAGGCGGAGCCGTACCAGCAGCCGCAGCCCACTTACCAGTTGCCACCATCTCCAGACACGCAGATGGTGGTATACCAGCCGGATCAGCCTCTGGCAGTACTTCCGCCAGCCCCTTACGAGTCAGAGCCACTGATGGATGTCAACGGGATTTGGTACGACCGACCTCAGCCCGGTATCCGACGAGACCATCCCGGATTTCGTTGGTCGGTCGGAGGTACCAGCTCCCAACAACAACCGTTAGGACAGGGTGGCCAGTACAACCATCAGAGAGATCACCAGCAGCAGCAGCAGCCCCTAGTGCATACCCAGCAGCAGCCACAACAGTTTGGTCCTCGTCCCTATCAGCAGGGACAGTCCTGGAGGCGTGATCAGCCTCAGCCGCAGTATCATCCCCAGTCATACCCCTCTCACCAGCAGCACCAGACACAACAGCAGCCTCACTACCACAGAGGCTACCCGTCAGGTTCTCATGGGCCATCCTATGAGAACCCCGCCTTAGATGACATAGCCCGCCTACTTATCGATCAGTAGGCTACATTCAGACGGGAGATGGATGAGTTCCGCCAGGAGATGCGGGACATTGTGAGAGGAAAGGCCGCCATCCCTGCCCAGATAGAGCCCAATCCGAACAACCTCAAGAGGAAGTCTGAGCAATTAGATTTCACAGAGTATGCCACTCCTAGTGATACATTTGGTGATTTGTCTGCATATCTGTTTGATACTGATTTTGTAATACTTATGAGCGGTAGGATGCCAGCAGGCAGTACCTCGTCTGAGCGACGTCCCATGCTACTTCAGGAGCGCGAGGCGAGGAGGAGAGCGGTGCTGATGCCGCTAGAGATGATGACGGTGGTACTGATGCCACCACGGATGCTAATCCCATCGGCGGTACTGAGGCCGTCGTTTCACCAGATGGAGGAGGTGGTACTAAGGGCACCGATGTTGCCGAGCCAGAGCGCGGTACTGATGCCGCACGTCTACCAACCGAGGGTGGTGCTGATGCCACCATTTTCACTTCTGAGAGTCCTGTAGTCTTTCCGTCTGTACATGTATCTCATGACATTTCTGGCAATAAAGGAAAGGGTTTGTTTTCTTCTGGTCCACCTGTGGTGCTTGATGTATGTGTGGATCCTGCCGTCGAGCAGCCTAGACCCTCTCCTTGTCCTTCATCTGAAAAGGACCCTGTGATCCCCTTCCCTAGAGCTCTTTACATGGGAAAGGGGAAGAAAACCGAAAATCCCAAAAAGAGGCTGCAGGTATTGTTCAACCAGCAGATCGACCGCTTTCACATTCAGCTGACTTTTCAGGAGGCTTTGCAGCACATCCCTCTACTCCAGCGTTCACTTAGAGATAGGACCACAGTTAGGAGGAAGAAGAGGAATCACCAGTCTGAGATCCATGTGCTAACCAGAGCCACTTGTTTCGCGATCCAGAACCATCTGCCGGCCAAGAGGCCAGATTCAGGAGCCCCGTATGTCAGATGCCACATCAGAGAGCAGAGGTTCGACCGTGTTCTATTAGACAACGGTTCTTCGATCAACCTACTTCTGGCATCCTTTCTCGACCGCTTCAAGTTGGGCACTCTTCGACAGAGCATGACAGTCCTTCAGTTTGCTGATAGATCTTTCAAGAGGCCGAAGGGTTACTGAAGCACGTTGTCGTAACGATTCAGGGCCTACAATTCCCTGTGGACTTCGTTGTGTTGGACATGGAGATCCCTGAGTCTGTGACCGATACCCCCATTATTCTAGGTCGCCCATTCTTGGCAACTGCCAAGGTAGTGACCGACCATGATAGCGGGAAGGTATACTTTCGCGTAGAGGGCGAAAGTGTACAAATAGAGACGGTCAAGGACATCAGAGCCAGATATTCAGCTTGCTCAGAGACTACTTCTGATTCAGAGCAGATGATAGATGCAGGTCAGCCATCCACCAGGACTGCGACTTCGTAATTACAGATGATGAGGCAGTATGGGCAGATCCAGATGCACATGCCATCCTCTCACCTTCAAAGTCTGCTGATGCAGAGACACCAACCGAGGAGAGCTTGGAGAGCACATTCCTGGTCCAGTATACTTTTGAGGCAGCAGAGCCGGTTCGAGACTGCGAGACAGATTTGTTTAGTGATGACGGTGGTACTGAGGCCACCATGGATGATACAGATCCCTCGGAGTCAGATTTTGATTGGGCAGAGTTTGATGAGCTTATACCTGATCTGACTTCTTCTAAGACTGCATCTAGGGAGGAGGTAGATGCCATGCAGAGCAGAGACAGTCTAGATGAGCAGACTTCCCCAGATCCAGTTTGTGAGAGGGAGTTCTCATGTTCCCGAGCAGATTTGGCAGCATACACTTGGATTCTTCAGAGCTGAAGCCACTACCTGCGTCGTTGAAGTATAGGTTCCTTGCGGGTGAGCATGAGATGTACCCAGTCATCATCTCCGCTGAGTTTACTGGAGAGAAAGAATCCCGTCTGATGAGGGTTCTTGAAAAGAACCGCAAGGCGATAGGATGGAGTGTAGTAGATCTCCAGGGGATCAGTCCGGCTCTGTGCTCTCACCACATCTATCTCGAGGATGAGGCAAAGTCGTCACGTGAGTTGCAGCAGCGGCTGAACCCGAATCTAAAAGTGGTTGTCATGAAGGAGATTTCAAAGTGGTGGAGCGTCGATTTTATCTACCCCATCTCCGACTCCAAGTGGGTCAGTCCGTTGCATGTGGTGCCCAAGAAGACGGGCATCACTACTGTTGTCACGGAGTCCAGAGAGGAGATTGCTACCTGGGTACCCACTTCTTGGCGGGTCTGCGTGGATTACAGACGACTCAACCAGGCCACCAAAAAGGATCATTTCCCCTGCCCTTTATAGATCAGATCATTGAGAGATTGGTAGGGAAGAGCCATTACCGTTTCTTGGATGGGTACTCCGGCTACAATCAGGTGGCCATTGCGTCCGAGGACCAAGACAAGACCACCTTCACCTGTCCCTTCGGCACATACGCCTTCAGACGCATGCCATTTTAGCTATGCAACGCCCCTGCAACTTTTCAGAGATGCATGTTGTCTATCTTTTCGGACATGGTGGGGGAGTGCTTGGAGGTCTTCATGGATGATTTCTCGATCTACGGCGACAGATTCGACTCCTGTCTTGACTGCCTAGACCGAGTCCTTCAGCGATGCATAGAGGTTCACCTGGTATTATCTTGGGAGAAGAGTCACTTCATGGTGACTCATGGGACGGTGCTTGGCCACATCATCTCCAACAGGGGCATGGAGGTTAATACGACCAAGGTGGATGTCATTAGCAAACTCAATCCACCGTCCAACTTGTGGCAGCTACGGTCTTTTCTGGGGCACGTTGGTTTCTACCAGCGATTCATTCGTGATTTTAGTAGGGTTGCCCGACCATTGACTAATCTGCTGACGAAAGACACCGAGTTCCTTGTAGATGATAAGTGTCTTTCGTCATTCGAGACTCTCAAGAGATGTGTGATAGAGGCTCCTGTTCTTCAGCCACCTGATTGGTCTCTCCCATTCGAGATCATGACAGACGCCTCCGATTTTGCCGTGGGGGCCGTGCTAGGATAGAGGAGGGATGGAGTCCCATTTGCTATTCACTACGCTAGCCGTACATTGGATGCCGCGTAGCGGAACTACACAGTCACTGAGAAGGAGATGCTAGCCGTAGTTTTTGCCCTAGATAAGTTCAGATCGTACATTATTGGATCTAGAGTGACCATCTTTACTGATCATACCGCCATCAGGTACCTCATGGCAAAGAAGGATGCCAAAGCTAGATTGACCAGATGGATCCTTCTACTCCAGGAGTTTGACATAGAGATTAAGGATAAGCCTGGAGTCAAGAAAGTGGTGGCGGATCATCTCTCCCGATTGGAGTATCTTGAGGATTCTGAGCAGATTGACCCTATTTGTGAGACCTTCCCAGATGAGGCGATCCTTGCTATCGCCTCACTCCCATGGTATGCCGATATTGTGAACTATCTTTTTGCCAAGAAAGTTCCACAAGATTGGCCCAGGCAGAAACTTGAGACCTTCCTTGCGAAGGCCAAGTTTTACCATTGGGAGGATCCCATCCTTTACCATGAGGGAGGGGATAGTATCTGGCGTAGATGCATTCCTCAGGAGGAGCACCACAGCGTCCTTACTTACTGCCACAAGCTTGAGGCAGGAGGACAATACTCAGGGAGGAGAACGACACAGAAAGTGCTCCAATCCGGCCTATGGTGGCCTACTCTCTTCAAGGACTCTGATGAGTTCGTGAAGAGGTGTACTGACTGTCAGAGGATGGGCACTTGTGGACATCGTGATATGATGCCGATGCAGCCCATACACTTCTGTGAGGTTTTTGACGCATGGGGCATCGATTTCATGGGTCCATTCCCTAGGAGTCAGGGGTTTGAGTACATTCTGTTGGCCATTGATTATGTGAGTCGTTGGGTTGAGGCCATCCCCGCCCGAACCGTAGATGCTAGGACTGTTTGCAGATTTTTGAGGAGGAATATCATTTCACGGTTCGGGGTGCCTAGAGTGTTGATATCAGACGGGGGGTCTCATTTCGTCAACGACAAGGTAAAGGCCCTTGCTAGCGAGTTCAGCATATACCATCGAGTTGCCACTCCATACCACCCTCAGACGAATGGTCTTGCTGAAGTGTCGAACACGGAGATCAAGACTATACTGCAGAAAGTCATCCGCCCTGACCGAAAGGATTGGTCACAGCTTTTGGATTTGGTCTTGTGGGCATATCGGACGTCTTTCAAGACTCCTTTGGGTACATCTCCATTTCGCCTAGTTTATGGCAAGCCGTGCCATTTACCTGTTGAGCTGAGACATAGGTCACTTTGGGCAGTCACTGATATACTTTTGGATCCAGATAGTGTAGGAGACCAGAGGAGGGTAGAGTTAGCAGCCCTGGAGGAGCTTCGTGATACCGCCTTTTCAAACAGCCTACATTATAATGAGAGAGTGAAGGAGTGGCATGATTCTCATATCAGCCACAAACAGTTTGAGCCAGGATAGAGAGTATGGCTGTTTGATGCTAGGCTTAGATTATTCCCAGGAAAGCTACAGAGCAAATGGAAGGGACCGTATTTAGTGAGAAAGGTACACGACAATGGGAGTATTGACATATCTGAGTTGTCTTCTGAGAGTACCTTTCGAGTGAACGGCCAGCGGCTCAAACCATATCTAGATCATGAGCCGCGGGTCGTTGATGTGCCCCTATTCACTTTACGTGAGATGTGGTCTCTTGACTCACATCTATTGCATCTCACGCCTGATTATCACTGTTCTTCTGACTTGTATAGATCCAGACGTCCATATCACTCTATTCTTTAGTCCCACATCTCTTTTCTCATCTTATGATTTTGCTATACTTAGGATGTACTTTACCCTAAGTATAGGGGGGATATAGGACCTTCGGGTATTCTTTTGATTCTTTCTACCCCTGTTTGCTGCCTATACTTAGGGATATTTCACCCTAAGTATGGGGGGGTAGACTCTGTACATCCTTCACTCGGATTTCCTTTCATGTACAACTTGCTATACTTAGGATTATTCGATCCTAAGTATAGGGGGAAACACCGAGCTCTCCTCTTTCTATTCTTTTATTCGTCTCTGTATATAGCCATTCCTTTTCACTTCCCTATACTAAGCACGAGTTATGTCTTCTTCATCGCTCTTGATCACTCTGAGGACATCGTTCGAGCTAAGTATAGGGGGTGTGTATATATTTCATATATACTTTAGCCATAACTCGTACTTTGTGTGAGTGTGTGAATAAATAAAAATGGCTAAAAATCCATAAAATTTAAAAATTTAAAAATGGCTAAAATTTTTCCCCTGTATATACAATTCATCTTGCACATACCTATTTATTTCTACAAATTATTTTTGTACAAATGATTGTAAAATGATTTGTGTAAAGGATTTGTAAATATTTTCATATTAAAATCTATGAATATAGTACAAAATTTTTGTAAAATGTTTTGAAAATAAAAATTTTGCAAAAACCTTGTGTAAATGTTTGTAAATATTTTGCAAAACTTCGCATTCATGCATACATCCATGTTTTCAAACATTTTTCAAAAATTTTGCACGATTGTAAATATTTGTAAATTGCACATTTGTAAATAGCATAATTGTAAATATTTGTATAGTTTTTCCTGGATCATAGTTGACATTTAAACTAGCCTGGAATTAAATTGGAAAATGGAGCTTGATTAAGATCTTAATCCACCTAACAATAAGAGGAACCTTATAGGGCTTAGGATTAAAGCTTTTCAAGTCCATTGGGACTTAATTCTTTGAGTCCACTAGGCTATGAGCATATGTCATCTTGATGAGCTTAAGTAGAGCACTTAACAACACACGCATGACTCTCAGAGACAATGGCTTTACTTGCACCAGCACTTTACACATAGCTCTCCATGGATGAGGTGGTAAGGAGGCAGTTTCCTTTGGCTTGGGGTAGCATATGAGGGTAGTACTTCTAGGCGGAACCTCTCTTCTTCTTCTAGTGAAGGAAGTGCACCTCAACTTGGTCTGGTGGTTATGAAGTCTAAAGACAAAAGCCGTGGGTTGCAATAAAGCTTCAAAAGAGGGATAGTCCAATGGCTCAAGAGGAAAAACTCCTTGTATATATGCTGCACCATGTAAATATGTTGTACAGATGCACATGAAAAAAATGTGCAAAAAGAAAAGAGCTCCAAAAAAGTGGTGGGTCGGATTGAAAATTTAATAACCCCACCGGAGTGTACATAGTCAAATAAAGCAAAGCTTATGGTATACATGTTCCATCTCATGAAGCTTGCAGCGGGAGACTCAGCTACACTGGTTAGAGCTCTCAAGGATACATGGCTACACTGGTCATGGTCCATTCTCTTCTTCCCCCTCTTCTTGAGCCGGTTGCACTTGAACTTAGAAGGGAATACCCCGCTTCTCGAGGAAAGAGTTGCTAGACCGAGGCATTAGAGTTACCAGGTTGGGGGAGGTTGTTTCTTTGTTACTTCTGAGGTGGGGAGATACATATCACTTACACCGTACAAGGAAAAATTCATGGTCATTAGAGTTTGTGTATGTAGACTTGTTCTGATCAGGTTTATTGAGGAGTCTTGCCCATAGATTGGTGGAACTTAGAGGCTGTTAGGTCTTAAGCTTAAGTCCAAATAAGGTTCCGACACATTAATAATCCAAAGATCTGATCAAGCTCCATATTTTAATTTAATGAAGGCTAGTTTAATAATCAGCATTGATCCATGTATTTTTCTCCTCTTTTTCTTTTTCTTTCTTCTTCTTCACTTCTTTTTCAAACAAGTGTTTGCTAAGGGACTAGCAAAGTTAAGTATAGGGGGGTGATGAATACCCATTCATCACTCTTTTTTCTTTCATTTTAGGTACAAAACCCATGCAAAACACAAGTACATTCCTGTAAATAACAATAATTGTCAAAAAGCATGCATTGTGTAAATATGCATTTTTAGCATGTTTTTGTGCATAAATAAAATAATAAAGAGATAAAAGAAAAAGAGGGAGATATTTAGAATAAATATTGAGCGATCTAATCCCAAGGGAGGGCTCAGCATGGGCCTGACCGCATAAAAAAACCCAAGTAGAGAGAGATAAGGAAGCTCATGTTTGTACATATATACCTGTATATAAATAAAAATATTTTCCTATAGAACAAAAATATATTTGTGTAAATATGTATATATTTGTAAATATAAAATTTAAACAAAAATGAGAAAATTAAAAAGAAATAAAAAATCCTTCATCTTTTGTGCATAGACCATGTATATATAAACCACATATGTATTCATTTCACCTTGTAAATAAATAAATAAAATTCCATAAAAGCTTGTACATATTCCTTATTCCATAACGTAACTAAATAAAATAAGAATCACAAAAATAAAACAAAAATAAAAATAAATAAAAATAAAAATCAAAAGCCACATTGTATATATACTATACATGTATATAAATAAAAGTATTTATTTAACCCTTATAAATAATTAATAAAAACAAAATAAAAATACCATATTATTCCAAATTTTATCTTATAAATAAATAATATATAAAATTAGAATAATTTGTATAAAAATAAATAATTAAAAATCAAAAATAAAAAATACATAGTGTATATACCTATATATAATAATACTATATTGTAAATACCTTATTTTTATTTCAAAAAAAATAAATAAAAATCACTAAAAAATAGTTTAAAAATAAAGAAACATTTTTCATGTTTTGAGTTTTTCGAAAATAAGCCATTTGCTATTTTAAAATAAATTCCCAAATAAATATGACGTGGCTGCATCTGGGGGTCCACGGGGGAATGTTAACCCCCGATCAACTCCCACCCAGGACCACCAGAGCCGGATCCTGCGCTTCAAACCCGACTTCACTTATTTTTCCCCGCATGATCCGAGCCCTATTCACCTAAACCCCGGGCTCCGATTGAAGATCCCACATCCGTGATTCACGCCCGGGGTGGTTTTTGGGGATCCGAGCTCCGAGATGCCCGCCCGACCTTCACCTTCTCGGACCCCTAGCCGTATATATCCCCAGCTCCGCCGCACGATTCCTCTCATCTTTGGCTCCGCATTTCTGTCCCAAGATCTCCACTACCTTCGCCTGAGTGACAACTAGCTGCGGGTGGTGTTGCAGTGAGGAGGAGGTGCCCCGGCCACTGATCCGGTAGCCTAGCGCCGCCGTGCGCCGCCCAGGAGTAGCGCTCGAGCCACGGGCATCGACGACCCTCGAGGCAAGGACCAGGAGCTCCAGGAGCTCATTCCCAGTCGACCTCAGCCATCTGGTAAGCCTAGTTCTTTCTATTTTTCTCGAATTTCCATTTACGCCCAAATCCCCCGTTCGCCTTCGACCATCAATTCCGACCATATTAGTCCCCCTTTCAACTATCGGACTCAACCCTCACACCCACGAGACTCCTCCACACCTTCTGCACCCACTCACACCCCCCGACTCGCCTCGGAGCAGGGACTTCAATCTTCACCGCCGTCGCTTCGCCGGAGTTCGACCATCTCGCCTCGTCGCTCACCCACCTTGCCTCTAACCGGGTCGAGGCACTTTTCCCTCGACCCAGGAGCTTGTTGTACCACTTTTCAGGTCAGAAGGGCCTCATCTGGAGGTCTTCATGTTCGAGCACAGGAGCTTCAGGTCACCGCCGTCGCCGGAGCGTCTTTGACGTTCCCGGCCTCATCGGGGACTAGCAGCAGCTGCGAGACATCACGACGGAGCTCTTCCGCATCTTAGCAGCAGCAGGGAAGGTCCACCACGCGAGATCGGGGCCGGCAAAGTTTGCCGGCCACCTGTTCTTGGAGGACCCTCCAGATCCATCCATTCGCCCTCGCCGTGCCAGATCTTATACGGACTGTTCGATTCAAGCGAAGAAGAGGCCAGTAGCAACCACCATCAGATCGACACATGGCCTCTTCTCCACCCTCTATCCAGCGAAGGGTAGCCATCGACTCTCGACCGTCAGATATCCTACATGGAGAGCTCTCCACCATCCGATCATCGCCGAGGCTCTTCGTTGGTGCGCCGCCCCCTGCAGCCATTGGATACACCAAGTGGTGCGTATCCAACCACTCGGTTAATAAAGGATAATTTACCCTTAGGCCTTCTCTCTTTTAGTCTTTATTATTCAGTCCTGTAAATATTTTATACAGTTTATTTTAGTTTGGTAAAATTGCATAGAGACCCTGGTTGTTTATTTTTATTACATTTTCGTCCCTGTTAATGTGAGACGTGCTTCGTCACGTGAGTTTTTGGAGAATTTGCATTCTGTAGGTTGTAGTTCCTGGTTGTTAATGAATGAAATATCTTTTTGTATAATTGCACTTATGCACCTGTGAATGATTTAATCCCGCATGTGTTGAATATCGTGGGCATTTTACAACTTAGCCCCTAGACTTTTAGCACCAGTTGCTAATAAGTCTAGGGAGTTAAGTTATTTGCATATTGGTCCCTGTGCGCCCAGTACACGTGCCTTGCGCGTGAAGGCTTGGAGTTTTTGCACCAGGACCCCTTGAGTTTCAGGTTCTGTTACATTTTAGCCCCCAGAAGATACAAACAGGTTCTTGTGCACTGTGGGCTCTTGTTTGTTTTAAATAAATATCAACTTTCATCCAAATTGAGTGAAAATTGGATATGTGGCTCCTGCCACTGTGTAGAATTTTCACCAATTTTTGGGAAAATTTTTGAGCCTTTTATTATTTTTAAAAATTCAAAAAAATCCAATTTTGCCTCTGTTCAGATTATAAAATCCCAAAAAATATTAAAACCCTTTCATAAATTCTAAAAAAATTAGGAGTTGTTAATTTTTGTGTCCTTGATTTTTTGTGCATTTTTTGTCCTTTTTGTATATATAAAAACCTAAAAATAGAAAAACCCCTTAAAACTCATAAAAATTCTAAAAAATCATAGAAAATTCGAAAAATCATAAACTCTTTTCCTAAATTTTCTTCATTGCTTCTATTTTTCATAAAAATTACCTCCAGGTCTTGAAAAGACCATTTGATATTTTTAAGTGGTCTTTGAAGCCTCGCTGGACAGTAGCATTGTTTTTCTTTCTTCTTTGATTTTTAGAAAACCCCATAAAAATAATAAAATTCTCAAAAATTTAACAAAAACTGGAAAAAAATATAAAAAAACATAAAAATATTTTTGTTTGAATTTTTGGAGCTTTTTAGAGTAGTTCAATAATTTGTTGTTTGTGCTTGTTTTCACCTTTTTATCATTTTTCTTCATATCTAAAAATCCAAAAAAAATATGAAAACATTAAAAACCACCAAAAAAATATTTGTTTATATTTTATTCATTTGTCGACTACTTCGTAGGCCGCAAGGCCATCTCGTGCTCCTCGAGTTCGACCCTGGGAGCTATACCAGGTCAATCCCATAGCTAGGATTGCTATTTGATTTTTCGTGTTTTATCTGCTTGATTGGTCGTCCGATTTTTGTTTCTTGTTGAGCTCTGAGTCCCGAGTGACTGAGGTCACAACGACCGTAGTGACGACTTTACCTTAGTCATTTGGGAGGCTCATCACCCGCCGTTCATCTTATCCAACTGCAACGCCACCCCCGCCATGCACCCCCTCCCCTTCCTCCATTCATCTTCTACAACCGTCAAGCCCCGCCACCATCTCCCTATAAAACCCCCTCCCTCCAGCCTCGTCTGGCATCCGCCATTTCAAGAAATATACAAGCTCGCCCGACCTCCTTGGTGACAGCAAGTGACAACGGGGTGCGCAACAACGCCTCCTCCGACGAGAACCAAGGGACCTTTGTTCCTTGTCGCAGTTGCTCTCTGGCACTGCTCCACCCGGCCGTCGTCATCACGCCAGGTACCCCCTCGCCCTCCGGTCCTGCTCCAAGTCCACAGCCTCACCCAGCCCTCTTCTTCTCCAGCCTTGCATAGGCTGGAGTCCTCTCCCCCTCCTTTCACCACCCGTGCTTCGCCTCGCACTGGCTTCGTCTTCCAGATCCACTGTACAGACCCTTGCCCGCGCACGGAGCCCCATTTCCCCCATTTGTTTTTCTCCTGCTTCTAACCTTGCAGGTCTAGCGAACCTCCGAAGCCACCATCGCTCGGCCGTGTATTAGCCGAGCTCCGCCGCATTTGCGCCTCCCCTCGTGCCGTGTGTCGGCCGAGGAGCAGCACCATCACTGTCGCCTCAAAGCTTAGCTCCTCTGCTCTCCGCCGATCGAGCTCCACCGCCCTCCATCGTAGAGACCACCTCCGTCTACGCCTCGTCGCCCCTCTCCTCCATCTCCGCAGACCAGCCTCTGCGCCTCCGCCTCCTCCGCCACCACCCAGTCTCGTCCTCTGTCGCCTTCCCAGGCCTCAGCCGGTTGTGTCTCGACTGACCAAGGCCCAGGCGATCCCCCCCACCCGTCGCGCCTTGCGCGTTGCACGGCCATCGCTTCCGCCCCTGTCGCGCCTCCGCCTTCGACCGATCCTCTCTCACAGTCGCCGTTGGATCGTGGCAATAGCACGTGATCCAAAGGTTACTAAGCCGCCACGTGGAGGACCCGAACCATACTCCCATACTTCAAGGCTCGGATACGCCGAACCACAGGCTCGATACCCAAGCCTAAGCCCTGTCGTTCGTACCATAGGTTCGGGTCTGAACCTTAGCCTTGGGGCCTCCAGAACCTCAGCTCCGCTCCCGAGCCTCCTGGGCCATCAAGGCCCCTGGCATTTTTCTAAATTACAAAAACACCCCTGCTAGGGGTAAATTACAGATGGGCCCCTCAAGCTTTTATTAATTACAGATAAGTCCTCACAGGGATCTCTTTGTAAGAAAAAAATTTATTTTATTTACATTTTAGTCCCTAAAATTTCATTTTAGCATATCTTTTTCATACGAACTCCATTTTCAGCATATAATATGTCATTTTGAATCTATTTCCATGCTCTATCACTTGGCATAATTTGTGGACAGATTTGAGGCTGTTTATTGATAATTATTATTGAGGATATCTGTCAGCTTATGCAGGCTTATTTTGACTTATCTGAGCCACATTTTCCTTGGGAAAATTGACGATTTATTTTGCAGGGATTTGTTGGAGTTGCACTAATATTTTAAGACTTAATTTTTGCAGGGTTTAATTAATGGAGATTGATTAGATGTATTGACTTGTTGGTATTGACTGCAAACATTTCTTGAGAGTAAAATTAGTAAGATTTCGAAGATAAAAATCATCGTAGGATTATATATATTTCTATCTGGATTCTTTCCTGCCTCTGGATTAAATTGATTACATTTTCTTTTGAGAACTCTTATTTGATCTGTGATTTCATTTCGAGGATATTGATTAATTTTATTTGGATTAAAAATCACTAAAAATCGCAGATCTTGTGCTGAATTGTTGTCCCTGTATATGTTTCTTCGCACTTGCATCACTTTGCATCTCATTGCATTGTACATTCTTCAACACAGAAATTAATCAAGCATTGATTAATTATTTAGTTTGATTTAAGACCATGCAATTAGGAATCACCGTTCCCTGTGTTTGACCTTGGTAAACTTGCCAAGCAAAAATACTCCACAACATTCAAAGATTGTGGTGTTTTGATCAACCAATTTTCGCCTCTTATACTACAATTATCGATTATTAAAGAGATGAATTTCACGTTCAACAAATGGCACCGTTGCCGGGGAACAACGAATTTTTAGGGTTTTAAATCATTTTTTTGTAATTGATTTTTTTGTGAAATTAATTTTTGTGTCATTTTTTTCTGCATTTTATTCTGCATTTCTTTCTTACTCCATATATTAACCACAATTTCTCTCTTTGCAGACTTCTGGGAGTGGAATTTTTAGATTAAATAAAGGATCTGAAAGGAAGATTGAATTCAATTTTGTGAGAGAGAGCTTAGCTTAGGTTTAATTTTCTGTAGTATTCTCAGGGTCCCTCTCTTTAAACCCTTGTGATAATACAGACTGAACTTTTTCTGTGGTGTGTCGGGTCTGTTTCAACTCCTTCTGTGTGATTGGGATCTGACTTGAGTGGCATAAGACTTAGGCACATATACGACCGTTTCTTTATCATTTATTGTGCTCGTAATTCTTAGGCCACACTCTCACTAATATACGCACTATAGATCGTTCAACATTAGCCAAATTCTGAAATCAATTCTTCCTGTTAATAGAACTATCTGCTTAGGGTGTTTTTCGTCTATGCATATCATTTAGTGTAATTTAAATTCCTTATCTTGCATACCGCATGAAGAATGCGAGGATTCACTGTAAGTCCTTCTCTTAAGCATACATCATTGATTTACGTTTGTATAGTATTTTCTGATCCTCCTTTCTCAAAGTTTTACAACTTAGGATTTAAAGGAATTGGGACTGTTCGTTAGGCGTGATTTTTTGTGCTCACATAAACTACAGTGATAACCTTAACGTAAAACCAAGACTGCTAATCAAGGCGACTGTAAATAAACTGACATAAAATTAATCTGTGTCTGGTGGAGAGAAACCCACTCATTGTTTGTAAGGACTAGAACACACACTTTGGGTAGAGCCAAAACTGAAAATTTTCACAAAGACTACTGTTTTTAAAAATAATTAGCTACTTTTCAGTGAGGTTTCGGGTAGCCGTTTTACGGTCTGACTTCCCTTAGCAGAGCGGGTGGTTTATAGGACACCGCGGAAGACTCCATCCTCAAGTAACACGGATAGCTGTTTAAACGGTCCGTACTTACACCTATACTGGCTAAGAGTAGGTGCAACTAGTTGTACGAACTCGGGACAGTCTTTGTGAAATATTTCAGTACCTAACAGCTCCGCTTAATTTGCAAGATCGTCTTGTCATTAAATTAAAATTGAAAAGATAAGCGACCGAACCTTGATGTGCCTTCATATGTGTTGAGTGGTGAACTTGAGAATTGTCTTGTGTTTGCTTTGTGTCTGCTTCCTCGTGAAGACTCTCTCCATCCTCCTTGTCTTAGAATCTTGATCTTTTCACTCCTTCGCTAAGGAATCTCTTATCCTTAGCAAAAACCTCATTTAAATTCAACACTTATCTATGAACTCTTCCTTTCTTAAGGTGAATCATAATGCCTCCAAAGAGGAACCCTGAGGACGATGAGAATGACAGTGACCGTATCCGGGCACTCTTGGCTAGGATAACCGCTGCCGGACAACACAATGAACTACTTAGGACGCAGTTGGCAATACTACAACAAGACAAGGCTGCTATGGAAGACATGTATCTCCCGGAGATAGATAAAGACTATAATTGGTTGAGACCTGCCCCCCCTGAGGATGCGTTCGAACACAAACCACATTTCCTTGCATTATTACCAAAGTTTGGAGGAAATAATCATGAAGAACCATATATCTTCCTCCGTGACTTCGAGTTAGTCTGTGCTAACCTCTGCTACCCTAGGCTTAGCCAAGACTACATAAGGTTGAGGGCTGTCCCCTTCGCCTTGACTGATAAGGAAGCTTACTGGCTGAAAAATCTAGGGGAAATAGTCACTACATGGGCTACATTCAAGACTTTGTTCTTAAATAAATTCTACCCAGTAAGTAGAATCAATCAGATGAGGATCAATCTCACGAGTTTTACCCAACACCCGAGCGAACCATTTCATGAAACCTGGGAAAGATTCACAGACTTAGTACAGAAATGCCCAGGACATGGGATAAGTAAAATGATGCTGGTCCAAAGTCTTGTCAGCGGGCTGAACCCTGAGACCCAAGGGTTAGTTAGTGCATCTTGTGGAGGAAGCTACATGGGATGCCACGAGGACACCGTCTACAAGGTGTTCGAGAGACTTGCTGAATCCAGTCATGCACAAACCACCAGCCGGGCTTACATAGCCGGCTCCAAAAAGATGGTGAATAATCTGACGATCGATCAAAGTGCTGATATGGGAATAATAGCTGATAAGCTAACTATGGTCGAGCAGATTTATAAGAAGGTGGATGAGCTCCAGCTCCATAAATCATCTGATATGGAGAAATTCGCTAAATTGCCTAAGTAAATGGAGGAATTTGCTGATAGGGTATAAAAGATACCAGTCCTGACTGCACCCCCCACACCCATACACCACATTCACTACATTCAAGGTCAAGGGGTAGGGCAACATAGCCAATGGGGTGGAGACCAAGTCTTGTCCCACCAAGTTGAGGAATCCTCCGCTCAAACTAATTACGAGGAAACTCCACAAGTCATGGAGATAAACGGAGTTTGGTATAACCTGGAACTGGTCAACTGCTCATACCAAAACTCTACCCTGAACCTAGGGATGAGCATCGGGCCGGGTCCAACCTAGCCCAACCCGAGCCCGATTTCAGTTTTTGGGCTTACGGGCCGGGCCTAGGCCCGTTGAATTTCAGAAATTGCAGCCCAAGCCCGAGCCCGACCCGCAAGTACATGGGTCGGGCTCGGGTCGGGCCGGCCCGCTATATGAAAAAAAGATTTAAATCGTTAATATAATACACATTTAATATGTAAATATACAAATTGAATATGTATTTCTTCAAAACATGAACATAGTTAATGTCTAAATATCATAGAATAATGGCAATTTAAGAAGAAATATCAAATGTGATATTAGAAATCATAAATTATATAAGGGAAAAACATTAGGATTATATACGGGCCTACACTCGGGCCCATATTCGGGCCGGCCCACGGGCTTCGGGCTCGGGCCCAAGCTTGCCCGAACCCGGCCTGAAAATTGGATCGGGCCAAAAATCAAGCCCAAGCCAGCCCATTTATCATTCGGGCTCGGGCCGGGCTCGGGCTTTATCGGGTCGGGCACCGGGCTAGGCCGGGCCCTACCCAATGCTCATCCCTAATTGAACCCTTGTCCACCACAAGCCCGACCCACCTACCACCCTCAACTGCAGCAGCGGCAACAATATCGCACGGGTTATCAGAACCCGCAACCTCATCCACAACAGAACCAACGCCAAAGCCAACAGGGCCAATATCAGCGACCTCAGGCCAGGCGGGGCCAAGTGTCATCCTCTTCTTCTATCTCTCCAGAACTCCAACGAGTGCTGGATGAGCTTCACGACATGAGAGTTGACATAAATCGACTCTCTCGATAGAGAGATGAGGTGACCGCACCCTAGATCGTGATTCCGGCTCCAAGAACCAATGTGAAATATCCAAAATTACAGGGTTTAGATTGCAAAATTTCCAAAATAAATACACTGCAGATGATAAATTAACTAGTAATTTTTGAATACAAAACACTGGGCGGAAGGAATGCAAAATACCCCCGCCTCAGGCTAACCCAAATAGCCTTGTACATAATCAGGTATCAATCTCTGACTATTTCGTACCTGAACATGAGCTCTCATTAAATAATAATGCTTATCACATTTCTCTTAGGAGCGGAAAGACCGTAACCATGCCTGATCGAGCAAAGGAACACAGAGACATAGCCCTAGTGTCCACCAATTCGCACAACCCTAGGGAAATTGATGAAAGAAGAAAAGAGGAGAAAGAGGAAGTCCCACCCACACCACTTGGAGAAAATGAAGCGTCAGAGTCTGAGTCTGACAAGGGAACACCACAAAAACATCTGCATCACCTTGCCACCAATTTCCCTGCTTTTAGTCAAAGTCCTGTAAACAATTTCACATTCAATAAAAGTGATGTTCTTGATCACAGCAAGTCCATTCCTTTCTCCTGTGCTCTTACGACAGGAAAGAAGAAAAACATAAAAAACCAAAAAAATGATGAAGAGATGGCCTGCATCTGTAAGGAAAACATTAAGGTCACTCTGTCCCTAGACGAGATGATAGAAAGAGACTTGGCTTTTCGAAAATACCTGAAGGTGAGATGTACACCAACAAGGGTCAGCAAATAGACTCCTAGCCGAACAAAGAAACACATACTCTTAATTTCCACATCTCATCTTATAAAAAATGAGTTGCCAAGAAAGAATAGAGACATGGGTGCTCACTTTGTCACTAGCCACATCAAAGAAATCAAGTTTGCAAGAACATTATTATACAATGGATCATCTATCAATCTCATGCCCACAACCCTATTTGAGCATCTTAATCTAGGTCCTCTTAAGCAATCTGTAGTTGTACTTCAATTCGCAGATACATCAACAAAGAGACCTAGAGGAGAGATTCGAAATGTTGTCATCAACATAGAGGGACAAAACTACCCAGTAGATTTCACAATACTTGACATGGATGTCCCTAGAAATTGGAAAGACTCCCAAATGATACTAGGGCGACCCTTTCTAAGGACCGCATGAGCTATATTTGATTACACATCTGGGAGAATCCAATTTGGAAAAGTAGAACTGAAAATGAAGCAAACTAGGTTTCAAAGACCTGACACTGAGTCGAGCACTGAGTCTGAAAAATCAGAAACTGAGACTGAATATACAATAGCAACAGTTGGGCCTTGGAATCAAAATCCGACTGCTATGATAGGCTCAACCTCATATGAGGAGGAAATTGTTGACGACATAGTATGCCGGCTCATTCATGCATCTACCTATACTCTTGAAGACTCAGAGGCCCCTCTGGACATGTCAGTCCATTCTCCTTATGGACATTCACTGAGTAAGGTATACAGATCGGACGTGGCACTTGCCACACCGCATTCCATCATTAGCGATCCGATGGTGGCCGATATGGATACACTGCAGGCATCCACATCACAACAAGAAGCATCACTAAGGGGACCAGACCATTAACCTTCCTGAACTCAAACCATTTCCCCCTACAATTAAGTATGCCTTCCTTGCAGAAGAAAAGGGATGGTTTCCGGTCATTATCAGTTCACATCTGACCGAAGAGTAGGAGATCCACCTGCTTAATGTTTTTAGAGAAAAACTGCAAGGCTATAGGCTGGAGATTGTCTGATCTCCCAGGGATAAACCCAGCCCTGTGCTCACACCATATTTACCTGGAGGATAATGCTAAACCCTCCCATGAGTGCCAATGCAGATTGAATCCAAACTTACGGGAGTGGTTAAGACTGAGATCGAAAAATGGTGTAAAGCTGGGTTCATATATCCCATCTCCGACTCCAAATGGGTGTCACCTTTGCATGTAGTCTCGAAAAAGTCGAGACTTCAGATTATCACCAATGAGGATGGAGAAGCGATCACAACACGTGTACCCACGTCGTGGTGTGTCTGTGTGGATTACAGTCGTCTGAATGCCGCAACGAAGAAGGATTACTTTCCGCTGCCTTTCATTGATCAAATCCTGGAGAGATTGGCAGGGAGAGAATACTTTTGTTTCTTAGATGGGTACTCGGGCTACAATCAGATGGCCATCACCCCCGAGGACCAGGAAAAGACTATTTTTACATGTCCCTTCGGCACATATGCATTCAAGCAAATGCCTTTTGGGCTTTGCAATGCCCCGGCACCTTTCAGCGATGCATGATTGCGATTTTTACCGACATGGTTGGGGTTTTCCTGGAGGTCTTCATGGATGACTTCTCGGTCCATGGTGATTCATTCGATGATTGTCTAGCGCACATAGATCAAGTCCTCTATAAGTGTAGAGAAGTGAATTTGGTGCTCTCTTGGGAGAAAAGCCATTTCATGGTAAAAGAGGGCATTGTATTGGGGCATGTCATCTCCAAGAAGGGAATGGAGGTTGACCCTGCCAAAGTTGATGTGATCAAGAAGCTTGAGCCACCTATAAATGTGAAAAGAGAACGGTCTTTTCTAGGACATGTCAGATTTTACAAGAGATTTATCAAGGATTTTTCAAAAATTGCCCGACCACTTACTGACCTCCTAGGAAAAGACACCGAGTTCCTAGTAGATCATAAGTATCTTGAAGCCTTCGAACTACTCAAAAGGAGTATCATTGAGACTCCCGTCCTACAAGCCCCCGATTGGTCTCTTCCCTTCGAGATCATGACAGACGCATCCAATTTTGCGGTAGGGGCTGTATTAGGACAACGAAAAGAGGGAATATCGTATGCTATTCACTACGCAAGCAAAGTTTTAGACTCCGCTCAGAAAAATTACACTGTGACCGAAAAGGAAATGCTTGCTGTGGTTTTTACCTTAGAAAAATTTCGATCTATACTTCTAGGATGTAAGGTGACAGTTTACACATACCACTCTACCATTCGATACTTAATGGCCAAAAAGGACGCAAAAGCACGACTTCTGAGATGGATTCTACTGCTTCAAGAATTTGATTTGAAGATTAAAGACAAACATGGTGTTAAAAATGTCGTGGCTGATCATTTATCACGGATCGAACATAACAAAATTCTGAAATCTGAATCCATCCGTGAAACCATCCCAGACGAGTCAATTTCTGCTATTGACTCAGTCCCTTGGTATGCATACACGGTGAATTATTTTATCACCAAAGAAGTTCCTCAAGGTTGGCTCAGAAACAAAATCGATCGACTCATATCTGAAGCAAGACACTATCATTGGGAAGATCCGCTCCTTTTCTTTGAAGGACCGGATTGCATATGGAGAAGATGTATTCCTAAAGAGGAATACCAAAGTATCCTCAATCTATGCCACACCTTGGAGGCGGGAGGACATCATTTTGGGAAAGGACCGGTGAGAAAATATTGCAGTGTGGATTTTACTAGCCGACCTTGTTTAAAGATGCTTACAATTTTGTCAAGTCGTGCCCCATCTGTCAGAGAATGGGAGGAACCATTGGTTCCAAAGATGCCATGCCTATGCAACCTGTGATCATCTGTGATGTATTCGATGCATGGGGCATTGACTTTATGGGTCCATTCCCTAATAGTCAAGGATTTGAATATATTCTTTTCGCGGTTGATTATTTATCTAGATGGGTGGAGGCTATCCCTACTCGAGCAGCAGATAGCAAAACTGTGTGCAAGTTTTTGAAAGATCATTTCGAGATTTGGAATCCCAAAAGTTTTAATATCTGATGGGGGGAAGCCACTTTGTCAACATGGAGGTGAAGAAGTTGACTAAGGAATACGGCATCGAGCATCGTGTCGCTACTCCTTACCATCCACAATCCAATGGCATGGCCGAGATGTCAAACAGGGAGGTTAAAGGAATTATACAGAAACTCGTCCGCCCTGACATGAAGAACTGGTCCCAACTACTGGACCAGGTTCTATGGGCCTACCGGACAGCTTATAAAACCCCATTGGGCACCTCCCCGTTTAGAATGGTATATGGAAAGACATGCCATTTGCCCGCTGAACTCGTACATAAATCAGAATGGGCAATCAAAAAATTAATTGGATCTGTCATCAAGGAAAGAAGAACTGAGAGATGAATTTGAATGAACTATCTGAAATCCGAAATCATGCTTATGAAAACAACACCATTTACAAGGACAAGGTAAGGAGATGGCATGACAAGAACATTCCAACCAAGATCTTTGTCTCGGGGTAGAAAGTTTGGCTATTTAATGCAAAATTGAAAATTTTCCAAGGGAAATTGAAATCAAAATAGACGGGACCCTTCATTGTAAGAGAGGTACACAATAATGGTAGTGTTGAGATCTCTGAGACCGCAGATACCACGCAAACATCTATAGTCAACGGTCAGCTACTTAAACATTTCGTCGAATCCAATGAGCAATTAGTACAAGTTGAACAGATCTCCTTCACTTCGGGCATAGATTTTGACGAAAAATTTGATCTGCCCAGATAAACCGCCTCTCTGGAACCTACACTCTTCTATATATCCATCTACCCGCTCTCGGTCCCCCGATACTTAGGGGACCGATTTCATTGTGTATATTTCACTTCTGTGCTTTCTGTTTTTGGCCCATCTATACTTAGTATGAGCTATGTCTACATTTCACTTTGTGCCATGGGGACATAACACAAGCTAAGTATGGGGGGGGTGTTTGTATATATTTTACCTACTTTATCCATAGCTCGTACTTTAAACATTTTTATCAAACATCAGGGATGGGTACAAGTAGTATATATTATGTGTATAATACCTTTAAAAAAAGAGAAGAAAAAAAGAGAAGAAAAAAAACAAAAAACAACATCACTCATGGTCTTGCATTCCATTAAGCATTTCATACATTCCTTGGTTGTTATATTCCTGACACATTCACCATCACTCAAGGCCTGAGGATTTTTGAGGACACTTGATTTTTGAGATCTTGAGATTCTGAGTTAGCCATCCTTAGTCACTAGGGTTTTTGACCTTAATTATCCACACTTCCCTGCTTTGAAAGATTTGAGCGCTATATTGCACTCTTCATCTCTACCTTTAAAAAGAATATGATCAGCACAATCACTCCCACAACTTCATGATTGATGAGATGAGTTGAGTTATCACTTGAGGAACTGGGACTAGAGATTTGAGTTTAGACCCGATCCGATGATATTCGAGGATGGGATAAAGTTAATGAAGGCTGCAGAAAACCTGAGTGTCAGCAAAACCCGAGCCAGTATGTGAGCAAGATTCATATGCTATCTCTTTGATAAATGACCTAAGTGCCAGGGTGTGATGAAACTTAATGATTGTTGATCAGTGTGCGCCAACTTTTGGTAAAAGCAGTGGAGCTAGCCAACAAAAGAAAAGAAAAAGAAATGTCAAAGAAAAGCTCTATCAGGATGCCAGACGAGGCCGGAGGGAGGGGGGTTTTATAGGGTGATGGTGGCGGGGCTTGACGGTTGTAGAAGATGAACAGAGGAAGGGGAGGGGGCGCATGGCGGGGGTGGCGTTGCAGTTGGAGAAGATGAACGCAGGAAGGGGAGGGGGTGGGTTACGTGTCGTGCATGTGCGCGCAAGAGGAGAAGGTGGCACGTGCGTGGCACGTGCGCCAGGAGAGAGAGAGGACAACAAGTGGGGTGCCACGTGGCAGTCTAGAAGATGAACGCATGAAGGGGAGGGGGTGGGTTACGTGTCGTGCATGTGCGCGCAAGAGGAGAAGGCGGCACGTGCGTGGCACGTGCGCCAGGAGAGAGAGGACAGCAAGCGGGGTGCCACGTGGCACACCTAGGGACTGCCACGTGGCACCCCAAAAAAATTCAAAATTTAAAGTTAAAGAAAAATAGAAAAGAAATAGAAGGAGAACTCGGATCGAAAAATTTTCTTCACAAAAGTTGTTCGTTTCGATGAGATCTACAACTTTTTTGACGGATTCGTGAGCAAAAGAGGTCATCCGTGTGAAGTGGTATATTTGGTGGTTCTCCATGCGTATAGAAAACCGGCTTTTTAGGTTTTGTAATTTTTTTATTGCTTTAGAGAGGATAAAAATTATAGAAAAAATATGGAAAATATAAGAAAATTAATTACACACTAATCTAATTTTTTTGGATTTTTAATAAATATGAAAATAGGAAAATAAAATGGGAGTAAGAAACACACTATTTTTGTACAGACTTACAACGGACGCTTGGACTTTGTCAGTTTCTTTGATTTCGATTTTAATCTGGATTTAAGTTTTTGTGTCTTTAATAAAACTTTCATCGAAGAACACAAATGAATAAGCAATAAAATTACAAGGGTAAATTATGTACATAAAATCTTAGGTCAAAAATGGGAAAAAGTCAACATGCACAAAAGAGGCCCAAAATCCAACTTTCACAAATGAGCTCCGAATTTTACGAAATTGGTCTTGTTTTGAAGGTATTTGAAAATGGAGTACTTTAAAAGTGAGCAGACCAAAATCGGACACTGTATGTGGGAGATATGCTTAGTTTAGTCTGTCAGACGTGAAATCAGACTTTGGGATTATTTGACACTTATTTGAGTTAGTAATTTTTTTGTATTTTTTATTTAATAACGTTAGTAATATCTACACAATGGAGGTGGTTTGGGGTCAATCGGAGTTTAGGATGAATTATTTACAAATGTGAGAAGTTAGCGGCTTTTTGGGCTAATTTACACTTGGGATTTTTAATGCAATTGTACACAATGAAATGCAAATATTATTTACACATGTATGAATGCTAATGATGCTTTGTTAATGGTTAAATGCATGTGGATGTTTGGGGAACAGAGCCTAAATGACCAATCTTAGCATGATGAATACGGGATTCATCATACCCCTATACTTAAACCATGCTCGTCCCCGAGCATGAATGAATGACTTAGTTGAATACATCCCTAACTGTGCATGTGAATTTTCAAGGCTCGATTCATAGAAGACCCTTAATTTGAGTAATCCTAAAATCCTCGGCTCAGCCAAGCTTTAATCAAAAGGAACCCAACTTCTCTAATTTTCAGACTCTCTGTTTGTACATATAGTATAAGGATATGTATCTTAGTGTACTGCATTTATGAGAGTCAAGTCAAGACATCACCCAAAGTTCCAATCCAAGAGACTCTCCTCTAGACCTACTCCTCAACACTAGGGAATAAATCTATTCTTGCTTTAGTCAACCATCTCATTATTTGTCAGACTTGAAAGTGTAGATGGTCGGCCAGATGAAGGAGGGCATAAGATTGTGTCTGATTTTCTCTCCCTTACATTGGAACAAGGTGCCTCTGTAGTGCCTCATTACTCAACACAAGTATATTTTTAGTTTGTTGACCAATGTGTCCCTCAAGAGAGTTGGAGTCGTCTACACTTGTTTTTCTGGGAGTACACTGGGGTGTGTCTCTTTTGAGTATCTAAGATACCTTCGACACCCAGACTTGTAGCATTTATGATGCAGATCCCTTTTTTGGTGTCAGTCCGACTCCTTGGTCCTAATTAGCGCTTGGTCCATGTGGACACTTTGAAAATGTTTGGGAGTGCTTGCCAATGGTGGAAGCTCCTCCTTGGTGACAGCAAGTGACGACGGGGTGCGCAACAACGCCTCCTCCAACGAGATCCATGGGACCTTTGTTCCTTGTCGCAGTTGCTCTCCAGCACTGCTCCACCCGGCCGTCGTCATCACGCCAGGTACCCCCTCGCCCTCCGGTCTTGCTCCAAGTCGATGGCCTCCCCCAGCCCTCTTCTTATCCAGCCTTGCACAGGCTGGAGTCCTCTCCCCCTCCTTTCACCACCCGTGCTTCGCCTCGCACTGGCTTCGTCTTCCAGATCCACTGTCCAAACCCTCGCCCACGTACGGAGCCCCATTTCCCCCCTTTGTTTTTCTCCAGCTTCTAACCTTGCAGGTCCAGCGAACCTCCGACGCCACCATCACTCGGTCGTGTATTGGTTGAGCTCCGCCACATTTGCGCCGCCCCTCGCGTCGTGTGTCAGCCGAGGAGCAGCACCATCACCGTCGCCTCGAAGCTTAGCTCCTCTGCTCTCCGCCGATCGAGATCCACCACCGTCCACCGCGGAGACCACCTCCACCTGCACCTCGTCGCCCCGCTCCTCCATCTCCGCAGACCAGCCTCCGCGCCTCCGCCTCCTCCGCCAGAGCCCATGCTCGCCCTCCGCCACCTTCCCAGGCCTCAGCCGGTCGTGTGTCGACCGGCCCAGGCCCAAGCGATCGCCCCCCCTCCCCCCTCCCCCCCCGCCGCGCCTTACGCGCTGCACGACCATCGCCTCCGCCCATGTCGTGCCTCCGCCTTCGACCGATCCTCGCTCATAGCTGCTATTGGATCAGGGCAATAGCCCTTGATCCAACGGCTACTAAGCCGCCACGTGGAGGACCCGAATCATACTCCCGTACTTCGAGGCTCGGATACGCTGAACCACATGCTCGGTACCCAAGCCTAAGCTCTGTCATCCGTACCACAGGTTCGGGTCCGAACCGTAGCCTTGGGGCCTCCCGAACCTCAGCTCTGCTCCCGAGCCTCCTGGGCGCACGTGTAAGGCATGTGCACAGTGGAAAATTTGCATCAAGGCCCCTAGCATCTTTATAAATTGCAAAAATACCCCTGCTAGGGGTAAATTATAGACGGGCCCCTCAAGCTTTTATTAATTACAAATAAGTCCTCTTAGGGACCTCTTTGCAAGAAAAACTTTATTTTATTTACATTTTAGTCCCTGAAATTTCATTTTAGCATATCTTTTTCATATGAACTCCGTTTTCAACATATAATATGTCATTTTGAAGCTACTTCCATGCTCTATCACTTGGCATAATTTATGGACAGATTCGAGGCTGTTTATTGATAATTATTATTGAGGATATCTGTCAGCTTATGCAGGCTTATTTTGACACATCTGAGCCACATTTTCCTTGGTAAAATTGACGATTTATTTTGCAGGGATTTGTTGGAGTTGCACTAATATTTGAAGACTTAATTTTTGCAGGGGTTAATTTATGGAGATTGATTAGATGTATTGACTTGTTGATATTGACTGCAAATATTTCTTGAGATTAAAATTAAAAAAATTTCGAAGATAAAAATCCTCGCAGGATTATATATATATATATATATATATTTCTATCTAGATTCTAACCTGCCTCTGGATTAAATTGATTACATTTTCTTTCGAGAACTCTTATTTGATCTGTGATTTCATTTCGAGGATATTGATTAATTTTATTTGGATTAAAAATCACTAAAAATCGCAGATCCTGTGCTGAATTGTTGTCCTTGTATATGTTTCTTCGCATTTGCATCACTTTTCATCTCATCGCATTTTACATTCTTCAACACAGAAATTAATCAAGCATTGATTAATTATTTAATTTGATTTAAGACCACGCAACTCGGAATCACCGTTCCCTGTGTTCGACCTTGGTGAACTTGCCAAGTAAAAATACTCCACAACATTCAAAGATTGTGGTGTTTTGATCAACCGATTTTCACCTCCTATACTACAATTATCTATTATTAAATAGGTGAATTTCGCATTCATCACTAACTCCTTAGATATTCATCCAAGCATCAGCTTCTATGATTCATTCAATGAATCAACAACTGTATGATTATCAAGTTGGCCATGGTACATAACCCTTATTGTACAGAGGGACCTTATAGTGCATTCATTCATTCAATCTCAGAAAGGGAGTGAAAAATAATCAATATCTTTTATTGATAAATCATTTATTACAATAACATTTATTGTAGGAATGGTTTTCCCGGGGCTCACATTGCTAACAGTCTCTATATCCTTCTGAGTAATAAGCACATGACTTCCTCATTCTTAATGCATCTCACTTGAGAAAGGTCTTTGATCTTTTTTCCTCTTTCTTTGGCCAACCTAAATATATCCTTCTGACCCTCCTTAGAATCGAGATTTTTGTACGAAACTTCATAAGCTTTTGACTTAGCTTCTCTACAGCCTTCTTTGCTATTTTGTAGGTTGTGACAGTTTCCTCTGTTCTATCCACATAGCTTTAAAACATGCTCTTTTAATTTTGAGCTTCTCTTGCATCCCTCCACTCTATCATCAAGCCTCCTTTTAGCATAGAGCTCCTCCCTTTGACTCGCATAACATCTCTTTGGCTAACCTTCGGATACAAGATGCCACCGCCTCCCACATCTCATTTGCACTTCCGTTACATTCCCAAGATAAGTCTTCTAGAACCTTCTCCCTCGAGCTTGATTGCTTCAATTGGAGATTCTACAATCTAGTTCTAATGATCTTGGAAACCCTCCTTTTCTTTACCGGCCCTTTTATTTGCATATTCATGACTGACAAGCGACGTTGAATTGTCAAACTCTCTTGTGGATTACTTTGTAGTCTTTACAATACAATTGATCTCTTCTCGTCAATGCAAAGTAATCTATTTGTTTTCTAGTCGGGCCACTCTTATAAGTAACTAAATGCTCCTCTCTCTTAATGAAGAGAGTGTTAGTTATGAAAAGATGACTTTTAAGTGAAGGGATGTCACTTTTCATGAAGAGAGATGGTGACTTTTAGGCCTTATAAAGGATATCTAGGCCTTTGGTTTCATTCATTCATTCTACACTCATTTTTTAGTGCTCAAGAAAAGAATCTTCACATGCTCTCTATTCTATTCTCTGTGAGAAATGAAGTTGCTTTGTGCATTCAACCTTCTAGCATTGTTTTTTGTGAAACATTTGTATATATGATCATTTTATTTACCTCACACTGCATTGAATATAATATTGGCATAGTGAGAATTTTAGTTCCTATATTACTATATGAGGTGCTCAGATGTGCACACCCCTCTTCGCGTTAGGAAGAGAAATTTAACATTAGTTGTCTCTGTTGTTGTTAACTGTGGAGGATCTGTCCTTGTTTAAAGAAGCTTGTCAGTGAAAAGGGACTGAAGTTTTGGTCATTTGAAAAGACTCTTGTCGAGGTTTTCATTTGGTTTAAATTTTCTCATAAAACTACATGTGTTATTGTGATTGCTTGCTTATATTTTTCATTGCATAGGATTGCGCTTTTGGTATCATTTATTTATGATCCACATGCTTAAAGGGGACATTAACTGATTCGATTGATAGATATGCTTTTAGAACAAGTTTGGATTATCATATGGTATTAAATCCTAGTTCACGTTGTCATCATAACTGACTCAAATGAAATGACCTACAAGAACATATTAAAGAGCTAAGCAAATTCCACCAACCGACCACTGTCCTTCAATTGGACCAACTCCTCACACCAGAAGATGAAGATTGTAATATTCTTGTAGGCTGATGACTTTTATGTTTGGCACATGGTGGAGAAACCCTTCAAATTTATTGAGAATAAAGATGAATACACTTATGCAGAGAGGAAGTAAATTGCCTAAATTTTAAATGCAATCGATGCCTTATATTATGCTCTCTTTCAATATGTCTAGAGATAATGTAAATCTCTACACAGAATTTGTTAGTTGTTACTAATGACAGGTTTGAAAAACAGTCGTCAATAATAATTTATTAACAACTAACAAATATAACCGTCATTAAATATCGTCGCAAAAGAACCATCTGTTTGCAGTGTCCCCAGATCACTCATGAAGGAGCGAGCACAGTGAAAGAATCTCAACTCTGTATGCGCACACATGAGAGTATGAGATGTTTAAATACACAAGGTGTTTCAGATATCGTGAGTCAGATCCTGAGCCTTGGACAAGTATTCTACCCATAAAGCTACGAACTAAGGTGTTTCACCCATTCTCACTTGATTGAGAACACAAGGAAACAACAATTGAGGAGTTCACTAATTTCAAAACAATGACCCTCAATGACTTGCTAGGTAATCTTCCTGCTTAAAAAAATAAGCTCGGTAATAAAAAACATAGAAGAAGATTCCAAGAAGAAGATTTTAGCATTCGAGGCTAACCATTAAAGAAGAAGAAAGAATAACAACCATCGTGAGTCAGATCCCGAAGCGTGGATGCGTATTTCTCCTCAGAAAGCTACCAACTAAGGTATTACATGGACTCTCACCTAATTGGGAACACAAGGCAATACCAATTGAGGAGTTCACAAATTTCAAAACAATGACCCTCAATAACTTGATAGATAATCTTCTTGCCTACAAGGCTAAGCTAGATAACAAAAAGAAAAATGAAGTATCCAAGAAGAAGACTTTAGCATTTAAGGCTAAGCATTCAAAGGATGATTCTTACGATGAGGAAGATAAAGAAATTGCAAGGATCACTTGATAATTGAGATAAAATGAAAAGTTTTATTTGATGTCGAGAAATTATTTGATATTAGTCAAGTTATTTTTCGAAAAGATTTTTTGAAAATATGAACTTCACTTTTTTATTATGTGAAAATGGGGAGAAACTATCAAAAAGTATTTTTATTCAAAATTTATATGTTTTTTTTAAATGAGAGTTTTTTGAATGTTTTTTTAACACACTATACATCTTTTTGTGAAATACTTCAAAATAGTTTTGTCATTATAAAAAGGGAGGATTGTTAGCGCCTGTACGGATACATGCGTAGTTTTAATGATAAAAGGAGTTCTTGTATTTTAGGTATTAAACAAGCCAAGGATCACAATGATGAAGGTCAATTAAATGATAAAAAAGTGATATGCTTAAGCTAAAATCAAGCTAATGAAGGTACAAGCTCAAGCTAATGGAGCTACATCGACATGGAGTTATGATGAACAAAGCTACTACTTATATGAAGACTTAAATAGCTTTGAATGTTTTTTGATTTGTTTAGAGATGTGTATTCTAACCTCATGCATATGCATTGCATACAAACTCAATCTCAATTTAGTTCTCAAACCCAATCAAACATATGAATATCAAACATATGAATGAATTTTCATTTGATTGACATTGCTCCAGGTGACTGACAACTTTGATCAGCCAACTATTGTCTTGATCAACAACCACTTGACCAAAAAATATTTTCTACTATCTAACTTCCAATCGACAAGCCTTAATTTCAGTCATGTAATTTGAATTCCAGTTGACTAATTTTGAATTCTAGCCGACTAATATTGGTGGAATCTTCTAGCCACTTTTGTGAAGTGATGTCTCTTTGACAAAGATACAAGGTGACTTTTGGGCCTTATAAATGGAGACATAGGCCTTTGGTTTGACTTATTCATTTTAGACTCTCATCTTTCTAGTTCTCAAGAGAAGAGTCCCTCGCGTGTTATAAACTCCATTCTCTGTGAGGAAAGATGTTGCTCTACACATTCAAGCTCCAAGCATTGCTCCTGCACAACTTTGCTATGTAAGATCAATCTTTTACTTCGTACCACATTTCATATTATATTGTGGAGTAAGTATTTTAATTTATTTATTGCTATATAGGGTGCTCAGCTTTAAGAACATCTCTTTCATTGGGAAGAGAAGTTTGACATTAGTAGTCTCTAGTGTTATTGTACTAAGGAGGAGCTATCCTTGTTCAAAGAAGCTTGTTGATTAACAAGCCTCTTGTGGTATATTGTTTGATAAACTTTCATAGCGAATTATAATGCTCGACTAAAAAGAGAAAGTTTCAGTTGAGAGTACCATATAATGTTACTGATAATCCTCGAGATGTCATGCACTACAAGAAATTGCAGTTTTTGCGACTATAAAGTTGCGACTACGTGTTGTGGCATTGTAGTCGCAAAAGATTTAGCCACTATTTTGCGACTACAACACCACCATTACGTAGCTGATAAAAGTTTGCGACCATGTTGTGATCATACTGTAGTCGTAACGTGGTGGTAAATTTTGGTGAAAATTTTAGCAGGCCCCCGCCAATTGAAGCCCTAAATCCGTGCCCCTCTCTTTGCCCCCTCATCTCCACCCCTTGGAACCGCATTCTCCCAATCGTCCCCTACCCAACCCCCCTTCTCCGACCACTGGGTGCATGCGGCTGACATCTACGCGGGCTACAAGCTCGGCCAGCTGCAGGTGAAGCTCCTCAGGGATGCTCGTAAGCAGGAGGCCCTATGGGAGCAACAGCACGAGCTTGCTGCCCGGAAGATCTATTCCATGTGTTCAGAGCTCGGCGGGCTCTTTCTGAAGGTACCCAATTTGCCACCCGCGATGGTGGTCATGTGTAGATCGTGTGACCACAAAGTGGTTGTGGAAATGCCACAAGAAATCGGAGATTACCTCTTTGGTGTAAAGGCGTCGATTTTGCATTTCTTTCATCGAGAAGGAGCAGCATTTTGGGTTTGGGGTTTGTGTGAGAGTACCCATTTGCGATTATCCCACGGTGGCTGTGTGGTTTGCTGCGTGTGGCCTCCAAGTGTTCCGAGAAATGCCGCCCAAGACCAACTTCGCGTTTCCTTCTTTCGAATTGAAGTTGAGTTTGGGTTTATGTGCGAGTACGCTTTGGTGATTCTGCAATGGTTGTGGTGAGTGGTACTTTGTGTGTGGTCGTCAACTGTTCGGAGAGCAATCAAAGACCAGTTGTTTGGATTAAGGCGTCAACTTGGTATTTCTTTCATAAATGTGAGTTGGGTTTTGGGTTTATACGTGAGTGCTTGATCGTGTTTTAGATGGTAACTGTGTTGCCAGGGTGAAATACCAGACTGGATGTAATCAAGATAATTGTGGGTTACTGATGAATCCACATTTCATCATCTTTATTCTATCATTTTGGCACCAAAAACCCTAGCAAATGCCTGTAAATAGCCTTAAATCAAGCATCTTAGCATTCATGCATGTGCATCTAAACAGTGTGTAAATTACTGTAATTAAGGCCAAAATTATAGAATAAATAAAGAAAAGAAAAAGAATAAAATATTGTAAATATTTTATGACCCAAAACCCCCGAGACCTAGGCATCTTGATGAATAGGTCGACAAGGAATAAAGTAGGGGGAGATAAGGCCAAAAACACAGTCAAAATACCTTTACTTGTTGCTCATTCTTTATTCATTTTGGGACCTATTTTTGGTTTCACTTTTTGTACATCAAATAAAGAAACTTTGTACACGAAAGTTGTAGATACTTTAATAAAGAAAAATACAAAATTGATTTCACAGGAAAAGAATGTACAGACAAAAAGATATGGTCTGAATAAGAATCCAAAATCCCAACTTCCCAGACCCGTATCTCACAAACAACAACTCCAAATGCATCAAACTCACCTTTAATTGTATATAGAATAAAATAATCTATCCAATGGCAGTGGTTTCGCATTTGGCGGAGCTACGGTTTGAAAGTTGGCTTTTGGACCCACATTGTATACTTGTACATATTAAAATATTCAATTTATTCATTATTTTTATATTTTTATAATATTGTAAATAATACTTATAATAATTATGTACATTAAAATAAGAATAAAAACCTAAATAAAAACAAAAATAAAAATACTTGTATATATTCAATACATAGATACATACCTATATTTATACCAATACAAAACATACTTGTATTTTATTAAATATATAAAACATCTCAGAAAAATAAAATAAAAATATACTTATGTATATAAAAGTATGTTATAATTTTACAAAATCGTAAATAAAAATAATAAGATTAAACATACATAAAATAAAATAAAATATTAAAATACATAGGTATTATACCTATCTAGGGTTAAAAAGGTAACTTGTAAAAATATAAGCCATAAAAATAAATAAAAATCAGAATTAAATACTACATAAAATTTTGAATTTTTTTTATTTTATAACTTTTATTTAACTCGACCATTTATTATTTTAAATTGAATTAACAAAACATTAATTCAGGGTTTTTCCTGGTTGGTCCACGTGGACCAACCAGGAGGCCAGGACTGTTGACCTAGGTCAACAGTCTGACCTACCCCTGTAGCCCATGTCAGACCTCGTTTTTGAGCCATCTTTTTGGCTTTTTCCAGGCCGGTTCTTTCATCTATTCGTGTTGCATCCTTCTGCAACATTGTCCACCAACCATCTACCTAACTCGCCCAAGCTTAATCTTGGTCGTCGGACCCAAGATTTGCAAGATATCTCTTGGTCTTTGGACCCCTGCCACCTCGGGTCAAACCACATATAACCGACCCCCTTCTTTCCATTTCGGATTGAGTCCCCTTGGTCCACCCCTCTCCGCCTCTCTAGTGCTCTGAGCCTTGCTGGAGGTGACAGCTCCGCCGCGAGCTTCTCAGCCAAGGCGAACGAGGTCGAGGACGGCTCCAGCACCTCCGCCAACCGCCGGCGTCGAGGTATCCTTTCTCCTCTGGCTCCGGCCATCGAGGGCTTCCACCCGCGTCTTTCTTTCTTGCATCTTATTCCTGTTAGCTTAAAGATCAAAAACCCCAAAAAAATTGTGAGTTCCATCGCGTACTTCGCCAATCCCAACATCCTCGCCGGAGCGCACCTCCAGCCACCGTCGACCACTCCCCTTCGCACTTCGATTAGGTCCCCGCGAGGCCCAGGCAATTTGCCCTGGGCCTTCTCACCACTTTTTGCAGGTCAAGGAGCTTTGAACGCACCTGGAAGGCCGTTTTGAGTCATCGCCGGAGATACCTGGAGCGTAGAGCTCCGCCGCCTTCGCGCCCGCACCTCGATGCTCCTCCGGCGAATCTGAGCCCTCCAGTCTATAGAGAGACCTCCCAGGAGTCTGCAGCTCCATTTTGGAGCCTATTCATCACCGGAGAAGCGAGATCGGAGCCGGGGAAGTTTGCCTTCGCCGGCCTTCGTCCCTGTTCTTCCTCCTCGCGTCTCCACCGTCCGATCGAGCCGCAGCTCCAGTTCGCGTGTTGGCCGTTGGATCATCCTTCGCTTCGACCGTCCGATCCACCAAGGAAGATCTAATCCAGGCCGCACAAGCCAACCGTCATCGCTCGCCCAGAACACGCCACGTGGATAAGTGGATCGCCTCCAGCCGCTGGATCGCGCCCCGTCGCCCAGCCGTTGGATGCGAGCCACGCGTCATCATCGGAGCGTCACGTCGAGGGTATTTTGCATCACCACCCTCGCAACTTTTGTATTTACTTTTTAGTCTTTAAACTTTTGGTTGTAGTTTAAATATTTTGTAATATTTGCGAAGAGGCCCCCAGACTTTCGATATTTGCAGCTAGGTCCTCGCCACGTCACCTCACGTGACCAGTTCACGTGAGGGGGTGGGCATTTTGCAGAGGACCCCTCGGGATTTTGTGTATTTCATTTTAGTCCCATAACTTTCGTAGCAAGTGTAATATTTTTGGTTATTTTGCAAAGAGACCCCCAGGTTGTCGAGATATTACATTCCAGTCCATCCCAGGCGCGTGCAAATCACGCGTCCTGGTGGGAAAATTTCTAGGAAGCCCAGGCGGCTTTTGTAATTGCTTTTTGGTTCCAGAAATTAAATATTCAGTGTATATTTTTGTGGAAAATTGCATGTTTACCTCTGGATGTTTTGAATATTGCACATATACCCCTGCCAGGACTGTTTAATGTTTGAATGCTTGTTGTATTTATTTGAAATATCATCTTAAGCCCAAAAATTCCACAAAAATAGACTTAAGCATCTGGACATGTGTACTTTAACGCCACATATTTAGTTTTTGATTTTATATTATTTTCATAATTATTAAAAATCAAAAACATCTAATTTGTGCACTGTCTAGCTTAGAAAATACCAAAAAAATATTAAAACACCTCCAAAAATTCCAAAAATACTACCTAGTGTATGTTTCATCATCTTTTAGTGTCAGTCCAAAAATCATTAAAAATTTCAAAAGAAAAAACACTAAAAATTTAAAAACACTCAAAAACTTCAAAAAAATATATAAAATCAAGGAAAACTCTAAAAATTACAAACTCAGGTTCTGTGTGTTCTTTATTCTGTTCTCTTCATTTGAAAAATAGTGTGAAAAATTTTGGTTGCTGTTTGCTATTTTTAGATCTCATTTTATTCACAGCCAGCCTTATTTGCACTGTTTTGCTTTATTTCAGTATTTAAAAAATACCAAAAACACTTGAAATTTTTCCAAAAATCACAAAAACAGTAAAAAACCCTAAAAAGACTAAAAACAATTTGTTTCTGAATTTTTGGTAATTTTTACTTAGTTTTATAAATATTTTAGCTTGCCTTCTATTATATTGTCTTTACTTTCCAATATTGAAAAAGAAAAAGAAAAATATAAAATATAAAATTATAAAAATCAGAAAATTAAAAATCAAAATACAAAACTAAAAAAAATCAAAATAAAAAAAAATATAAAAATTAAAAACCCACAAAAAAATTGTAGTTGCTTGCTTGCTTAGTGTAGACACATCACACACACATACTTGTGCACATTTTTGTGAATTACCCTGCTTGCTCCCTGTGTTCGAACTCTCTGCATACTTGTCACTATACACCATTTGTGCAGAGTTAAAAAATAAATTTTAACTCCACATTAGTTCTAATTTATTGATCTTTAGTGTGGGTTAATTGTTGATTAATTTCGGATTTCATTGAGAGCCGCCACAGCGACGGTTGTCTCCGCCTTGTGTGAGACACCAATTTAGACTCTCTTGATTTTCGTGTTTATCAGTTACTGATAATCTTTTAGGCTACTTGGACCGAAAGTAATGCCATGGTATTATGGGAGAGAGAGTTTTATGTAGAGAGTGTGCTTGTAATCTTACATCGATGATAGTGTTTTCAAGAGGGTTGTAACCTTGGTTTGCCTTATTCTTAACAATAGTTGGATGGAATCCTCCTGCGTTAGATGTACATCTATTTGGCTTCTTAAAAAACAACAAAACTCGGCATTTCTTTCCTCTATTGGGAGTTGGATTTAGTGCAAGCAGGTTTGAGAGTTGGTGTACCATGAAGAATTTGCATCACCATGTTGTGGAGTTCTTGAGGGGCAGGGGTGTTGTATTCAGATTTTCCCACCAGGTATGATATAAACACGACAAAGTCCATGGTGCCTCGTCCAATTAACCTGCAAGTTAATATATTAAATAAACTGCATGAAAATGGAAAAAGATTTTTTGGAAGATATAATGATGTTTAGGGTAGTTTTCTAGTTCACATTCACATGCTTAGTACATTTCCTACATGAAATCAATTGACGTTGTTTTATGGTGATCAAGACAGTAGTGATACAATTTATGCTCATTAAAAAGTAACTTGCAGTAAGTCCCCGACGTTTATCTAATAATTTTTCTTTCTGTGAACCTTGTTTAGGCTGCTCAAATTATTAGCAAACTTGATTCGGCTTCGGCAGCCTGGGTCAAGAGCTTTTTACGCTGTGTGACAAGGCCCCATCTACTCCATTTGGAGTTGTACAGGATATTATAAAAGCTGAATTGGGACAAGATTTCGATCTAATATTTGAAAGATTTGACGTGGAGCCTATTGGCTCTGCTTCTATTGCACAGGTGCACCGAGCTAGAGTTAGGGGGCAAAGAAAGATGTCGCAGTCAAGGTAAATGACATGAATTAAGGTTAAATACTTCAAGAAATTTGTCTCATTGTCTCATGAAAATTGATGTTTGGGCAGGTACAACACCCAGGTGTTCAGCATTTGATGATGACAGATATACATAATGTACAAGCATTTGTTTTATTTTTGCAAAAGACCGATATCAGATTTGACATATTCTCTCTTACCAAAGAGTTACAGAAACAGGTATGTGTAGACACTCTGCCCTTGTGCTACCAAACAATGTCCTTCCTTTTTTTAATTTTCTCTTGATTTGTATGAAGGATTGTGCTAGATGTTTTGCGAAGCCATGCTAGATGTTAATATTTAAAAAATTGAAATTCTTATATAAGACCACAGGACTTTTTACACGTAGAGAAAATAACCGTTTTGAACTTATTATTATACCAAACACCCGTTTGGTTTCAATTCATATTTATGTACGCATTCTGAAATTCACCTATGATCTTCACAACGAAAGAAAAAATTGCATGCTCGTCAGTCATCACCTTCCCCATTTTGTTCTTCCTAGTTGCTAGGGACGTATATCAAGTTCAACAAGCTGAGTCAACCCAATTGGGCTCAAACCCGATAAATTAACTTTAGCTCAAACTTGACCGAGCTAAATATGATGGACTAGCTTACTTTACTGAGCTTGAGCCAAATCCAAGCCTGCATACCAAAATCCCTTATATAAAAGAGACAACTTGTTAGATTACGATTTCAGTTTATTCGGCCAACTTCTGTAGAAATATTGAATTACTAATCAGTACAAGTTTGTGTTGCAGTGCACACCATGTGCAGCGCTTGTGCTCATCGCTCCCTCAACAATCAACCCCTTTAAAGAGAGGAACAACAAACATATTTCTCTTCACTCGCATTTAAGTGGTGATATACGTCTCATATTTTTAACCTTACAGTAAAATATGATGGAAACATATGTTATGTATTAGATAAATGGTATACTTCTCATGTTATTTATCTCATCATCTGTATTTTCTTTTGACTGCATACGATGCTTGAGCTTGTGCGGCATTTTAATCAAAAGCTACTAAACCACTCATAATTTACAATTTAACTTATGAATTTGAAAATTTTACTAACATCGACACACTAGTTTACTTGCATTAGTTGAATACATTGAATAAGAGCGCTTATATGCATTTCACAAGTAAATGCAGAACTTAGCTTGACGAGTACATTAGAAATTCATTAACATCCACACACTAGCTTACTTAATCAAAAGCTATTGATTGATAATCTTTTTTTGAAAAAGATTGATCAATAATCGTTAACTTTTCTTATCTTTGATATCTTGGTTTGAAAGATAAGATATAGTTAGTAGTAATGATATACAATTTCCAATTATTTATGAGGAAATTGTGGGCTTTAGAAAATTTATAGTCTTTATTTATGATGTTAAAGCTCTTAACTTTGTTTTTTATTTCATGTAATGTATGTTTACTTCGATTAAGTACCATGATATCATAGAAACATAAACACATACTATTAATTGTTGACGTTTCTGTACATCCACACCCTTAGAAGCTCAAAAGGTATATATAAATCCAAGAAATTTGAGAGTGGATAGGGAAAGACTGTAAGAGATGTGACTGATGTTTTTTATGTTTCAATGTTTTTTCCTATTTTTGTTTATTCTTGTCTCCCTAAATAAAAGCAACCTCATTTTTATATTATCAGCCTTTATGTTGTTGTCCTTGTGGAGATATTGAACGTTAGTATACAACTTATGATGTTAATGCTTTTTTAGAATAAATGTGGCAATTTGCATCACCAGCAATTTCAAAATGACATAAAACGGATACCATTACACATTTTTTCAGGAATATGATCTTGAAACGTGGGAAAACCAAAGGAAAACAAGAAAATTGACAAGGACAAAGTGGGAAAGGACAAGGGCAAGAAAAAGGCTAAGGATAATGCTTTCACTAAGTGGTGGAGAAGAAAATTTTAATGTAAACATTATATTGTTAAGAACTTTAGAACCTCGATATAAAGTTAGCTTTCTATTGTCTTGAACTTTTAGGTTTTAAAGATATTTGTACTTTTGTAATCTTGGTTTATATATTGAAATCATGTTAAACTTTCGCTCTATATGAAGATTCGGGAATGAAGTTGCATTGTCATTTCTCCAATTTAGATTGTACTATACAATTTTCATACAGGTTGAAAGATATTAAGAGATGCATCTTTAAGTGTGGGGTAACACTACCATGTTTTTTTCTAATTTTTTTAATATAAAAGCAGGTTTTGCGACTACATAGCGACCCCTTGCTACCAACGTGGTAGCAAAGTAGTGACAACATAGTGATAACTTAGTCACAATACTGAACAATCATTGCAACATGGTCATTGTGGCATGGTGCTAATGTAGTCACAACATAGTGGCAATGTGGTCGCAAATAGATAAAGGTCTAGTGACTATAATGCGACTAAAGTTTGACTAATCGCGACTACCATTGCGACCATTTTAACGACTACATTGCAGTCGCAACAATTTTGCGACCATATTGGTGCGACTACTATTTTTGCTACCACATGTGGTGGTAAATCCTTGTTGCGACTACGTTGCGATTAGTTTGCTACTACTTTACTACTACATTTGTAGTCGCAGAATCTGTATTTTCTTGAGGCAATAATGGCATGCAAAAGGAGCCTGCGATAATGAGATTTGTGGTTGATTTTCGCACAAGCGAGAATAGGAAAGTGACACCAACAATTGTGCAATCTCCAGACTACAAATTATAGGATCACTAGGGATTCAAATGGTCGTAACACTTAGATGAGCAATTGTATTCGAAGTGTTGTGCATGCATAAGATGCAGTTGGTAACGGTGATGCTACATTTAAAGTAATGTTTTGGTAACAATTTTGAGTTTTCTTAAACCAAGAGGAAGAAAAATTGCAATCATCTTTTGAATCTTGGATTTGATTTTTTTGTTCTTGTTTTATTTCATATATTTGTTTACTTCTGATAGGGCAAGGAACATGAGAGGACAATTCTGACCATCCCATCGTGCCTTTGTGTCCATCTGACCTGGTGAGAACTAGAGGGGACGGTCGTCAACAATTGCCTATCCAAATCGTATAGGACAATCGTTAACCGTCCCCTTTGAATGTACTACACAAGACGGTTTTGACCGTCCCTATGAAGTTGACATAGGGGATAGTCACGCCCGTCCCCTTAGGAGATGTGAGGGGACATCCATTGACCGTCTTTACCAATACGATTAGAAGGGGTGGTCGTAATTATCCCCTCTGCCACTGGAGTTGTACGATACTGGCAGCATTACGCTATGCAACCGCATACTGATCAAATTTGGGTCGAAATATTAAAAATGTGATCTCTCTGTGCTTAGTTTGTGGTCACATTTTATCGATCTTCACCTGATTTTTGCGTAATATATGTGACCATGCTCAAGATTTTCGATGCTTGCAATCTGAACATGCTCAAGATTTTCTTGTAGCTATTCCTATTCATGGTCTTAGAATGCGTATGTCACCTATTGAGTACTGTACTATTCTCAGATATCGCCTTATAATTCCTCTATTCCCAGCAGATGAGGCATGCCCAATATGCCATAAAACTTGCCTAGACTCCTTTGGGGAGCATGCCATTCATTATCGTGAACTCCAAGGTTTTAAATATAGACATGATCTTGTCAGAGATGTCCTCTATGATGTTCACAAGAAGGCTAGGGTTGCGTCAAAGAAAGAAGCACCTGTGAATTTTATGTCTGATCCACACAAGGGTAGATCCACACTTAGACCAGCAGACGTTTTAATTTTTGGTTGGGCTAGAGGAAAACATGCAAGTGTTGATTTAACTGGAGTGTCTCCATTAATCGGTATTATAAAAAATGATTTTATTGCGGGATATGCTGCACAGAAAGCTGCCTCAACTAAAGTTGCTAAATATGAGAAGGCTTGTATTGACAATTAACATGTCTTCATTCCTTTTGGGTTTGATACCTTTGGGTTCTTGGCGTCTGAAGCTGTAGAGCTCCTTACGAGGATCCAGAAAATTATGCATAGTAATGTTATGGTTCCTAGGTCTATGAATGTTGTGTTCCGAAGAATTGGATTTGCCATCCAAAAAGGATTGGCGGCGCAGCTTGTTGCCCGTCTCTCAACCGTTTCTTTGTAATATGTCCTGATGTTTACAGAAAGTTTGCATCTAATATCAGTTAAAACGCCTAAAAAAATCCTAGTGGAATTGGGACTTGTCTTTGCTAAGCTTTATGACAGTTAAATACATAAGCTGATGATGCATGGTCTGAAATGCAACGACAATTAATATATAGTTTTTTTTCATAGATAAGTCTTCCTATCTGATATTGTTTGATGCTTTAATCACCGGGCGATCTTTAGACCTTAGACCCACCCCCTTTCAAGACCTCCCGATCTCCCTCCCATATATAAAACCAGCAATTTAAACAAACAGGAACCCGAAAAGAAAGATCCCATGAACGCAGATAAATAACCAGAGCATGCATCTAAACACATAACTAACAACAAACAATCTTCAAAGATAAACGAAAAGATGGAAGAAATTATACTGCATGATCAAAATCAGACAAATTGTTACGAGTAAAGCAACAACGGAGGAAGGTGACAGAGAAATCACAGAAACACAATCAGAAGGACTTTAATGTATAAATACGAATACATTGTTCATGTGTATGCCATATCTGCAGCCATATGATGCTCCATTCTTCAACCGCCTCTTTATTCCCATTTACCTGTGTGTCTGTTTGTTTGTGTTTATCACACGTTTATGATAATTAGGGTGCCGGAGAAGGAGAAGAAGCTGCTGCTCCAGAACTGAGGGTATCCACCATAGAACGGCGCATGCCTTCACGCGCGTTGCAGAGATTGGGCAGGTAAAAACCTGTGATAATTTCATACATTAGCAAAACAATCTAGTTAGGACTTGATAAGCGTTCCTTCATTCGATGCTAAAAAGACAAATATACTAGTCAACCAATCTAGCAAGCATCTATTTAATTCCAATCTTTGCTTCGCTTTATTTTTTTAATATTATGTTTAATTACCTTCTCCAGCGGCGAGATGGAAGTAAAGGTCAATGATATTGGGGCAATTCTGATAGCAGTGGGTGGAGCAGAGCTTGCGTGTGAAGCCTTCGTCGTGAAGGAAATCCGAGGAGATGCCGACGGAGTTCCTGTCGACCCCGCAGGCATCGACGCACTCGTCAGTCTCGATCCAGTTGAAGAAGTGGTGATCGACCACTACATCGGAGGTCCGGCACACGTGGGCTGCAGTCACCGGGCTGCTCTCCAACACGCACCGCCGGGACGTCGACGAGATGGCGAAGGTGCACAGGTCTTGCGGGAGCTTCTCGCATATCACTTTCTCTGGATTACAACAGACGTATAAACACAACAAGGTAGAAGTATAGCTACTTTTAACGTATAACATACGGGCAATCGAAATTTAACAGGGGAAATTGTTAGGTTATAGTGAGGATCATTGCCAGCTAGGGAGTGATTAGCCATGAGGATGACGAAGAGGAGGACAAGGACGGGAGTGGAACCCATTGATGCGTCGCTAATTATTGTGCAGATATAGTCTAGCGATGGAATGTATGGAAATGGTTGTGAGGATGGGACAACATCGTTGTGCTACTTATACTGCTGGGACTAAGGAGATTGGGTGTATAGAAATGGATGGCAATCACGTCTGTCTACTCGAGGCAGACGTGAATGTTCGTAAAATAGACGTGCGGGGATGGAATGGGAATGGGGTCTTTTTGATGGGTTCGTTCGTTGTTCCATCTCCGATCCCACGAAAATGTATGGGAAAGGGAAGCGCTGCATTAAGTAATAGACATGATAATGTCGTGCCGGTTCTCTCCCCGTCACAATCCGTATTTAAATTTTTTTCATGGATTTTTTACTAAGAATCCTATAATCTTTGTAAATTACCTTCGTAACCTTTTTAACCTTGTAAACTTCATTATTATCTCTTCGACCCCATAAAGTTGCTAACCCTTAAATTGCAGAGGCCCAAGTTAGCAGCCATCTACTTTTCCACTGATGACTGTTTCCCCAAGGTTGAATACCCTATTTTACCCCCAATTTGAAGGCGGTTGGAACTGGATGGTATGTGAAAAAGCACCATCTGATCTAGATATAAAAAGGTCATTGTATCGACCAGGTGAATTTTAACAGAAAATTTTGTTTATATTTTATTATACTCCTAAACTTTGATATATAGTGCAAGTACGTGAGTGTCGAACTCAAGGAAGCAAACTGTTTAGAAAGTAGGGTTAAATTGTAGAAACTAAGTTTTTATGGTTTTCTAATTTTATTTATTTTTAAAGATTTTTCTGAATTTTAATTTTTTTTGTAGATTTTATGCTGTTTTTGTGATTTTAATATACCTATGTAGAAGTATAGTTATAAATTTTGTATTGATTTTGTATTTTTTATATGTTTAAGTATTTTATGATTTTTATTTAAATTTTGAGAATATTTTATTTTTATTTAGTTTTTAATGTTAAAAACTAAATTTTATTGAAAATAAATTTTTATTATTGATTTATAAAATAGAAAATAGAATGAAATATTTTTATTTTTATCAGAAAGTAGATTTTTTTGAGAAGAAAGAGGGTGAGATCCCGAGCTGGGATTCACCGCCAGAAACTATTCATTATAATAACTGTTAAGAAGATACATTACCTTGAGGACCAAAAATGATAAAAGGAAAGACAACTTGCTACTACATTTTCTGGATAGAACCTCTGATTTTTGAAAATTAAATCATTCCTTCCTCCCCAGATGGTCCAAAGAACCGCAAATGGCAAAGAACAATCATATGTGGAGTTCATCCCCATCCGCCTTATCGACTTCCAGAAATCGGTGGAACTAGCATGCTGCACCCATGATGGCCCTACCTCATTCCAAACTTGCAGCGACCAAGGGCATGTAAAAAACAAATGTTCCGCATCTTCCGCTTGCGCACCACATCTATCACAACGAGCATCTGGAATACCAAACAACCTGCTCCTTCTCTCCTTGTCCCATATCCTGCCCCTTCTGAGGCACCAAAGAAAGACCATCACTCTGCAAGGGATCCTGCTTGCCCAAATAATCTTCATATCTTGTTTCAAGTCCGGGTCAAGATCCTCCGTTGTCCCTCTGAACACTCTGTATGCCTTTTTCACCGAGAATCTTTCCTCCTCCCATACAAATCGATCTCTTCCCTGAGATAAGCAACTAGTAGAAGGTAGTTCAGACCTCATTCTGCCCAAGTCGTCTCTTCTTCTCCCCGAAAGCTCATAGACAAAAGTAAGGTTCCACGAACCAGAACAACCAGCTTCAGCAACCGAACACCCCCTGCTTGCTGCCTGTAACGACCCCGTTTCCCGGGCTGTCGGATCCTCCCATATCCGGATCTGGTTACTCAACAATAATTTATTTAGCAATCACAACTAACATTCAGAAATAGACTGCAAATAAAAATACTCAGAAGAAAGTATTTCAACGATTTTCCATTCACAAAATAAAGTTCAGATGATACACTGTTCCACTATAACCATTTACATGTACATCAACTTCAAAGGGAAATATACAAAAGATTACTAACTACCTTAAAGAAAGTAAAGCTACTGTGGCTGGCTGGATGTCTAGTATGTAAGCTGGATGATTTTTTTAGAGTCTTTGCGATGGCTCACCGATACCTGTTGGGTTTTCCATAAATCATAGGATAAAAATTAGCGAATCCTAAGTAACGAAGAAGAAAAAAGCAAATAAATTGTGTAATTTTTCAAATTTCATTGATATCACAAAAATTTCATTCCTTTTCATTAATTTAAGTCCTATTCCTTTCTATTCCACATCAGGGATTAGTCCAGGGGAACCCCACCATTCTTGGACTCCGAAGCTGTGGATGCTTCAGGATTGGAGATTGTGTTGATCTTGGTAAGCTTATGTTGCCGCACGTCGCCTCAACCAGTCCTCCAATACTACCCTGACAATTTCCTTTTTATTTTTAAATAGGGTCTCAACCCTTAACCTGGAAAAACAAAAGAGCACACCGTCCTCGAGGACTCGATTGCTTAAAACCTCAGGCTAACATTTAATCATATAACCTAGCGGCTTTAAATACATGTTATCGTGATGCAGCCGCTATTGAACCACCCGTGCCTCCACATGGCACGACCACATCTTCCGTCGTTCCAACCCGAATATATTGTCTCCCGGTACCACGCGTTGCAAAATATTCATTTCGTGCGCACTTATCATAATAGGGCAACCGTGTACCACCTAGGTAGGGAAACGTCAATACGGGTTCCTTCCGACAAACCTATAGGTTGCATGCTCGACCTGTAGTTCTACTCCCAGTCATCCTTAACGCGACACATGATCCTTTTCAGGATCCATCTCAAATCACACCAATTCACATGATGTAATTCTTTCGTTAAGTCTTTGATTTGTATAAACCGCAATACTTAGTATCGACTCACATATATATTATTCATAACCATATGTATACTTCTATTTATGCCTATTTTAACTCCCAAACCCTAACTTTCAGAGCCAACGCATTAATTTGATTCGTAAATCTTATTTTAGTGGGAATCACAAAGCAATTCTTCAGACTTTTTCAAAAATAACCAAAATTAGGGTTCTTCGTAGCAAAGAACACAAAATCAAGAATTTCAATAATTTTGTATGAAAACCCAACAGCAAAAGGAAGGATTTCGTTACCTAATCGAGCTCTCTCTCGTGTATGCAAGGCTTTATCGAGTTTCGTTTTTAGAAAGGCTATTTTAAGGCTCTTGAAAAGATCGAATTTCATTTTTCATATCAAAACGCTAAGAACATGTTAAGAACGCGAAGAACGAACGAAGAACGCGAGGAACGCGAAGAACACGAAGAACGTCAAGAACATATTTTCTCTTAAAATTTCGGCAGAGTTTCCCCTTATATCGGGACATATTTTTGGAAAATTTCGGCAGAGTTTCCCCTTATATCGGGACATATTTCAAAATAAAAAAAATAAAAAGAGTTTCCTTTATAAAATCAATCGAGAGGAAAATAACAACGAAACTGAAAGAATATACTCAACAACAAGAGATGAAGAATCGGTAGACACCACACATCTTAGGTGAGTGAACGTGTGACGAATCACAGGGTCACTGACGTGCATAGCCGCCCGCACCTAAGTAGGGTATTACACAGATTTCTCCATCAAAATAACTATAAAAGCATAATACGTAGAATAGAAACATAAACGATGGAGAATCGGTAGACACCACGCATCTTAGATGAGTGAACGTGTGACGAATCACAGGATCACTGACGTGCATAGCCGCCCGCACCTAAGTAGGGTGTTACACAGATTTCTCCTCGAACCACAATAGGAAAATGAATCGGAAAGAAATATGAATCAAAAACAAAACTTCGAAGAACAAGAGTATGAATTGAAATCCTAGCTTACGAAGCAACTAAGAGATCATACCTTTCTCCTCCTTGTTTTCCCGGCAGCGCTTCGCTAGCGCTCCTCCCTCGCCTCCCACTCCTCCTCCCAACCTCTCGACCCTAGCCCTTGGGGTGGTGGTGGTAGTGGAAGTTGTAGAGAATGAATGGGTAGGAGGGTCTATTTATAGGCCCCAGAAAACCACTAACCATGGTTAGAAAACCATGGTTTATACCTTAACCATGGTTTAGCGGCCCATGGTTTTGGCCCATGGTTTTAGCCAAAACTTATCCCAAACTTGGAGCCTAAGTTAGAACATTCTAGAGGATTCTAGATTCGCTAATGACGCTTAATTAACACTAATCGTGATTAACTTTCACTAATCGCGATTTAACTTTCGCGGCTTACGCTTATCTTTTGTTAACTATTGATTAGTGTTTACTAATGATCATTAACGGCTTTCAATCGTCATTAATTTCTTTAATCATGTTTAATTAGTCTTAATGACAGTCATTATGGATTAATGACCTCTCTTTCTTCGGAAAATCATAAAAATTCGAAATGAAGTCCGATTCACACGAAACAAATTTCGTTGGTTTTCTCTTCAGGAGCCGGATCTTATTATATAGGATCCGAGATATGCCAAGTTCAAGGCTTTACAATTATAACAACCTTAAAGGAAGTCTCGTCCTCGAGGATAAAAATGCAGGCATAACATCCTTAAAGAGAATTGAAACCATAACAACCTTAAAGAGAATGAACGTCATGTCATTTAAAATGAATATATACATAATGTTATCATTCAAACAAGTACGGGTATTTCTCTCTCATTTCTACCTCAGGTTCCCATGTGGCTTCTTCGAACTCTTGGTTTCGCCATAATACTTCAACTAGACGCACCTCTTTGTTTCTCAACTTCTTGATATCCCTTTCAAGTATTTGCACAGGTATCTCTTGGTATGTCAAGTATGGCTCAACATGTAAATCATCATAACTTATCTTATGCTCTGGATCCCTAATGTACGTTCTCAGATTTGATACATGAAATACATCATGTATTGCTGAAAGATGTGGAGGAAGTGCAAGTCTATAGGCAACTTTTCCAATCCGTTGAATAATTTTAAAGGGACCCACGAACCTGGGTGCTAACTTCCCACGCAAGCCAAACCTCTGAACACTCTTCATAGGTGATACTTTGAGAAATACAAAGTCACCTACCTTAAATTCAAGGTCTCTTCGCCTGGTATCACTGTAACTTTTCTGGCGATTCTGGGCAGTTAATAGTTTTTTTCTAGCAAGTTCTACAGCTTCCCGTGTCTCCTGAAGTATATCCAAATCATAAAGGTTCTTTATTCCGACCTCTTGCCAACACAAAGGAGTAGTACACCTTCGTCCATATAGTGCTTCAAATGGTGCCATGCCAATACTTGTATAGTAACTATTATTGTAGGTGAATTCCACAAGAGGCAAATGTTTAATCCACGATCCCTTCCATTCTAAAGCACATGCTCGTAGCATATCCTCTAGTGTTTGAATCGTACGTTCTGACTGACCATCTGTTTGTGGATGATATGCTGTACTCAAGAATAGTTGTGTACCTAGGGCTTTCATGAAGTTCTCCCAATAGTGTGAGGTGAATCGTGAATCTCGATCAGAAACTGCTTCCTTTGGGATACCATGGAGGCGAATCACATGTGTAATATATAACTCAGCCAGTTGGTCTGGAGTGAAAGATAAACTTATCGGAATGAAGTGTGCTACCTTTGTCAGATGATCTATTATAACTCAGATACTATCTTTACTACCAGTCGTTTGAGGTAAGCCATTAACGAAATCAATGGAAATGCTTTCCCATTTCCATTCAGGTATAGGGAGGGGTTGCAATAATCCCGGTGGCTTTTGGTGTGAAGACTTTACCTGCTGGCAAGTGAAACATGAATTCACAAACTCAGCAACATCTTTCTTCATTCCTGGCCACCAAAAGTATGAATGAAGATCATTATACATCTTCGTAATTCCTGGATGAATAGATAATCTAGAACAATGAGCTTCTCGTAAGATGTCTTTCCTTAGTTCAGGTGTGTTTGGTACACAAACTCTGTGATGATTATACAGTAAACCATCTTGTATCTGGAATCCCTCTATCTCATTCTTCTAAGTTGTTGTTTCAAGTCTTTAAGGACTGGATCATCCTTTTGTCCCTTCTTTATTTTATCCCATATTTCTGGTTTGTATCGATGAGGAATAGTTATAGTATCAACACTACTATCAAATGGTTTCCATTCACTTAACGTTGATAGTAAACCCCAGAAGTGGATAGCACTCACTAACCCGGGTGAATAAGTTCTTCTGCTAAGTGCATCTGCTACGACGTTCCCCTTACCAGGATGGTAAGAGATAGTGCAATCATAATCTTTCAACAACTCTAGCCACCGTCTATGTCTCATATTGAGCTCCTTTTGATCAAACAGATATTTCAAGCTTTTATGATCGGTGAAGATTTCAAAGGTAATACCATACAGGTAGTGTCTCCATATCTTTAAAGCGAAAAATACAACAGCTAATTCAAGGTCATGTGTTGGGTAGTTCTTCTCATGTGTCCTGAGTTATAGTGATGCATACGCAACTACCTTACCATGTTGCATAAGAACCGCCCCAAGTCCTTCTTTAGATGCGTCAGTGTACAATGTAAACCCTTCACTCCCGGAGGGTAGAGTAAGGATGGGTGCAGATGTTAGGCATTCTTTCAGTGTCTGAAAACTAGCTTCACATGTATCAGACCATAAGAATGGGACCTCCTTTTGAATTAGTCTAGTCATTGGCAATGCTATTCGTGAAAAGTCTTTCACGAATCTTCTATAATATCCAGCTAAACCCAGAAGTCGCATTTGCTATATTTAGCATACAGTTTGTTCTTCCTTAGAGTTTCAAGTGCCCGCCTGAGTGGGTGTTCATGCAGATACTTATCCTTGGAATGAATAAGCACGTCATCAATAAAGACTACTACAAAGTGATCTAAGAACTCCTTGAATACTCTATTCATGAGATCCATGAAGGCTGCTGGGGCATTTGTTAGTCCAAAAGGCATAACTAAGAATTCATAATGTCCGTATCTAGTTCGAAAAGCTGTCTAGGTAATATCTGTATCTTTAATTTTCAACTGATGGTATCCAGATCTTAAATCAATCTTGGAATACACAGTTGAACCCTGTAACTGATCAAAGAGATCATCTATTCTTGGTAGAAGATACTTGTTCTTTATTGTCCTCTTGTTTAGTTGTCTATAGTCAATGCACAACCGCATCGACTCATCCTTTTTTCTGACAAATAAGACTGGTGCACCCCATGGTGAAGTACTAGGACGAATGAATCCTTTATCTAACAGTTCTTGCAATTGTACCTTTAACTCTCGTAACTCAGCTGGTGCCATCCTATACGGAGGGATAGAGATAGGCTGAGTATCATGTATGAGAGAGATTTCAAATTCAATCTCTCGCTCAGGTGGTAATCCAGGTAGTTCCTCTAGAAATATATCAGTAAACTCGCACACTATAGGCACATCTTCTATCATTCTTTCAGACCATGATATAGTGGATACATAAGCTAAATAACCTTGGCACCCTTGCTCTAACAACTGTTGTGCCTTCAATGTAGAGATATATTTGATATTATCATTGGATGTCTTTCCAATGAACTGGAACTTTATGGGGTTAGGAAGGTGAAATGTTACTGTCTTCTGGAAACAGTCCAGACATGCATGATACCTTTCTAACCAATCCATTCCTAGTATAAGATCAAAGTAATTCAATTCGATAAGTAGTAGATAAACAGGTGACGGATGTCCTGCAATTCGTCCCACACAGTTGTCTAAGATCTCCTTGAATTATAATTAACCTCCTGGTTCCTTACTGAGATAATGGTTTTGTGCTTGTATCGGAATCTTATCCTCACAATAGGTATAATATATTCTTATCCTTCTCCTTTTCTCTTTTTTTCCCTACGAAGCGCATCCTCTATTGCTCTTCCAAATGGAGTAGGAACAAACAAATTCTATAGACCGATGGTATCATGACTTATTCTTATAAGGGTGAATAGAATTCTCAACTCTAGCATCTAGAGTCTGGAAGACTTTGATCTCTCATTGTGTCATTGAGTCTTTGCTCTAATGCCTACTACCTTTGACCCATGTCTTGAAGAATTGCCATCATAGCCGCTAATTACCTAGACATATCTTGGTCTGCCATGATCCTGGGATAAGTCAAGGTCAAAGGTCAGTTCCTATATGTCTTAGCAAGATGTACATAAGGGACAATAACTTGTGAATGGTATTGCAGTCAGTTATTAAGATCAAAGGATCTTAATACAAGCTTAATTTTCTGAATACCGCTCACAGTTGATAATTACTAAATAAATTACTGGAGTAACCAGGCTCTGATACCAATCTGTAACGATCCTGTTTCCCGGGCCGTCGGATCCTCCCATATCCGGATCTGGTTACTCAGCAATAATTTATTCAGCAATCACAACTAACATTCAGAAATAGACTGCAAATAAAAATACTCAGAAGAAAGTATTTCAACGATTTTCCATTCACAAAATAAAGTTCAGATGATACACTATTCCACTATAACCATTTACATGTACATCAACTTCAAAGGGAAATATACAAAAGATTACTAACTACCTTAAAGAAAGTAAAGCTACTGTGGCTGGCTGGATGTCTAGTATGTAAGCTGGATGTTTAGAGTCTTTGCGATGGCTCACCGATACCTGTTGGGTTTTCCATAAATCATAGGATAAAAATTCGCGAATGTTAAGTAACGAAGAAGAGAAAAGCAAACAAATTATGTAATTTTTCAAAATTCATTGATATCACAAAAATTTCATTCCTTTTCATTAATTTAAGTCCTATTCCTTTCTATTCCACATCAGGGATTAGTCCAGGGGAACCCCACCATTCTTGGACTCCGAAGCTGTAGATGCTTCAGGATTGGAGATTGTGTTGATCTTGGTAAGCTTATGCTGCCGCACGTCGCCTCAACCAATCCTCGAATACTACCCTAACAATTTCCTTTTCATTTATTAAACAGGGTCTCAACCCTTAGCCTGGAAAAACAAAAGAGCACACCGTCCTCGAGGACTCGATTGCTTAAAACCTCAGGCTAACATTTAATCATATAACCTAGCAGCTTTAAATACATGTTATCGTGACGCAGCCGCTATTGAACCACCCGTGCCTCCACATGGCACGACCACATCTTCCGTCGTTCCAACCCGAATATATTGGCTCCCGGTACCACGCGTTGCAAAATATTCATTTCGTGCGCACTTATCATAACAGGGCAACCGTGTACCACCTAGGTAGGGAAACGCCAATACGGGTTCGTTCCGACAAACCTACAGGTTGCATGCCCGACCTGTAGTTCTACTCCCAGTCATCCTTAACGTGACATATGATCCTTTTCAGGATCCATCTCAAATCACACCAATTCACATGATGTAATTCTTTCTTTAAGTCTTTGATTTGCATAAACCGCAATACTTAGTATTGACTCACATATATATTATTCATAACCATATGTATACTCCTATTTATGCCTATTTTAACTCCCAAACCCTAACTTTCAGAGCCAACGCATCAATTTGATGCGTAAATCTTAATTTAGTGGGAATCACAAAGCAATTCTTCAGACTTTTTCAAAAATAACCACAATTAGGGTTCTTCGTAGCAAAGAACACAAAATCAAGAATTTCAATAATTTCGTACGAAAACCCAACAACAAAAGGAAGGATTTCGTTACCTAATCGAGCTCTCTCTCGTGTATGCAAGGCTTTATCGAGTTTCGTTTTTAGAAAGGCTATTTTAAAGCTCCTGAAAAGATCGAATTTCATTTTTCGTATCAAAACGCTAAGAACATGTTAAGAACGCGAAGAACGAACGAAGAACGCGAGGAACGCGAAGAACACGAAGAACGTCAAGAACATATTTTCTCTTAAAATTTCGGCAGAGTTTCCCCTTATATCGGGACATATTTCAAAATAAAAAAATGAAAAGAGTTTCCTCTATAAAATCAATCGAGAGGAAAATAACAACGAAACTGAAAGAATATACTCAACAACAAGAGATGAAGAACCGGTAGACACCACACATCTTAGGTGAGTGAACGTGTGACGAATCACAGGGTCACTGACGTGCATAGTCGCCCGCACCCAAGTAGGGTATTACACAGATTTCTCCATCAAAATAACTATAAAAGCATAATACGAAGAATAGAAAAAGAAACGATGGAGAATCGGTAGACACCACGCGTCTTAGATGAGTGAACGTGTGACGAATCACAGGGTCACTGACGTGCATAACCGCCCGCACCTAAGTAGGGTGTTACACAGATTTCTCCTCGAACCACAACAGGAAAATGAATTGGAAAGAAATATGAATAAAAAACAAAACTTCGAAGAACAAGAGTATGAATTGAAAGCCTAGCTTACGAAGCAACTAAGAAAGGATCATACCTTTCTCCTCCTCGTTTTCCCGGCAGCGCTTCGCTAGCGCTCCTCCCTCGCCTCCCACTCCTCCTCCCAACCTCTCGACCCTAGCCCTTGGGGTGGTGGTGGTAGTGGAAGTTGTAGAGAATGAATGGGTAGGGGGGTCTATTTATAGGCCCCAGAAAACCACTAACCATGGTTAGAAAACCATGGTTTATACATTAACCATGGTTTAGCAGCCCATGGTTTTAGCCAAAACTTATCCCAAACTTGGAGCCTAAGTTAGAACATTCTAGAGGATTCTAGATTCGCCAATGACGCTTAATTAATACTAATCGTGATTAACTTTCACTAATCGCGATTTAACTTTCGTGGCTTACGCTTATCTTTTGTTAACTATTGATTAGTGTTTACTAATGATCATTAGCGGTTTTCAATCGTCATTAATTTCTTTAATCATGTTTAATTAGTCTTAATGACAGTCATTATGGATCAATGACCTCTCTTTCTTCGGAAAATCATAACAATTCGAAACGAAGTCCGATTCACACGAAACAAATTTCGTTGGTTTTCTCTTGACGAGCCGGATCTTATTATATAGGATCCGCGATATGCCAAGTTCAAGGCTTTACACTGCCAAAGCAAATAATCTTGGGAATCTATTACATAGTGCCCCTTCCCCCGTTCAGTTGTCCTGCCAAAACCTAAAAACCTCCCCAGCCCCCAACTTTGGTGTCATTCTCAACCTCAATTGTGGTAAAACCTCACGAACCCCGTGACGACGTGAAAATCACACGGTCGAGAGAGGAATAAATAATATCAAAGTGTCGTTGTTCTCAACCGCAGGATTCGGTCAACGAGAAAAATTTGTAAAACCACTCAGAAGATATAAATCAAGAAAATAATGTATGTAAGCGGTCTTCGCTATTCTTTTTACCTGGTATAGCGACCAGGGTCGAACACAAGGAGCACAATTTAAAAACTAAGTAGTCAAATTTCAGAGATGAATTTTTTTAGTGGTTTTTCAATTTTATATTTTTTTTTATTTTTCGAATAAGCACAAAATGCACAAAGAAGTAAAAACACATGCACTATTTTTGTAATTTTCAAAACATATCAAATCAATTCAAAGTGCTATGAAAACTTTATACAAGGTTCACATGCATAGCAGGAGCATGTAAGAATTTTTACAAAATTTTTGGATGAATAAAAACCTTTATTCTAATGAAGATAGCAAGCAGTTCAAGGTCTGGACAGTCAGGGACGTAAATGCAATTATTCAAAGTTTATGCACTGAAATATAATAGAATTAACTTGCGGGAGCAAAATTGAAAATTACCCAAAAGGAGGGTGTGCGTTACGCGTGACTTACTCTGGTGGGGACCGTTTTGTAATATTCAAAACATTCAGGGGCATCTCCACAATTCCATTTTTTTATTTTAAAACACCCACCTAGGGTTTTTCTCTTTCGATCTTTTCTTCAACGAGGGAGACAGGGGGCCGCCGTCAACCTCTTCTTCAAGCCTGGAGGTCGGGGCACGGGCGCCGCTGGCGGAGCGAGCGCTACGCGCGACGGGAGTGGATGCACGACGGGAGTGGACCGCGCCTGGCTGCGCACTTGGCCGTGCGCTTGGAGCTAAGCGGGGGGTGCTGCGCGGGACAGGGCGGAGGAGGCTTGCGGAGGTCGGTGGCGCGCGGGCCGCTTCAGGCGGGTGCAGGCGACGCGCACGGGCCGGCGGCGCCGCCCGCGGCTGGAGTAGCAGACGCGGAGGAGGGCGCCGCGCCTGGAAGGTTCGCGTGGGCGGCGCCGCTCCGTTCGAGGACGGAGGCGTCTACAGATGGTGCGGGGCGGACGCGCGGTCCTGGAGGGCGCTGCGCGCCGCTGGATGGCGCGCCGCGCGTCTGGAGCAGGAGGTGGTCGCGGAAGTGGAGTTGGAGACGGCGCGCGTCACGCGCGGGGGTGGAGGATGCAGGGCCGCGGGCCGCGCCGCTCGAGGCGGAGCAGGAGGGAGGTCGCTGGCCGCGCCGCTCGAGGCGGCGGTTGACGGCGACGAGCGCGCGACCGCTTGTTGTACGGGCGGCGGAGGTGGTTGCCGCTGCCTGCCTGCTACAGATTTTTTATTTTTTTTTGTTTTTTTTTATTTATAAATTTTTTTGTATGTACAGAAACAGTAAACAGAGAGAATAATGTTTTTATTATTATTTTTTGGTAGACCTGCAAAACAAATGATTAAAAAAAAACTATATTTTTACAAGTTTTTATTTATTTTCCTGCAAAACAATGGTTAGAGAGAAAAGACAATGAAAATTCTATTTCTTTTTTTTTTAAGTTTTTCCTGTAAAAACAAATGTGAGATGAACAGGAAAAACAATTATATGATTTCTTATTTTTTATTTTTTTTTATTTATGCACAATAACAGGATAAGTGAATGTATTCGGATCTGCGAAATGGGAGATAGATCCGTGACTCCGACCACCGTGCGTGGTCGGAGGTGTGTGGTTGCGTGAGATAGAACGTGAATATGGAGGGATAACGAAATGAGATGAAAATCGGTGTCGGATGTGGATTAAAGTGTGATGGAAATTTTTGAGATTTTTTTAATCTAAAAATTACTCCCTAATCCTACGCTAAGATCTAACTCTACGATTACCTAAGAAAAACAAGTAAAAGTGGATCTCACCTCGGGGATCGGACACACCTCCTCGCCTCACTGCAACAAGGGCGATCGCTTGCTGTCACTCTCGCGATGCCTCTGGAGTTCACTGGGAAGAAGGGAGCCATGATGGCCTCGACGAAGCTCAAGCCGCTGTCACCGACGGGACGGAGGCTAGGACCCTCTTCAACAAGAAATCTCTCGGAAAATGGGCTCCTCTCCGCCAAAGATTGATCAAATGTGAATGAGGGAGGAGGAGCCCATTAAAAAGAGGCAAAAAATCAAAAAAGGAAAATATTTACAAAAAAGGAATGTGTTTATTGGATGGATTAATAAAATAATTAAATAAATAAAATAATTAATTAATTAAAAACGAATTTCGTAATAAATAAATTAAATAAATTAATAAATTAATTCAAAATCAATTAGCCACCTTAATGGTGGCCATATATGGTGTGGAATAAAATCATATATACAAGGCAAGTTATTAAACCAAATAAATTCAAATAAATCAAATAAATTAAATAATTACATATGATTTTCGTAATTAAATAAATTAAATTAATTAATGTGAGACAATTAATTTTTTTGGTCATTTTTATTTAGGGAAATTAATTGTATACATATATTATACACATATAATACAATATACATATGTGCAAATAAGGAAATAATTTTTATAAAGGATTTTTTAAATTTTTATCTTTTTTTTTATTTTTAATGAAAGTAGTATTTACAAATATATACATTATAAAAATCAATAGGAATATACAACCAATATATGGGAAAACTGTACAGAACACCCCAGAAAACCGACTTTTTAACCGTAACTCCAAAAATAATGAAACCACAGCCATTTGAAAGATAATTTAATTTATAGTATGATGGAAGTGAGTTTGGTTCAATTTGAGCTTGTGTGGAGCCGGAATTGATGTTTCAATTATCACTTTGTGGCTTTTTCTGGGTGTAATTATTCGCAATATATACAATATTTTATTTTACAAATATTTTTATTATTTACAACACAATTTTATTCACAACTTTTATTTACAAAAATAATTAGTTTGAGGTCAAATTATGTACAAATAAAATAATGTAAGTTTTGTACAAATATACATGAAAAGTATTTACAAGATATTTTTGATTTTTCTGACAAACGACCCTATCTCCCCCTACTTTATTCCTGGTCGATCAGGTCAAGTCTTGACCTTCTCTCGGGGTTTGGGTCAGTCTGTATTTATTGCATAACTACATCCTTTATTTTTCTTTTCTTTTTCTTTTCTTCTTTATTCTTTTATTTATGTACAAAAAGTGTTAAAAATGCAATTTTAACAAATGCATGCAAAATGGTAAGATTATGAAATTAATGGGTATTTACAGGTGTTTGACTAAGAAATTGAAGCTAAAATAAAAGAATAAAGGCGATGAATCGTGGATTCATCACCCCGCTCCAAAGTGAAGACTCAAAACGCACTTTGCCTGCCTCCATTGAGCCTCTGACGTCATAGATGGTTCGTACGAGCTGGATAGCCAATCTATCTGTACCCCCCCCCCCCAAATTTGCACAACCCACTTAGCTAGAAGCGCCTTATTCGTGCTACTTATATCCCAAATTCCAAGTCCTCCTTCGCTTCTCTGCCTCGTGAGCTCCTCCCAACCAAGCAGATGCATTCCTGGTCTTTGTTGCTTCCCATCTGATCAAAAGAATCTTCTCACCATTATCTCTATCTTCTTCCTTACACCTGCCGGCATCAATCGAGTTAAAAAGAAAAAGATTGGAATAGCCGATAACACATGCTTAAGTAGTATCAACTTCCCGCCTTTAGATAAATTGACTGCCTTCCAACCTGCCGGTCTCTCCTCAAATCTCCTAAGGACCACCTCCCACTCCGTTTTCCTTAACCTCCCTGCTACTAAGGGCAACCCAAGGTAAGGAATGGGTAACTTCCCAAGGGGGCAGCCCAAAAGCATACTCATTGATTCACTCTCCTCCTCATTCATCCCAAACTGAATCACCACAGACTTATCTCTATCGATCCTGAGACCAGAGATACTGCTGAATATCTCCACTAACTGTCGCGTTCTTTTATGCATTTCCTCCGTACCGCCCAAGAAAATCACTGTATCATATGCATATTGTAGGAGTGGAATAGAGATGGTTCCCTTACGGAATCCCTCACACCATCCTCTGTCGACTGCTCTCATGAACATCACCGCCAAAGCATCTGCCACAAGAACGAATAGCATTGGTGCTAATGGGCATCCCTGTCGTACGCCCCTTTGCGGCTGGAAAAAACCTCCTTCCGGTCTCCCATTCACCAAAACTGTATACGATGAGGTCGTGACACACCTCTTCATCCAGGATATCCATATGTCGGTGAAACCGCGCCGACGAAGCGACTCCCATAAGAAGCTCCAGTCTACGCAGTCGTATGCCTTTTCAAAGTCAACCTTCCATACCAATCCCTTCACATTTTCCCGACGCCACGCAAGGCAAATCTCAGATGCCATAACCAGTCCGTCTGCCATCTGTCTGCCTGGGATAAAAGCAGTCTGATTTTGTAGGATTACATCACCCAAACTTCGCCTGAGCCTATTTCCTAAAACCTTGGCGATAATCAAGTAGATTGCGTTAGATAACGCAATCGGCCTATAGTCCTCCACCCTGATCGGGTTCTCCTTCTTGGGAAGAAGAAAGAGCATTGCCCGGTTCACCTTCTTGAATCCTCTGTTGACATCTCTGAACTCATTCAGTACTGCCATAACATCTTCTTTTAGTACGTCCCAAAACTCCCTGTAGAAGAACACCAGAAAACCATCCGGACCAGGCGCCCCATCAGCATTCAACCCCCACACCGCGGTTTTAACTTCCTCCTCCGTAAAAGGCGCCTCCAGATCAGACGCCTGCACCTCTGTCAGTGACTCAACACCTACTCCATGCCACCCCCATCCTTCACGTTTCCTTCTCCTCGACATCTCTACAAAATGGCCAGCCCTTCCCACCAAAGCCTCACCCACCACCCTTTCCCCACCAACTTCGAGACTATGAATAAAATTCCTCCTTCTTCTACCTGAGGCCATCGATTGAAAAAACCACGTATTTGCGTCCCCCTCGTGCAACCATTTCTGCCTGGATCTCTGCTTCCATTCTACTTCCTCTTTCCTGTCCTCCAAAAGTAACTCTTCTAGCAGCCTTGCCCGCTCCAATACCTCATCCTGGTTCAGGCCCCTCTGGTCTTCTAGCCCATCCAGTCGGACGACCCCCTGCTGAGCTTCCCTCCTTTTCTCCCTCCGTTGCGTCCTTAAAGTCCGTCTATAATCGAGCAGGAATTTCTTCAATAGTACTAATTTTGCAGCCAACCGTACTACTGCCGACCCCTCCACTTGCCATCCTCCCCACTTCGCGGTCACCTCCTCCCTAAACCCCTCTTCCATCAACCATGCTCGTTCAAATATGAACAAAGACCTGTGATGTTGTTGTTCCTCCGAAGACCACAGAATTGGTGTATGGTCTAATTGACTCCGAGGCAACGACCATGCCCGAGAGAGGGGAAAAAACTCCACTCCTTCGGATGAAAGGAGAAATCTGTCCAGCCTCGATCTCGACCTAGCATTCCGCCACGTGTAGGCACATCCCGCTGCATCAATAACTGTGAGCCCCAATGTGTGGATCTGATTCCTGAAATCATCCGAACCAGCATCACGTCCACCGCCCCTCGATGGCCTATCCTCCGGCAACAAGGTCACATTTAAGTCACCACCAATCAGCCAAATGCCCTCTTCTCTGTTCGCTCCCACCTCGGAGATATCTGCTGCCAAGGAACCTGTCGCTGAATTCGAAGGCCCATAAACATTGGTCACAATAAACGTGACATCATCCTTCCTCCTCTTCAGACGTATAGATAACGAATACAAAGATCTTCTCTCCGCCACCTTCTCGAAGTCATGCCTCCTCCAACCAGTCAGGAGCCCGCCAACTGCTCCCTAAGCCTCGACTTCTGCGAAGTCAAACAAAGAGCCACCTCCCAAATCAGAAAGTAGATGAAAATACCTTTAAAATGATAGATTGTATGCATTTTTAAGATTTTTATTGATTAAGTTATGATTTTTCAAAGTTTTATATATTTTATATTTTTATTAGTTTTATTATTTAATTTTTATTTTGGTTTAGTTTATTATGGAAAACATGGTAAAGTATACTAAGGTTTATTTTTATTAGATTTTTGAGGTGTTTTTATATTTTTATGGATTTTATGGCTTTATGTTTTTTTAATATTTTAAATAATTTATTAAAAATAGTGAATCTTTTTATTTTTCAAACTAATATTGTATGTAGTATGAAACATAGTATTTATACACATATTCATTATATTTTTATATTTTATATTTTTATTTATTGTGTATAGGGTATGTATAATAGTTTTATACAGTGTAAGGGGTATTACTGTAATAAAGTGGAAGGCAGGGGGCTATGCGTGTAATGCCAGAAAATGGAGGGCATCAACACAATTATCCCCAAGTATCACGTGGCCTTCACATGAAGCAACTGATGGCGAGAACCTGTTTAGACATTCTAATCAAATAGTTCCGGGGTTGTTATGGAAAATGCCTGACAAATATCCCGCCTTATGTGTCGCGCACGTGAAGGCATCAAGCGGTGGCTGCGATCTGGCGGTGGAGTGTGACCAAAGGGATGAGATCATGCAATGTGGATCAATTAGGTGTGTTGATCTCGATGTTCATCAGACGTTAGCTGTATTCCTGAAGCAGAAGAAATTTTTCGCCAAATGATGAACTGCCATGCAGCAGTGCTTGACGATCTCGATCGAGGATTCACGGTAGTAACTGCAGTCGTTCAACATGATGGAATCTCATATACTGTATGAGATCGATTGATTCCAAGCAATGCTTCAAGTATCCCAGATGATGCTATGTTCTAACGTGCCTCTCGATCTCCTACAGGTGTTGCTGTATGCGTGTATCTCTGAAAGTGAACACGATGATCCTACTGAACATGAAGCTCCAAGTTGATGTTTTTTGCTTGTAGGTGTTATGATATGGCGATGGATGGCGGGACTATCGAGTATGGATTTTGATCATATCTCCAAGTGATGCTCTCGTCAAGATTAATAGTTGGTTGATAATAAATTCTCCTGGTTCTTCAAGTGCCCCTCAGTGATGATGACCAGAGCTGATTAGATGCTCCTCCATGTGACCTGTAAGTGATAAATCGACTCGAGTACAAGGTCTAAGTCCAAAGACAAATAGAAGTGGTGAATTAAATGCACTAGCGAAAGTGGGGGGTTGAGTGTTCGAGGATAAGATCCTAAGGATCTGAGGTGATCAGACGTGAATGAAGCATAGAGAAGTGCAGTTTACGGGTGAGATGATTGAATTCAAGTGAAATCAAAAGAATATGATACCAAATCGAAGAGGAAATAGAGGAAGAGAAGAGAGGGAGATATATGCTAACCTAGAACGGAAATGGTGGAAGGACCACATGTGAAATCGGAGCTCAGCGGAGATCCAATGGTCGTTGCCTACAACTCGTGGCGGATGAGGAGGCTGGGCACGGTGAAGTAAATACTACAATGCCGACACGATCACACCGATGGAGGAGCTGAGTCTGTCACCCTCGCTTCGCTTCTCTCTCTTGCTCAGATCTCGGAGGAAAGTAGATGAAAAAAATGGCGGATGGCTGATGACGCGAAAAAGAGATCGTCTAAGATAAAAAAATAAACAAGTCGTTGTTCTCAACTAATCAATTCGGTCAATCAAGAAAATCAAAACCACTCAAATAAATCAATCAAGCACAAGATCAATGTTAGCGGTCTCCTCTATTTATTTAACATGGTATAACGACCAGGGTGGAACTCAAGGAGCACGAAAATATACCAAGTAGCCGGAATTCATAGAAATAAAATCATAGTTTTGTGGTTTTTAATTTGCGATATTTTTTATATTTTCAAAATAAGGAAACAAATACACAAGCAAGGCTAAAAACTAGTTTCAACCATTTTTATTAACACTAAAAATGCTCAAAAATAGGAAATAAAAGTTTTTTTGTGTTTTTCAAATATTCAGATATTTTTGGTGCTTTTATAGGATTTTTCCAATTTTTATATGATTTTATAAAAATGAAACAAGATCAAACAGTGAAACATTGTACAACCTGGACTAAAAGGCAAGTTTAAAATAGTAAAAATGCCTTGACGTCCTGGAGATGATTTTTATGAAAACGCGAATAAAAATATCTAACTACAACAAATGAAATCCTAATTTTTTGATTTTTTTAGAATTTTAAATGATTTTCATGATTTTTTAGAGTTTTTAGCTTTCTAGGGTTTTTATAAAGTATTTTCAAACAAAAATGTTACTAAATACAAAGCATATGAAAACACACACACAAATTTTTATAGAATTTTTCAGACAATTTTTCGAATTTTTATGTATTTTAGAATAATTTTTGAGTGTTTTTTATTTTTATAAAAAACAAATAAAAATAAATTAAGTCACAAAAATTACCATAAATATTACGTGTTAGCAGGAGCTAAATGTAGTTTTCTGGAATTTTTGGAGTTGATTTAGTAATTATTTGGGTAGAAACAACACACACAACACACATGGACCTACTTGCAATTATTTGAAAGTTTCAGGGCCAAATAATAACTGACATAAAAAGTTCAGTGCTAAACTTGCAATTTGTCAGTTAATTCACGTACATGCTCAATAGACCACGCATTGAGGCATAACTGCAAATACCTAAAAGTTTCTATTCAAAGCATAACAGTCAAAAGCACAAGGGCATAACATGCAAATACACCATCCAATCACGTGAGACAGCATGTGAGTTCAGTTAAGCATGACTAAAGAGCAAATACTAAAAGTCCGAGGTCCAAACAATAAATTAATTAAGCTAGAACTTTATTTAATGGACTTAGATAGCTATGCATGAAAGTGCGAGGGTAAAAGCGAAATATACCCCTGCCAGGGCACATGGCACACGCGGAAGACGTCATAGATGTACGACTCTGATCCTCTGATGGCAGCAGATCTCGCAGCCCAGATGATGTCGAGGACGTGTGGCCTTATGCGTCAGGAGGCGTCAGATCTAACAACCAAAAAGGTTGTTGCTGTCGATGGCTGGGATGCGATCTGGCAAGTGGGGGCCGATCCGACGGTAGACGAGGGCTTTGGAAGAACAGCTCCTGGGAGAGCTTCAATCGACCGCTAGAGGCAATTCACCAGTCCTATGAACTAACCGAAGGGGTATGTAACGTTGTGGAGGTGCTCCACGTCTGATAACGAGCTCTGATGGAGGTGACAACGTCTAGATGGTCATTGTGGTGAAGTGCCACCTGGGGCTGCTCTGCCTGAGCAGACCGAGACCAAATGGGGCTCCTCCGTGTGAACCAGTGTCTGCAAAGGGAAGATGATGAAGCCACATTTCATCATCTTTATTCTATCATTTTGGCCTCAAAAACCCTAGCAAATGCGTGTAAATACCCTTAATTTCCGCATCTTAGCATTCATGCATGTGCATCCAACTAGTGTATAAAACACTGTAATTAAAGCCAAAATTATAGAATAAATAAAAGAAAAGAAAAAGAATAAAATATTATAAATATTTTATGGCCCAAAACCCCAAGACCTAGGCATCTTGAGGAATAGGTCGACATGGAATAAAGTAGAGGGAGATAAGGGTCAAAATACAGTGTAAAAACCTTTGTTTTTAATCCATTCTTTATTCATTTTGGGACCCATTTTTGGTTCCACTTTTTATACCTCAAATAAAGAAACTTTGTACATGAAAGTTGTAGATAATTAAATAAAGAAAAATACAAAATTGATTTCACTGAAAAATAATGTACATATAAAAAGTTATGGTCTCAATAAGATTCCAGAACTCTAACTTCCCAGACCTGTATCTTGCAAATAAAAACTCAAAATGTACCAAACTCACCTTTAATTGTATATAGCGTAAAATAATCTATTTAATGGTTGTGGTTTCGTATTTTTCTGAGTTACGGTTTGAAAGTTGAGTTTTGGACCCTTATAGTATACTTGTACAGATTAAAATATTCAGTTTACTATTTGTTCATTATTTTTGTATTCTTATATTTTTATAATTTTGTAAATATTATTTATAATATATATGTGTATTGAAATCAGAATAAAAACTCAAATAAAACTCAAAATAAAAATACATGTAGATATGATACATAGGTATATTACCTATACTTATACCTGTATAAATTGTACTTATATTTTATTAAAGATACAAAATACATCAGAAAATTAAAATAAAAATAAAAATAAGTGTATAAAAGTATTTTCTAATTTTATAAAATAATAAAAAAATTAAAGAGATTAAAAACACAAAATAAAAATAAAATAATAAATTATATAGGTATATATGCCTACAAAGGGCATAAAAGGGAACTTGTAAATTTATACTTGATAAAAATAAAAAAAATTACCGTAAAATACTTTATAAAATAATAAACAATTTTTATTTAGTAATATAAATAAAATAATATCATTTACAATTTTTAAATTGATTTTCAAATTTTTTTAGGGCTTTTTCCTAGTTGGTCCACGTGGACCAACTAGGTGGCAGTCACAATTGACCTCGATCAACTGTCTGCCCTAGGTCCTTTAGGTTGTCAGAAACATCATTTTTGACCCGCTTGGCAGATTTATCGAGGTCGCTCCTTTCATCTTTTCATGATAGTTCTTTCTGCAAACTTGCTCCCCTATGATCCCTCTAGCTCGCCAGATGATTTTTTCGGGCATTGGAGCGTTGCTCCTCCCGTTGCGCCTCGGTCTATGGAGCCCCTCGACCACTTGTACAAAAACTCCATCTGACTTCCTCTTCCATTTTGAACCGGTTTGAAGAGCTTCAAATCTTCGGGTGAGTGAGGGTAGAGACTCCTATTGGCTCCACGGATCCCCGTCGAGGTGCGGCGAAGCTCGCCGACTGTGTTCCATCCATCTCCGGCGGCTGCGCCGTCGTGAGGTCCACCTTGGGCTTCTATCACTGGAGGTTCTGTTTTTATTCGTTTTTTCTTGCATTTCTATCATTGCCGTAGTCCTCGGATTCGATTACACCTTCCAATTTTGATCTACATCCATCCCATCACGGTCGCAACCACCTCGCCGGAACTTGTTTGGCGAGCTCCTATTTGCGCCATACGCCATCCATTCGACTCGTGTCTGCTCTGGGAACCTTCTCCTGTTGTTTGCGCGTTTTCATTTGCAGGTTCCAGGAGCAGGAGACCCTCTTGGGGGTCGATTTTTGCTGCTGACCGAGCCACCTGGGGCTACACTTCACCCCTGACTTTGCGGCGGCGCATCGGGGCTCTTCCGCCCATTTTGGCCCCGTTGTTGGGTCGGGGAACCTTCCAGGAGGCTGCGGAGACCAGCGGAGACGCCCGCATCAGCAATCCAAACCTCTCCGGCGGCCTGTTCTTCACGCGTTCATCCTAGCATCTCCATCGCCGTCCGATCGACCGCTGTTCTTTGAGCGCCACAGCTGCCATTGGATCTAGTCAAACCATCACCATCCGATCTTGCTGACAGATCTAATCGCAGCTGTTATAATCGAAGGGCTACGGGGCCACGGATCGCTGCCACGTGGATAAGTAACCCCATTCTTTGGTCCTTCGTCCCCAATTCAATACGCCTTGGCTCCCTGGAGGTGACATCTTCAGCTGGGTGTCTTCAAGGCGGCGGAGCAACGAGATCTTGGGCGTTCCAGCTCACCTCCGGCCACGTGCTGTCGAGGTACCTTTAACCTCGGGCCCCTGGCCCTTGAGGTGTTAGTTTCCCCTTATTTTTGTCGCTTTCATCGCGCCATAGCTTTAGGATCAAAAACCCTCTACAAATCATCACGTTCATTGATCAAATCGCATCTCAAATCCACCTCGCCGGAGCGCATCTCCGGCCACTCATCGTCGCACTACCCCTCGCCGCCATTCATCCTCCACGGAGTCCATGCATTTTGCCCTGGACTCTATCATCTTTTTCCTGCAGGTTTTCGCGAACAAGGAAGAGCTGGAAGCTCATTTTGCGTGCCGCCGGAGATACCTGGAGCCACATTGCTCCTCCGCCTCCACCAGCATGCTCTGGTCCACACCGGGGCTTTTGGGAGCCGCCAGCATCTAGAGGACCCCTGCAGGAAGCATCGGGACCATTTTGAGGTACATAGGACCGCCGGAGAGGGGAGCCATCACCAGAGGAAGGTCGCCACGATGGACCTTCTTCCATGTTCGTCCACCACTCGCCTCTACCGTCGGATCATCAAGGACCCCCAGGCGTAGCAGGAGCCGTCCGATCTGCGCACCCACAGCCGTCCATCGTCGACAAGATCATCTAATCTCGGTCGTGGGATGACGAAGGGGCGTCGTGTGCCCTGAAGCCGACACGTGGATAAGTGGAAGTGATCCCACCGTCCATCAGCGCGTAAGGGAGGGTATTTTGCACAACTTCCCCTTCCGATTTTTCTATTTTATATTAAGTACTTAAACTTTCGTCTACCATTGTATATTTTTGTGACATTTGCATATTTACCCTCGGCCCTTTGTAATATTGCGTTCCAGTCCGTGCCACGTCACCTCACGTGACTGGTACACGTGAGATGCAGGCTTTTTACGAGGAACCCCTCCAGGGTTTATGTATTTATCTTTAGTCCAGGGATTTTTGAATTAAGTGTAAAAGTTTTGGAAATATTGCAACTTAGCCCCCGAGGTTTTGAAAATTACATTTGGGTCCTTCCCAGTTGGGTCCTTGCGGGTTTGAATATTTTTACTGGATCCATTAAATTGAATATTCAGTGTATATTTTGTTGGAAAATTGCAATCTAGCCTCTGGATGTTTTGACATTTGCATTTATACCCCTGCTAGGCTGTGTACTTTCGTTTGCTTGTCCTATTTATTTCAAGCATCATTTTAATTCCAAAAATTACAAAAAAATAGGTTAAGCTCTTGTTTACTTGCTCATTCATGCCCTATTTTTGCATTGCATTTTTGTTGCATTTTCATATTTATTGAAAATAAAAAACATGCATTTTTCCTACTGTTTGCATTAGAAAATCCATAAAAATTATAAAAACGTTTTGAAAAATTCCAAAAAAACTATATTTTGTTTATCTTATCATATTATAGTGTCAGTCTAAAAACCACTAAAAATTTCTGAAGAAAAACCTTAAAAATTAGAAAAACTTCAAAAAAATCTAAAATATCATAGAAAATTCAGAAAAAATATAAACTCAGTTCTTGTTGCTTCCCTATTTTACTCTCTGTATTTTAAAATGAATTTGGGAAAATTTTGTTACTGTTTGATAATTTTCATTCCCATTTTGATTTCGACCAGCAACCTAGTCCATTGTTTTCTTGTATTTTGACATTTAAAAATACCAAAAACATTCTGAGAAATTCCCAAAAATCACAAAAATAGTACAAAAAGATAAAAAGACCAAAAATATTTTATTTTCTGATTTTTGAACATTTTCCTCCGTTTTATTGTATATATATCCTATTAGTGAAAAAGAAAATACAAAAATATAAAAGAAGAATATAAAATCAGAAACAAAAATCAAAATACAAAATTAAAAATTAAAATTAAAATAAAAAAAGAGATATAAAATTAAAAACCCATAAAAATATTTGCATTGCATATCGTTGACAATATATTACACACACACACACACACTTGTTGATCTATCTTGCCTTGCTCCCTATGTTCGAACTCTCTACGTACTTGCTTCTATACATCTTTTATGTAGAGTTAAAAATAAATTTGACTCCACTCTAATTCTTCAGTGCTTGACTTATATTGTGTGGGTTCATTGTTGATCAAATACGGGATTCATTGAGGGTCGCCACAGCGACACGGTTGTCTCCGCCTTGTGAGAGACATTAGACCCCTTGAATTTCGTGTTTATCAAATGGCGCCGTTGCCGGGGAGCAGCAGCGTATAGTTCTCATTTTTGATTGATTGTGATTGTTTGTTTACACCATTGCTTGCATTGATCTCTCTAGTTTTGATATATCTTGTTGAACTTTCTAACCATTCTCTTTTCTTGTCTTCTTGCGTATGACCGCGGAGCGAGGAGGATCGCCTAGGTGATCCGGTGCAGCCTTGTGAAGCGGAGTCGGCTATTCTAACCCAAGTCGACAGGAGAGAGCAGGAGGAGTGAGAGAGAGATAGTTAGATAGCAATTTATTTTTGCGAGAGAGAGACCTTTGAATTGTAATAATACAGGTACATATAACTTTGGACTTTCGGGCCCAATTTCCAAGTGTTTGTACACTTGGGGGCTCACCGCGGATTTTACGATTTTCATCGCATCTTTTTCCCTTTGTTTTCTCGGTTTTGTTTTCTTATTTTGTGTGATTGAGCCCCTAGTTTTAGGATTGCTTGCGATAGATTATGGCCAAACACTTAATATATATTGCATGTACCTATATCCGTGTTTGGACTTAGTCAAATTTTTAAACAGTCTTTTCATCATCTTCGAGCCTCCGTGCCGTGAGCCCACCCCGTCAAGCGCTACTCCCGAACTCGATGTGTCGAGAAGAGGAGGGGTGAGCCTAGACCGAACTCTTGGATTGAGGATCGATGACCGACTTGTGGTGCTTCACGTTAATAGCAATTTCTGAAACTTAGGGCGATTTCATCGGCTTTGCATTTGCATATAGATAAGTTTCAATTCTGCTGAGCATCTTTGCATGTAGAGTGCTGGAGGCAAGGTGAGCATTTCTCTTTAGCATACATCATCGTTTTGCAGCTTGCTTTGCTTTTCCGACTCTCTACCTCTGATTTTGCCAACCTAGGTTCTAAGTAAAATTGACTCCTCGATAGGTTCGTGCATTTCTAATTAAAAATCCAAAAAAAGTGATAACCAATAAAATTGGGACTGTTAATATTACTTGAGCCTAAAAACCACCAAAAAGAAAAACTTGTATTGGGGCGAGTAATCCCCTCATTGTCTTCGCTTTTGCTTGCTCGCGCACACACTAAGGATTAGTGCCCAAATCCCATTGAGCCCCTAAGTGTTTGTGGAACTTATTGACTTCTCACCTAACTCTAAAACAGACAAGATTAAAAGACCGTATTTTCGGTCTCTACCGAGTTGAGTAGGTGAATTGAGGGTTTGTATTGTGTGAGTTTGCTTGTGGTTGTTTGTGTGCATTCTAGATCATCTCTGTGCATTTGCTCCTTTCTCCACACATCTCTTTACTTGGCCGTCGTGTTCTCCCGATCAATTTTCTCTTATTTCGAGATGGATCGCTGGAGCGATTTTTATCCGGATTTTGTGGATTCCTCGTACCCTCCAGCCGGTCCACCTCCCTTTTATCAGGAGGATCCTTCTCCTACTTTTTCTGACTTTTGTACATATCCGCCTCAGCCACAGTATCAGAACTCAGATTTCTACCCACCTCCACCGGTATATTACCCAACTCCACCTTCACATTCACCCGAGACTGATCTGTTGGAGTCACCTCTCACGGTCTCCATGAGTATAGTCATGAACCAAATGATAGAGCACATTGATTTGATGAGAGAGAATCTTGCCACTTTGAGAGAATATCGGACTAGTGCTCTTTTCGTCGAGGTTACAGATTTCCTTGTGGGTGATCATGGGAGCTTGCAATCGCCAAAAATACAAAAAATGAGAAAAACATAAAAACACAAAAATACTTTGGGAGTCACACGATCGAGCCACATTGTAAAGAGAGGGTCCACTTGCCAGATCATTCACCCACACATCCATTCACATCCTATCCTACCTTTGACCCCGAGGATGCCGCTGTACAGACTGCTCTTGGCATGCCTCGTGTAGATGTTGATTCCGACTTCCTCCCTTGTATGGAGGAAGTGTAAAAATTCAAAAAAATGCTATCTGAACCTGAAGTGGTGGCTACTATTCATGAGATCATCCGTGCCCCACTTCAACAGGCCATGACCCATTTATCTGCTCCTCTTCCCAAGAAGAGAAAGCGAAGGAGCAGATCTGAGCATCACATTCTGACCATGGCCACTTCCCACGCCATCACACACCGTCCCATTCCCAGAAAGAAGAACACAGCTACACCTATCATCACCTGCACCATCTCTGACCATATTTGTGATCACACTCTCCTAGACGACGGTGTGTCTATTAGCATATTACCCTTCTCGCTAGTACAGTCTCTTCACTTAGGGCCTCTAAATAAAACCAGGATGATCATACAATTTGCTGATGGATCTATCAAGAGGCCGAAGGGTATCCTTGAAAACGCCGTCATTTCTATTCAGGGCACGAGCTACCATGTTGACTTTGTCGTGTTGCCCATGGAGACCTCCACAAGGGAGCCATCTCCAATCATCCTGGGACGACCATTCCTCGCCTCTGCGAGGGTCATTATTGACTGTAGATCAGGAGAGGTTCGCTTCCGTCCTGTTGACGAGAGCGAAGTGTTGATCACCACACCTACAGCTGACCAGATTCCTGCACCTGATGCACCTTCACCGATTCTAGCTGACTCCGAGGCCTGTGACTAATCTGATGCTACTGGAGATGTTTGCTTAGCGACCACTGATGAGACCCGACGAATCCCCCGAAAGGGGAGGAAATCGGAAAGCATAGACCTTGCGGTTCCTCCTTCTGGTGTGTGGCGATTTGTTGATGAAATCCAAAGTATCTACGTAATTGATCCCATTGAGCGGAGGGCAGACACCAAGACTAGACAGGACGGACTTGGTTTGACTACTTCCACTGATAAGTCCGTTCCCGGTCCTTCAAAAGTAATGATGATTGAGGTCGGTTATGATGCGAATCTTCAAATTTTTTGGCTTCCTGACGAAAAAGATGATCTGGGTGAGACTCTTGAGGACGATATTAGTTCGTATACTTCCACTGATGATTTTGTTCCTTTTGATTTTGACCTGGATGATCCCTCACAGGACGAATCTGATTACACTTCTTCCGATGAGGATGAGTTTGTCTCATTCCACTTTGACATCAGCGAGACCTCCAAGGTCAGACCTGATCGTACTTCTTCCACTTACCCATCTACGCCTTCACACCATAGACAACCAAGGCCGAACCTAGCCATACTACTTCCACTGATCAGTTCGTGCCTTTTCGATTTGACTCCACTGAGGGCCTTCACTTTGTCGACCTTGATCGGTTTCCATCCACTGTAGACCCCGATGTCGACTTGCACCATACTAGATCTATCCCTCAACGGTCTCGCAAGAAGGTTAGCTTTCTACCTTCTTGATCCTCTGTACATCCACCCCTGTTGTATATTCCCTGGTGTACCTTTGTTCTCTCTCCCGTATTGCTCGTACACCCATTCTCATGTTTGCCTTGCTTAGGATGCACTTTGTCCTAAGTATAGGGGGGTGGACGAGCCGAGTGTTCATTCGTTGTTCCGTGTCATTGCTCCTGTCGTTGCCTATACTTAGGGCTTCTTTTACCCTAAGTATAGGGGGAGTGATGCGTACATTCTTCTCTATCTTCTTCCATCTGTTGATATCTTTTCTTCTTTTCCTCTTTTATCTCCTGTATCTATCAAAAAGGTGTCGCCCCTTGTAGACAGTTTTCTATACTTAGGACGTACTTTATCCTAAGTATAGGGGGGTGTGCACCCTGAGTGTTCTATTTTTTGATCCTCTCTATTGTCTCCTCTTCGTGTCTATACTTAGGGATATCTTACCCTAAGTATAGGGCGAGACAATCTGAGTACGATCTGTTTATTCCCACCCTTGACCCTCCCTACTTTGTGTACAGTCTGCTATAGGATTATTTGATCCTAAGTATGGGGGGACGGTCGACTTCTCATTTGTTTACTCATTTATTCTTTAGGACTTTTCTATACTTAGCACGAGTTATGTATTCTCTTTTCTCTCCGATCTATGAGGACATAGCTCAAGCTATAGGGGGGTCGTATATACTACGTATATACTTTAACCATAACTCGTACTTTCGTATTTTCTTAAATAATATGGATAATAATTCATTAAAATTCATTAAAAACCTTAATAAAAAGATATTTCATTCCTCAAATTCTTGGTGTATTTACTGATTAATAAATCATGTGAAAATATTTTTTGCAAAATGTTTGAAAAATAGTTTGAAAATCTATATGAAAAATCGTTTGAAAACTATTTTGGAAAACATTTTGTTACATGTTTTCAACCTTTGTAAAAATATTTTGATTCTAAAATTATTTTCTTTGTGTGAAATAAAATGTTTGAAAAATGATTTGCAAATGATTTGAAAAATGGTTGCAAAAATATTTGAAAAATCTATATATACTGTTTTGAAAACCTTTGCAAAATGATTTTCAAATGAGTGTAAATGTTTGTAAAAACTGTTTGTAAAAATTATTTTGGACTATAGTTTTTAAAATTGTTTGAGAAACCCGTGTCAAATAAGTTTGAGGAATACTTATATCACACCAAAAATTCGTTATATGTATATACCTATAAAATTGACCACTTACCCTTGTAAATTCTTAAAATCCACTTCTTGTATATATAAGAAGCACTCCCGTGTAAATATTTGTACCCAGTTTTCAGCCAAAACCTTTTGTTTTCAAAAATTCAAAAACATTTGCAAAATTAAAATCCAAAAACATTTGAAAAATCATTTGAAAATACAAAAAATTACATATGCATCATATTTTCAAAAACCCATAAAAATTTCAAACTCTTGAAAATTTCATCACAAAAATATTTTCTGCATCGCATTGCATAGCATGAGCATTTTTCGGATTGAGTTTGATAATTGAACGAGTCTAAGTAAAATTTAAAGATTGGAGCTTGATTGGACCTTAAATCTACCTAATTAACAGGAACCTTATAGGAGCCGGAATTGAGGTACTTCAGGTCTAGTTGACTTAATTCTTTGAGGATCACGGGACTTGGTTCAATGGATTCTTGACTGCCTAAGTAGAGTATTTCGGAGCACACACACGACTCTTGTTGATAATGACCTAACTTGGACACATGCACCTTTCACTTGGCTCAACTCAGTTGGAGTGGTGAGGGGGTTGGATTTGTCGGTATGAGACGCATACAGGTGGAAACACTTGTCCTCCTCTAGGGAGGGAAGTGCGCCCCAACCCATCCAGTGATGATGAGTTTCGAGGATAGGAGATCGTGGGTTGCGATAAAGCTTCAAAAGAGGGATAGTCTACTGACTCAAGAGGAAAAACTCCCTATGTAAATACTATTGTATGTAGTATTAAAAAAATGCAAAAGCAAAAACTCCAAAAAAATGTGGACAGGCCTGTACAAAAATAAAAATGCCTGCCGGAGTGTACATATGTGTAAAGTAAAATAAGAAAGCTTGAGATTCAAAGTCAAATCATGTGAGCCTACAGTGGATGACTTGACTACACTGGTCTTGCATCCCAGGATAGGTAGCTACACTGGCTACCGTCCATTCTTCTCTTCACCCCCTCCTCTTGAGCTGGTTGCCACTTGAACTTAGAAGGGAATACCCTGCTCCTTGAGGGATGAGTTGTTGGATTGGGGAATCATTGGGTTGTCATATTGGAGAAGTCAGTCTCTTTGTCATTTCAGTTGGGGAGAGCCACTATCACTTACACTGTACGAGTCAGATTCATAGTCGTAAGGGTTTGCATATGAGTTGAAGTATTTCTGACCTGGCTATTGAGGAGACTTGAACAGAGTTTTGGGATTCTCAGGGGCTGTTGGATTTCAAATCCGGATCTCATTAAGGTTCCGCCCGCACTAAAATTCCAAAGGTCCGACTTAAGCTCCAAACTTTGATTTTGTGAAGACAAGTTTGATAATTAAACTTAATCCATCTTCTTCTTTTTCTTTTCTTGCTTTCTGCACTTGTTGCATAAGTGTTTGCTAGGGACTAGCAAAGGTAAAGTATAGGGGGATGATGAAGCCACATTTCATCATCTTTATTCTATTATTTTGGCCTCAAAAACCCTAGCAAATGTGTGTAAATACCCTTAATTTCTGCATCTTAGCATTCATCCATGTGCATCCAAATAGTGTATAAAATACTGTAATTAAAGTTAAAATTATAGAATAAATAAAAGAAAATAAAAATAATAAAATATTATAAATATTTTATGACCCAAAACCCCGAGACCTAGGCATCTTGATGAATAGGTCGACAAGGAATAAAGTAGAGGGAGATAAGGGTCAAAATACAGTGTAAAAACCTTTGTTTTTAATCCATTCTTTATTCATTTTGGGACCCATTTTTGGTTCCACTTTTTATACCTCAAATAAAGAAACTTTGTACATGAAAGTTGCAGAGAATTAAATAAATAAAAATACAAAATTGATTTCACTGAAAAATAATGTACAGATAGAAAGTTATGGTCTCAATAAGATTCCAGAACTCTAACTTCCCAGACCTGTATCTTACAAATAAAAACTCGAAATGTACCAAACTTAACTTTAATTGTATATATCGTAAAATAATCTATTTAATGGTTGTGGTTTCGTATTTTTCAGAGTTACGGTTTGAAAGTTGAGTTTTGGACCCTTGTAGTATACTTGTACAGATTAAAATATTCAATTTATTATTTATCCATTATTTTTGTATTGTTATATTTTTATAATTTTGTAAATATTATTTATAATATATATGTGTATTAAAATTAGAATAAAAACTCAAATAAAACTCAAAATAAAAATACATGTAGATATGATACATAGGTATATTACCTATACTTATACCTGTATAACTTGTACTTATATTTTATTAAATATACAAAATACATAAGAAAATTAAAATAAAAATAAAAATAAGTGTATAAAAGTATTTTCTAATTTTATAAAATAATAAACAAAATTAAAGAGATTAAAAACATAAAATAAAAATAAAATAATAAATTATATAGGTATATATGCCTACAAAGGGCATAAAAGGGAACTTGTAAATTTATACTTCATAAAAATAAAAAAATTACCATAAAATACTTTATAAAATAATAAACAATTTCTATTTAATAACCTAAATAAAATAATATCATTTACTATTTTTAAATTAATTTTCAAATCTTTTTAGGGTTTTTTCTTGGTTCGTCCACGTGGACCAACCAGGTGGCAGTCACAGTTGACCTCGGTCAACTGTCTGCCCTAGGTCCTTTAGGCTGTCAGAAACCTCGTTTGTGACCTGCTTGGAGGATTTATCGAGGTCGCTCCTTTCATCTTTTCACGATAGTTCCTTCTGCAAACTTGATCCCCTATGATCCCTCTAGCTCGCCACATGATTTTTTCGGGCATTGGAGCGCTGCTCCTCCCTGTTGCGCCTCGGTCTATGGATCCCCTCGACCACCTGTACAAAAACTCCATCCGACTTCCTCTTCCATTTTGAACCGGTTTGGAGAGCTTCAAACCTTCGGGTGAGTGAGGGTAGAGACTCCTGTGGGCTCCCTGAATCCCCGTCGAGGTGCGGCGAAGCTCGCCGACCGTGTTCCATCCATCTCTGGGGGCTGCGCCGTCGTGAGGTCCACCTTGGGCTTCTAGCCCTGGAGGTTCTGTTTTTATTCGTTTTTTCTTGCATTTCTATCTTTGTCGTAGTCCTAGGATTCGATTACACCTTCCATTTTTGATCTACATCCATCCCATCACCGTCGCTACCACCTCGCCGGAGCTTGCTTCGACGAGCTCCTATTTGCGCCATACGTCATCCATTCGACCCGTGTTTGCTCTGGGAACCTTCTCCTGTTGTTTGTGTGCTTTCATTTACAGGTTCTAGGAGCAGGAGACCCTCCTGGGGGTCGATTTTTGCAGCTGACCGAGCCACCTAGGCTACACTTCACCCCTGACTTTGCGACGGTGCATCGGGGCTCTTCCGCCCATTTTGTCCCCGCCGTTGGGTCGGGGAACCTTCCAGGAGGCTGCGGAGACCAGCGGAGGAGCTATTGGTCGCCGGAGATGCCCGCATCAGCAATCCAAACCTCGTTGTGTCCTGTTCTTCACGCATTCATCCTAGCATCTCCATCGTCGTCCGATCGACCGCTGTTCTTTGCGCGCCACAGCTGCAATTGGATCTAGTCCAACCGTCACCGTCCGATCTTGTTGACAGATCCAATCGCAGCCGTTATAATCGAAGGGGTACGGGGCCACAGATCGCTGCCACGTGGATAAGTAACCCCATTCTTTGGTCCATCGTCCTCAATTAAATCCGCCTTGGCTCCCTAGAGGTGACAGCTCCAGCTGGGTGTCTACAAGGCGGCGGAGCGACGAGATCTTGGGCGTTCCAGCTCACCTTCGGCCACGTGTTGTCGAGGTACCTTTAACCTCAGGCCCCTGGCCCTTGAGGTGTTTATTTCCCCTTATTTTTCTCGCTTTCATCGCGCCATAGCTTTAGGATCAAAAACCCTCTACAAATCATCACGTTCAACGATCAAATCACATCTCGAATCCACCTCGCCGGAGCGCATCTACGGCCACTCACCATCGCACTACCTCTCGCCACCATTCATCCTCCGCGGAGTCCAGGCATTTTGCCCTGGACTCTATCATCTTTTTCCTGCAGGTTTTCGCGAACAAGGAAGAGCTGGAGGCTCATTTTGCGTGATGTCGGAGATACCTGGAGCCACATTGCTCCTCCGCCTCCGCCAGCGTGCTCTGGTCCACGCCAGGGCTTTTGGGAGCCGCCAGCATCTAGAGGACCCATGTAGGAAGCATCGGGACCATTTTGAGGCACATAGGATCGCCAGAGAGGGGAGCCATCACCGGAGGAAGGTCGCCACGACGGACCTTCTTCCTTGTTCGTCCACCACTCGCCTCTGCCGTCGGATCATCAAGGACCCCCAAGTGTAGCAGGAGCCGTCCGATCTGCGCTCCCACAGCTGTCCATCGTCGACAAGATCATCTAATCTCGGCCGTGGGATGACGAAGGGGCATCATGCGCCCTGAAGCCGACACATGGATAAGTGGGAGTGATCCCACCGTCCATCAGCGCGCAAGGGAGGGTATTTTGCACAACTTCCCCTTCCGATTTTTGTATTTTATATTAAGTACTTAAACTTTCGTCGACCGTTGTATATTTTTGTGACATTTGCATATTTACCCTCGGCCCTTTGTAATATTGTGTTCCAGTCCACGCCACGTCACCTCACGTGACTAGTACACGTGAGGTGCGGTCTTTTTGCGAGGAACCCCTCCAGGGTTTATGGATTTATCTTTAGTCCAGGGATTTTTGAATTAAGTGTAAAAGTTTTGGAAATATTGCAACTTAGCCCCCGAGGTTTTGAAAATTACAGTTGGGTCCTTCCCAGGCGCGTGCAAGTCACGCGTTTTGGTGGGTATTTTGCACCTGTACCCTTGCGGGGTTGGATATTGTACTGGATCCATTAAATTGAATATTCAGTGCATATTTTGTTGGAAAATTGCAATCTAGCCCCTGGATGTTTTGACATTTGCATTTATACCCCTGCCAAGCTGTGTATTTTTGTTTGCTTGTCCTATTTATTTCACGCATCATTTTAATTAAAAAAATTACAAAAAAATAGGTTAAGCTCATTTTTACTTGCGCATTCACGCCCTATTTTTGCATTGCATTTTTGTTGCATTTTCATATTTATTGAAAATAAAAAACATGCATTTTTCCTACTGTTTGCATTAGAAAATCCATAAATTTACAAAACATTTTGAAAAATTCCAAAAAAATTATATTTTGTTTATCTTATCATATTTTAGTGTCAATCCAAAAACCACTAAAAATTTCAAAAGAAAAACCTTAAAAATTAGAAAACACCAAAAAAATTCAAAAAAATCTAAAAAATCATAGAAAATTCGGAAAAATATAAACTCAATTCCTATTGCTTCCCTTTTTTACTCTCTATATTTTAAAATAAATTTGGAAAATTTTGTTACTGTTTGTTAATTTTAATTCCCATTTTGATTTCGGCCAGCTACCTAGTCCACTGTTATCTTGTATTTTGACATTTAAAAATATCAAAAACATTCTAAAAAATTCCCAAAAATCACAAAAACAGTAAAAAAAGATAAAAAGACCAAAAATATTTTATTTTCTGATTTTTGGACATTTTTCCTCCTTTTTATAAAAACTCCATTCCTCTCTTTCCTTATATTGTATATATATCCTATTAGTGAAAAAGAAAATACAAAAATTTAAAATATTAAAAGAAGAATATAAAATCGGAAAATCAAAAACCAAAATACAAAATTAAAATTTAAAAATAAAATAAAGAAAGAGATATAAAATTAAAAACCCACAAAAATATTTACATTGCATGTCGTAGATAATACATCACATTCACACACACACACACACGCACGCACGCACGCACGCACGCACACACACACACTTGTTGATCTATCCTGCCTTGCTCCCTGTGTTCGAACTCTCTACGTACTTGCTTCTATAAATCTTTTATGTAGAGTTAAAAATAAATTTGACTCCACTCTTATTCTTCATTGCTTGACTTATATTGTGTGGGTTCATTGTTGACTAAATACGGGATTTTGTAGTAGTCAATACACCGACTGTTGATTCGCCTTGTGAATCAATACGACCGCTCTCAATTTCGTGTTTATCAGAAGACCACTTGGATGCATAGCTCCGATGAGGATTTATTGCAAGTAAAGGCGAAAGAAGCGGAGGGCAATGGAGATTGACTCCCAACGGATATGAAGGAAGGAGTCACGACCTTAATCTCGTCCTGGGGTTCGACTCTAAGGGGGATCAGGTTGCGCGCGAAGGTAGGCGATGGAACGATGGGTCGATCCGAGCGGATGGAAGTGGGTAATGGGGCTCCGACTAACTAGTCATAGCAAGTGAACGCGCGACAGTGCTAGGTGGAATGAATCGAATGGACAAATGAAATGCAAAAGTGAAAATGGATACATGAAGGTTGGAACGAGTTCCTGAACTCTAGGAAAAGGTGGTCGATGAGGTAATGTCTTCAACCTCGCTAGGGCAGGCGGGAAGGCTAGATGCGGCAGCGCTCGCCGACCACGTAGCTGAGCTGCGACTCCAGACCACCAAAGCTCGATCCAAAGGGCTCCTCCGGTTACTGTCACTCCACTGAAGATTCCTAAGGATGAGAAAAGGGGCGAGGCGTGAGATATAGCTCTGGGTAGACGGAAGAGATAGTATATAGAAAGCTCGAGGGTCTATAAAGATCGACGAAATGCACGAAACTCGAGAGTGATCAGGATTATCCAAGGGCCCACGAAGATGAGGGATGTATGAGGTTTATCAGCTCCAAATTTTGAGGCAAACAAAGCTCGAAGGTGGGTTGGAGAAAATCGAGAAACGTGTACGACGAACACAATCCGGGTCTGACCCGGGAAGGGGGAGACGTTGACCGGAGGTCAACACCCGAGCTGGACCAATCAGAAAATGTGATTTTACAAAATATTTACAAAATCAATAAAGAATAATAAATGACTTCAAAATAAAAAGTGTATAAAATAAAAAAATGGTTATTATTTTTCAAATTATTTTTCTATGATTTTCAGTTATTTTTATGAAAAAAATTAATCTATATACAATGTATAGTATTATATACAAGCATAAAAAATATTTTTTATTTTATTTTTATGATTTATTTACAGGTATAAAATAAGTAGGAAGTGAAACATATATACATGTATTTTGTATAAATGGGAAAGGATTTTATTTTTATTTTTCTGATTTTTATTTTATTTTATTTCTAGTATCATATCCAAGGAGGTCGAAAGAATACTTTGTTTTTATTTTAGCAAAAATAATTATTTATATACATAGGTAATATGTATAACATATAGTAGGCCTTATCTCTCTCTACTTATTTTATTTGGCGATGAGGTCAAGGCTTGACCTTCTCTTGGGGTTCGAGTCACTCTGTATTTATTCAAAATACCTCTTTCCTTTTTTCTTTTCCTTTATTCTTTAATTTTTGCACAAATACATGCTAATTATATAATGTTAACACATGCATGCCGAATGCTAGCCTATTGTATTTACAACTATTTACATGACGCTTTGCCAAGATAAATAACTAAAATAAAAGAATAAAGAGTGAGAATCAGGGATTCATCACCCCCATACTTTACCTTTGCTAGTCCCTTAGCAGCCACTTATTTGAAAAAGAAGAGAAAAAGAGAAGAAAAGAAAAAGAAGGAGAATCAAGTTTGATTATTAAACTTGTCTTCATTAAATTGAAGTATGGTGCTCAGTCAGACCTTTGGATTATTAGTTTGTCAGAACCTTAATTGGACTTAATTTTAAGACTCAACATCCTCTAAGTTCTACCAATCTATGGTCAAGACTCCTCAATAATCCAGATCAGAACAAATCTACATACACAAACTCTAATGACTATGAATCTTTCCTTGTACTGTGTAAGTGATATGTAGCTCCCCACCTCAGAAATGATAAAGAAACAACCCTCCTTAACAAGGTAACTCTGATGCCCTAGTCTAGCAGCTCTTTCCTCGAGGAGCGGGGTATTCCCTTCTAAGTTCAAGTGCAACTGGCTCAAGAAGAAGGGTAAGAAGAGAATGGACCATGGCCAGTGTAGCTATGTATTTCTGGGAGCCTAACCAGTGTAGCTAAGTCTCTCGTTGCAAGATTCATGAGATGAGAAGGTGTAACATAAGCTTTGCTTTATTTGACTATATACACTCTGATAGACACTTTATTTTCAATCAGGCTTGTCCACTTTTTTGGAGTTTTTCTTTTTGCACATTTTTTTGATGTGCATATGTACAACATATCTACATGGTGCATCATATATACAGAAGGACTTTTTCCTCTTGAGCCAGTAGACTATCCCTCTTTTGAAGCATTATTGCAACCCACAACTCCTGTCTTTAGACGTCAACACCACCAGACCAAGTTGAGGCGTACTTCCTTCCCTAAAGGAAGATGAGAGGTTTTTCCTAGAAGTACTACTCTCGTATGCTACCCCACGCCAAAGGAAACTGCCTCCTCACCACCTCATCCGTAGAGAGATATGTGTAAGGTGCTGGTGCAAGTAAAGGCATTATCGTTGAGAGTCATGTGTGCATTGTTAAGTGTTCTACTTAGGATCATCAAGATGACGTGAATATAGCCTAGTGGACTCAAAGAATTAAGTCACAAATGGACTTGATATCCCCAAATCCTACAAGGTTCCTCTGAGAATTAGGTGGATTAAGGTCTTAACCCAACTCCATTTTCCAATTTAATTCCAGACTAGTTTAAATGTCAACTATGATTCAAAAGAATATACAGATATTTACAAAAATCTTTTTATGCATTTTTTTTGGAAATGTGCAAAATTTTTTAAAATGTTTGAATGCATGCATGAATGCAGAAGTCTTGCAAACTATTTACTAACATTTACACAAGGGTTTTTGTAAACTTTTATTTTTTAAACATTTTACAAAAAATTTGTACTATATACATAAATTTGATACAAAAATATTTACAAATATTTTACAAGCAAAACATTTTTACAATGATTTGTACAAAATAGTTTTTATAAATAGCTATATATGTGCAATAAAAATTTTATGTACAAGAATTTTTTTTAAATTTTTGTGATTTTTGTATAAAGCATTTTTAGCTATTTTATTTATTAACACACACACAAAGTACAAGTTATGGCTAAAGTATATATCTAATAAATACAACACCCCCTATACTTAGCTCGAATGATGTCCTCAGAGTGATCAACGAGCGATGAAGAAAAAGACAACTCATGCTTAGTATAGGAAAGTGAAAAGAAAGACTATACTACAACAATGAACCCAAGAACAGAATGAATATAAGTCGGTGATCCCCCTATACTTAGGATCAAGTAATCCTAAGTATACCAGATTGTACATAAAGGGGAAATTGAGGGTTAGGATGTTGATGAATATCTGTTTCTCACTCTCTATTCTTTTATTTTAGCTATTTATCTTGGCAAAGCATCATGTAAATTGGTGTAAATAGAATAAGTTAGCATTCTGCATGCATATGTTAACAATGTATATTTAGCATGTATTTGTGCAAAAATAAAAGAATAAAGGAAAAGAAGAAGGAAGGAGGTTTTTAGAATAAATACAGAGTGATCCGAATTCCTAAAGAAGGTCAAGCCTTGACCTTATCGCCAAACAAAATAAGTAGAGAGAGATAGGGCCTACTCTAAGTAGAGAGAGATATGGCCTACTCTATAATGTGCAAATTGCTTATGTCTGTAAGTAATTATTTTGGATAAAAATAAAGATAAAATATTCTTTTCACCTCCTTGTATATAGTCCTAAAAATAAAACAAAAATAAAAATAAAAATCAGAAAAGTAAAATAAAAATAAGAATAAAATCCTTCTTAATGGTACAAAATACCTTTATATAGATAACATCCCCTATTAATCTTTAAATTGTACATAACTCAGAAAAATAAAATAAAAAATTTTTATACTCCAAAAACTATGTTGTAAATAAATAAAATACAAAATGAGGGTGTTTGTGTAAAAATAACAAAATAAAAATAATTGTAAAAAAAACTTAGTTATATTATACATGTATATAATACATTATACTATATAGAGATTAATTTATTTTTCATAGAAATAATTAAAAATCATAGAAAAATAGTTTAAAAAAAATAAATATTTTTCATTTTGTAACTTTTATTTTAAAGCCATTAACTATTTTTTATTAATTTTGTAAATATTTTATAAAATCGGATTTTCTGATTGGTCCAACTCAGACGTTGACCCCCGGTCAACGTCTCCCGCCTCTCGGGTCATACCCGGATTGTATTCACTGAACCCGTTTTTCCATTTTCTCCTCACCACCTCCGAGCTCCATTTGCCTCGAAACTTGGACCCGATAAACCTTGTTTATCTATCATCTTCGTGGTCCCTTGGATAATCTGAATCACTCTCAGGTTTCACACTTTTCGCCGATCCTTCTAGACCCTCGAAGCTCCCTATATAGTTCTCTTCCACCTCCCAGGAGACCGAGCTCATGCCTCTCCCCTCCTTCCAGCCCTAGACACCTCAGGTTTAGTGATCGCTTCCAGAGGGACACTTTGGATTGGAGTTTGGTGGCGTATTCATGTTGCTCAGCCTCGTGGCCGGCGAGCACTGCCGTGAATAGCCTCCTGACCTTCCACAACTAGGTCAAGGCCATAACCTCTCTTCCCACCTTCTCATGAAGCTCCAGAGTTCATCTAGAACCTCATTTATTAACCATTTCACTTCATTTCGCCCTTTCGCTTCGTTCTTTCCATTTCACGTCCGTTGTTGTTCACCTGGTTCGCCTCGGTCGTCGGAGCCTCATCTCACCCTCGTATCTCTATCGATCAAACTCCCTATGAACACTCACCCTCGCACCGTAGTCTGATCATCCTTAGCCTCGACCTCCAGGCTGAGATTATGGCTAGGATCTTCCTATATCTCCTTCGTCGGAGATCGACCTTCCCTCCCCTTCCGCTTCTTTCGTTTCCAGCCCCAATAACCCTGACCGGAGCACATCTCCGAGTCTTAGTCTTCTATTGCAGGTACCCCCACGCAACAGGACCCTCCGACGGACCTCCAGCTGCTCGACGGAGCAGCTCCTGGTGGAGCTTTCTCGTCCCGGCCATCCAACAATCATCCAGCTAATCCGCCTCTGGCGTTCGACGTGGAGCACCCCTCCAGAGGTGTAGGACCATTTGGAGGCTCGATCAGCCCAACGGATTCGTACTCATCCTCGTTCGAAGTTAACCTTGTACCCGTTCATCCACCATCTCCCGCCACCGTTGGATGCAGAGGAGATCATCAATTTGGATCTGAGTCATTTGTTGCTGCAGCTTTTGGACCGTTGATCTGGCATGCCCTGGCACATCTGCACCACACATAGATGACATTCCCTGGAGCGTGACATCTGACACTACAGGCGATCTGCGCTGCACATTCTCACATCATCCAGGGTTCGCCATGTGCCACCCCACGCCGTCCTCACGTGCCTCGAGGGTATATTAGACTATTTTCACCGCTTTTTTCATGAGTTATTATCTAGTCCCGTAAAATAAATTGTAGTTCATATATTTTGCATGTGGATCGTTGCTCTTTCTAGTATTTACATTTCAGTCTAGTTGAGTTGAGCTCACGTGCCATCCTACGTGGTGTTGTGGGCTTTTTTGCAGTATCTACCCTAGACTTTATGGATGTTATGAGTTGAATAGAAGTTTTGGATATTTTCATTTATGCCTTTGTGTGTGGTGATTTGGGCATGTGCGTGAATTAATTGGATAAATTGCAGATTGAACCCCGAACTTTTGACGTCTGTTTATTTTGTCCTGTAACTTTTCAATAATTGCAAATAGGTCTCTATGTGATGTGCATGCTATTTTTAATCAAATTATTATTAAATCAACTCCAAAAATGCCACAAAAATTACAGTTAGCTCCTGCGAATGTGTAATATTTTTGTAATTTTTGTGACTTTATTTAATTTATTTGATATTTTTGAAAAATAAAACACCTTTAAAAAGTGTTCTGTCTATTTTCTAAAATACCAAAAAAATATAAAAATTGTCTGAAAAATTCCAGAAAAATTTGTGTTGCTTGTCTTTGTGTTTTCATTTCAGTACATTTTATGTCGCATTATCTTTCATAAAAATCTTAAAAAGATATAAACTCTACAAATCTTATAAAAATTATTAAAAATTATAAAAAAATTTCAGTTGTTGTATGTAGCTCTTATTATTTACTTTACTTTATTGTAAAAATCATAATCAGGATGTTTAGGTATTTTAATATTTTAAATTTGCTTTTTGGTCCAGGATGTACAATGTTCTCTTGTTTTGTCTTTATTTGATTTTTATAAAATCATATAAAACAGAAAAACCCTAGAAAATTACCAAAAACATCTACATATTTTAAAAATATATAAACATTTTTATTTCTGATTTTTTAGTATTTTGAGTCTTAATAAAAATTGTTAAAGCTTGTTTTTCCTTTGATCTTTGTATTTGTTTTCCCATTAGAAAATATAAAAAAATTGCAAATTAAAAAACACAAAAAGATGCCTTTATTTTCTGACTAGGACTACTTCGTAGGTTTTACTTGTGCTCCTTGTGTTCGACCCTGGTCGCTATACTAGGTTAAATAAATAACAGAGTCCGCTGACATTTACGTATCTTGAATTTGATTGATTTGTGTAGTCTTGATTTTTCTTGATTGAGTCTAATTGGCTGATTGAGGTTGCAACGACCTTATATATTACTTAACCTTGATTTCCCGATTGCATCATCAGAATGGCACCGTTGTCGGGGAGCACAACTTAGTAGTCTTTTCAGATTTGTGTATATATTTTTCTCTCTATCCTCTATAACTATTATCTGACATTTTTCTACTTTGATTTTTGTGTGAGGGACCGCCCAAGGTCGTTTTGACTTTCGACAGGCGTAACCGCATTGGAGGAAGAGCAGGAGGCCAGAAGGAAAGTAGTTATATAGGATAGAGTAATTTTTCTTTCCAGCACACTATTATTGTTGTAATAATATAGAGACACTTAGACTTTCTGGACTTGGCATATCAGGATTTGTTACGCCGAGCACCGGTGTACTCGAGGGACTTCACTGCAGTTTTTCACCGATTTTGATTTATCTCATTTTATTCATGTCGATTCTCGAAGATTTTGGCCCTTAGATTTAGGAATTTCTTTGCTTGCGACGTAAATAATTAAGGCCTAATCCCTAATATATTGCTTGCACCTATAGACTCATAATTGGACCTTATTAATAACTCATAATAAAAAGTTAATTTAGTTAGACTTGAGTCCACGCGCCGTGAGGAACCACATACAACGCTAGCAGGACCCGTTGTGGTAGGCAACGAGTGATTCTAGTTAGCTAGAAACTTGTTCTTCACGTATAGAAATTGCTCGTCTAAGGTTGTTTTCTTCTTGCATCATTTAGATTAGTTTAATTCCTGTCTTTAAATTTATGCATGGATCACCCTGCATGCAGAGTGCTGGTGGCAGATATGCATCTCTTACTTTACATGCATCATAGTGTTTGATTGCGCATCAGCTTTTTCGACTTCCCCCTTGTTTTTGGACTATTAAATAACCAGGGGATTGAAAAATTCATTAGCCAATTGTTTTATTATTGAAAAAGACCTAAAAAGCGATAACCATAAAATTGGGACAGCTAATCAAACTTGATCCTAAAAGACACCTCACTTCAAAATCTATCTTAGGAGAGTCATTCCCTCATTGTTTTGTTTGCTTGCGAGAAAATGACCTGCACACTATGCTAGAGACACACATGAACTCTCGTTAGACTACTGGTCTTAGGGTTAGTTGTTCTCCAGTGAGGATCGCTCTGATTTTTGGTAAAGCGTGCCGTAACATCTTTAGTAGAGTGAGTTGATCGGGTAACCGGTAAATGGTTTGCAACTTGTACTGGCTAGAAAGATCTAGCTTTGGGATTGGGCCAATCTCTTGGGGTACCTAACAGCTCGCTTAATCACTCTGCAAGACTGACTTATCACCTAAAATAAAATAGATAAGATAAAAGACAAACCCTTACGGTCATTAGCTCCGTGTTACGTAGGTGAATTAGGGGTTTGATTGTTGATCTTGTTTGTTTCCAGATCCCATCCGCCTTTCTTCCAGATCACGATGATGGGTTGGAGGTCCCTTAGGTAGCCTCTAGCTGCACCGCTTTCGAGCACTCCGCCCCACTCATCTAGGCAGGTTCGAGAGATCCTAGAACCGCTCTCCAAACCCGAGTTCAATTCCACCATGTTCCCCCTCGATCAGCCTTCTTCCAGTCCTGAGGTGCCAGAGAAGAGATCAGCACATATGGGCACCTGAGTTCGGGTCTTTTGCCTTTGCAGAGACCCAAGAGATGTCCAGCAGCAAGGAGCGCACCGATGGGCAGCCTAGGAGTACCACATATGTTCTGAATCAGGCAACCATCAACAATACACTGTTAGCTTCCCTGGAGATGATGTAGAGACAGATTAGAGACCAGGGATACTTCATGACAGAGGTGCGCAGAGAGATGGTAAAGATGCAAGCTAATCGAGGAGAGCCAAACTGAGCAGGTGGTGGAGAGATTCCAGGTTTGGAGGAGAAGACGGAGGACATCCAGAGGAGCCACAGGATCCAGTCCGACCAGCTTGACCAATGAGGGATTTGCACAACCCTGGTGCAACCCTTAAACATCGTTGGATCCATCTTCCGGTGATTCTGGGAGATTTCAAGCCCCACCTCAGACTATCCAACTATTGCCCAAGTTCCATGGGCTTGCCACCGAGGAGCTGCATCTTTACTTATAGGCATTCAAGATGATCTGCAGTACTGTCCACGACAGATATGTGGACGATGACACAATCAAGATGATGGATTTTCCATTCTCCCTGGTCGACAGAGCTACCTATTGGATGAAGCATTTGGGGAGATATGTCACTTCATGAGGGTAGCTCCAGATCGAGTACTTAAACAAGTACTATCCACTCAGTCGGATGAACGCAGTGCGAGCTCTGATCAACAACTTCTCCATGATCGCTAACGAGAAATTCTATGAGGCTTGGGATTGTTTCCGTGAGCTCATTGACCGATGTCCACATCATAACATCTCCAAGACCAACCTAGTACAGAGTTTCTTTTGTGGGCTGACACCAGAGCTGTAGGGACTAGTGAATGCTTCTTGTTGGGGCTCATATTTCGCCAAGGACGAAGACCAGGTCTGGGCCATTTACGATTAGTTGGCAGAAAATTACACAGTGATGTCTCAGACCCAACTTTACACTCAGGGGAAGCCCTCACCCCATGTCATGTCTTATCAGAGGATAGCATGAGTCGATGCAGGTCCATCCACCTCTTCTTCTTCAGTCATCGCTGTATAGACAGAGTCAACGCCCCCTAATATGGGCATCATCAACGAGAAACTAGACCGCATCGAGACCATCGAGAAGAGCAGTGTCAGGGCATGACTCAGATCGACCAGTTGGCACAGACCCTAAGTGACCTGAAGACGCATATCATGTGTCTCCAAGAGGCACAGATGGCTTCTCAGCCCTGTCTCATGTCATGAGCTGATCCTAGCAGCAACGGCTCATCCCAGCACTCCGCCCAGTACAGACAGGTTCACCACATCCAAGCGGAGCCGTTCCAATAGCTGCAACACAAGTACCCTCAGCCACCGCCATCTCAGGGCACTCATATGGTGGTGTATCAGTAGGATTAGCCATTGGCAGTTCTTCCTCCATCCCCCTACGAGCAGGAGTCGTTGATGGAAGTCAACGGGATTTGGTACGATCGACAACAGCTTGGGATCTGCCGAGGTCACCCCGGATTTAGGTGGTCGGTTGGGGGTGCCTCATCCGAACAACAGCCTCCAGCTCAGGGTAGATAGTTCGGTCAGCCACAACAGTAGCCCCAGTTCTCTCACCAGCCATACCAGCAACCATCCCACCAATACCAGTCAGGTCCTCGTCCCTACCAGTAGGGACAACAATAGAGGCAGCACCAGCAGCATCCTCAGCAGTATTCTTAGCCTGCCTCTCATCAGTTCCAGCAGCAGCCTCATTTTCAGAGAGGCAACCCATCCGGTTCTCATGGGCCAGCCTATGAGAACCCAACCCTTAACGATCTAGCCCGCCTACTCTCAGACCAGAAGGCACCCTTTAGGCGGGAAATGGACGAGTTTCGCCAGGAGATGAGGGAGATCATCAAAGGAAAGGCCTCCATACCCGCTCAGATCTAGCCCAACGTGAATAACCTCAAAAGGAAATATGTGTGAGTACAGTTCACATAGACCGCCACTCCAAGTGGTTTGTTAGGTGACATTGCTTCATAAACATTTGATGTTAATTTTGTGTCACTTAGGAGCGATAGGATGCCAGTCGATGGCACCTCGTCTGAGCGACGACACCACGAGGATTCAAGAGTGCTAGATGAGGAGGATAGTGGGCGGATGCCACTAAGGATGATGATGATGACAGTGGTGCTAAAGCCATTAAGGATGTTGATCCAGCTGAAGGTACTGAGGCCGTCACATCTCCATATGCTGAGGGTAGTACTGATGCCACCATATTCCATGATGCTGAGCCAGAGTGAGGTGCCGATGCCACAACACCTGATGTCGTGGGTGGTACTGAGGCCACCCCTTCTATTCCAGTTGTGTTTTCTCCAGTTTTTGTACCCCCGGACATTAAGAAAAACATCAAAAAAATTAATAAAGGAAAGGTTTCTTCATCTTCGAGTCCATATGTGATGATTGATGATACTTGTGTGGATTCCATGCCTCCACAACAACATGAACCTCTTCCTAGCCCTCTATCTGAGGAGGGCCCAACCATCCCCTACCCTCAAGCACTCCATTTGGATAAGGGGAATAAAAGAGAAAATCCAAAAAAATATGAGCAGTTAGAGTTCAACCAGCAGATGATTGATAGATTCCATATCCAGCTGAATTTATAGGAGGTACTTGAGCACATACATCTCTTCTAGATGAACTTGAGAGAGAAGACCACTATCTATATGAAGAAGAGGAACCATCAAGCATAGATCCATGTGCTGACCCGTGCCACTTGCTTCGCTCTCTAGAACCGTCTGCCAGCCAAGAGGCCAGATGCAAGAGCTCCCTATGTCATATGTCACATCCATGAGAAGGGATTCGACCGTACTCTATTAGAAAATAGCTATTCTATAAACCTCCTACTGGCAGCGTTACTCGACCTATTTGAGTTTGACCCTCTTCGAAGCAGGACAATCCTTCATTTTACTGATAGATCTGTCAAGACACTGACGGGTTGTTGAAGGACGTAGTCGTCACAATTCAGGGCCTGAAATTCCCCATGGACTTCGTTGTTTGGATAGGGAGATCCCTGAAGTTGTGACTGATACCCCATTATCGTAGACGTCCATTCTTGGCCACAACCAAGGCATTATCCGATCATGATAGTAGGAAGGTGTACTTTCACGTCGAGGGTGAGAGTTATATACGATCGATGAGATCATACTGTGAGACTTAGCTTGCTCAGAGCAGTTTAGTGATGCTGAGCAGACGATAGAGGCAGAACAAGACGTCCACCAGGAGTGCAACTTTGTGATCACTGATGATGAAGCCGCTTGGTCCGATCCCATTTCACAAGCCCTTCTCTCACCTTCAGAGGCTGTAGATTCATAATTTCCAGCAGAGGAGAGTTCATAGAGCACACTCTTGGCTGAGGACATTTGCGAGGTTGACGATCGCGTTCAGGATAACGAGGCAAAAATATATCATGTGATTCTGATTCAAATCCCTCAAATTTAGACTTAGACTGGGCATAGTTTGATGATCTATTACCTTGTCTGATTTCCACAGAGCCAACAACTACAGTGGAGACCGTGCCAACACCAAGTACAAATACACTAGTAGGGTCGTCTTTGCTAATCTTGCATGAGCAACGAGAGTTCTGTCATTCAGATCTAGTTGCATTCACTCAGACTTTTCAGAGGCCATATTTGCTAGCTGCCAGTTGTCCAGAACTAAAGCCTTTGCTGCATCGCTGAAGTATAGATTCCTTACAGGTGAGCATGAGATGTACCTAGTCATTATCTCAACAGATTTGACTGGAGAGCAAGAATCTCGTTTGATGGAGATTCTTGAAAGGAACTGCAAGGAAATAGGATGGAGTGTAGCTAACCCCCAAGGATAAGTCCGGCTTTGTGCTCCCACCATATCTATCTCAAGGAGAACGCCAAGCCATAGCATGAATTCTAGCGACGGCTGAACCCGAATCTTTGAGAGGTGGTTATCAAGGAAATATCAAAATGGTGGAGCGCTAATTTTATATACCCCATCTCTGACTCCAAGTGGGTTAGTCCATTACATGTGGTGCCCAAGAAAACGGACATCACTATAGTTGTGAGCGAATCTGGAGAGGAGATATCTACCCGGGTACCCACTTCTTGAGGGTCTGTGTGGACTACAGATGATTAAATCAGGCCACCAAGAAGGATCATTTCCCGTTGCCTTTTATTGATCAGATTATAGAGAGGCTTGCATGGAAACGTCACTACTGCTTTCTTAAGGGTACTCCAGTTACAATCAGATGGCCATAGCGCCTGAGGACCAGGATAAAACGACATTCACTGTCCATTTGGGACTTATGCTTTCAGATGGATGCCCTTTGGTCTATGTAACGCTCCGGCGACATTCCAAAGGTACATGTTGTACATATTTTCGGACATGGTGGGTGACTGTTTAGAGGTCTTCATGGATGACTTTTCGGTCTACGGTGATGGGTTCGACGCTTGTCGTGATTGCCTAAACCATTTTCTTTAGCGCTGCAAAGAGGTTCATCTTGTCTTATCTTGGGAGAAGAGTCAATTCATGGTGAATCAAGGGATGGTGCTTGATCATATCATCTCCAACAGGGGCATGGAGGTTAATCATGTCAAGGTGGATATCATCAGGAATTTCAAACCACCATCCAACTTGCGACAATTACGGTCTTTTCTGGGGCATGTCAGTTTCTACCTACGTTCATTCACGACATCAACAGGATTGCCGGACCGTTGACTAATCTGTTGACGAAAGGCATGGAGTTCATTGTAGATGATAAGTGTCTTGCATCATTTGAAACTCCCGAGAGCCTAGTTGTTGAGGCTCCTGTCCTTCAGCTGCCTGATTGGTCTCTCCCATTCGAGATCATGACGGATTCCTCCGATTTTTCCGTAGTGGACGTGCTAGGACAGAGGAGAGTTGGAGCACCATTTTCCATTCACTACACAAGCCGTACATTAGATGCCGCTCAACGGAATTATACTGTCACATAGAAAGAGATGCTAGCTGTAGTTTTCACTTTGGACAAGTTCGGATCATATATTCTTGGATCCAAAGAGACTATCTTTACTGATCATACCGCCATCAGGTACCTTATGGCTAAGAAGGATGCCAAAGTGATACTGACTAGATGGATCCTTCTACTCTAAGAGTTTGATATTGAGATCAAGGATAAACCTAGATTCAAGAATGTGATGGCGGATCATCTCTCCCATCTAGAAAATCTTGAGGAATACGAGCAGATTGATCCTATTTCAGAGACCTTCCTAGATGAGACGATCCTTGATATCACCTCTCTTCCGTGGTACGCCAACATTGTGAACTATCTTGTTACCAAGAAAGTTCCACAAAGTTGGCCCAGGCAGCGACTTGAGATATTCCCTGCGAAGGCTAAGTGCTACTATTGGGAGGATCCCATCCTTTATCATGAAGGAGGGGATAACGTCTTGTGTCGGTGCATTCCTCAGGAGGAGCACCACAACGTCCTCACATACTGCCACAAGCTTGAGGCAGGAGGACATCATTCTAGGAGGATAACAACACAGAAAGTGCTTCAATTTGGCGTATGGTGGCCTACCCTCTTCAAGGATTCTTATGAATTCGTGAAGACATGTACTGACTGTCAGAGGATGGGCACTTGTGGACAACGTGATATGATGTCGATGCAACCCATTCACTTCCATAAGTTTTTTTATGCATGGGGCATTGATTTCATGGGTCTATTCCCTAAGAGTTAGGGATTTGAGTACATTCTGTTGGCTGTTGATTATGTGAGTCGTTGGGATGAGGCCATACCCCCCCCCCCGAATCGCAGATGCTAAGACCATCTGCATATTTTTAAGGAAAAATATCATTTCACGGTTCGGGGTGCCTAGAGTTTGGACAGGGGGTCTCACTTTATCAACGACAAGGTAAAGGCCCTTGCTAACGAGTTCAACATAGACCATCGAGTTGCCACTCCATATAATCCTCACACCAATAGTGTTGCTGAAGTATCAAACATGGAGATCAAGATGATATTGCAGAAGGTAGTCCGCCTGGAGTGAAAGGATTGGTCACAGCTTTTGGACTCGGTCTTGTAGGCATGTATGACTTCCTTCAAGACCCCGTTGGGTGCATCTCCCATTCGTCTCATTTTTGGCAAGCCCTGCCATTTACCTGTTGGATTAAGCACAAGTCACTATGTGTTGTCACTGATATATTATTGGATTCGGAGAGTACTGGAGATCAAAGAAAGGCAAAATTGACAACCCTGGAGGAGCTTAGAGACACAACCTTTTCGAATACCCTACAATATAAGGAGCGAGTAAAGATATGGCATGATTCTCAAATCAGCCATAAGCAGTTTGAGCCAGATCAGAGAGTATGGTTGTTTGATGCCAGGCTGAGATTACTTCCAGGGAAATTGTAGAGTAAATGGAAAGGACCATACTTGGTCTGAAAGGTGCATGACAATGGTAGTATCAACATATAAGGAGCGAGTAAAGATATGGCATGATTCTCATATCAGCCATAAGCAGTTTGAGCCAGATCAGAGAGTATGGTTGTTTGATGCCAGGCTGAGATTACTTCCAGGGAAATTGTAGAGTAAATGGAAAGGACCATACCTGGTCTGAAAGGTGCATGACAATGGTAGTATCAACATATCTGAGATGTCATCTAAGTCCACCTTTCGTGTTAATGGTCAGCACCTCAAACCATATCTAGATCATGAACCGTTGATCGTTGATGTCACCGCTATTCATTTTTCTTGAGATGCGATCTTTAACTCACATCATTTGCATCTCATACCTGATTATCACTACCTTCCTCCATGTATAGATCCAGATGTCCATATCATCTCATTCTTTAGTCTAACACCCCATATACATCTTGAGATCATGCTATACTTAGGATGTACTCTACCCTAAATATAAGTGGTGTCATATTTTTTATTATTATTTTGATTCTTTTTACCTTTGTTTTACTACCTATGCTTAGGGATATTTTTCCCTAAGTATAGGGGAGGTAAACTTTGTACATCCTTTCACTTGATTTTTCTGATGTGCACAGTCTGCTATAATTAGGATTATTTGATCCTAAGTATAGGGGGATCACAGAGATCTACTTATTCTATTCTTTTACTCAACATTGTAGTATAGTATTACTTTTCACTTCCCTATATTAAGCATGGGTTATTTCTTCTTCATTGCTTGTTGATCACTCTGAGGACATCGTTCGAGCTAAGTATATGGGGTGTCGTATATATTACATATATACTTTAGCCATAACTCGTACTTTGTGTGAGTGTTTTAATAAATAAAATTGGAAAAAATCCTTTATCTAAAAATCACAAAAAATTTAAAAAATTTTCTGCACATAAAATTCTTTCTTGCACATACATAGCTATTTATAAAATTAATTTTTTACAAATGTTTGTAAAAATGTTCTCCTTATAAAATATTTGTAAATATTTTCATATAAAAATTATGTATATAGTACAAAATTTTTGAAAATGTATGAAAAATAAAAGTTTGCAAAAACCCTTGTGTAAATGGTTGTAAATAGTTTGCAAAATTTTTGCATTCATGCATACATTCAAACGTTTTCAAAAATTTTGCACTTTTTTCAAAAACCTTGCATAAAAAAATTTTGGTAAATATTTGTATATTCTTCTTAATCATAGTTGACATTTAAACTAGCTAGAATTAAATTGGAAAATGGAGCTTGGTAAAGACCTTAATCCACCTAATTCTAAGAGGAACCTTATAGGATTTAGGGTTAAGACTTTTCAGATTCATTAGTGATGTAATTCTTTAAGTCCACTAGGCTATGTTCACATGTCATCTTGATGAGTCTATGTAGAACACTTAACAATGCACACATGACTCTCACAGACAAAGGCTTTACTTGGACCAACATTTTACACTCAGCTCCACACAGATGAGGTGATGGGGAGGCAGTTTCCTTTAGCTTGGGGTAGCATACGAGGGTAATACTTCTAGGTGGAACCTCTCATCTTCCTTTAGGGAAGGAAGTGCGCCTCAACTTGGTTTGGCGGTGTTGAGGTCTAAAGTCAGGAGTTGTGGGTTGCAATAATGCTTCAAAAGAGGGATAGTCTACTGGCTCAGGAAGAAAAAGTCCTTATGTATATATGTTGCACCATGTAGATATGTTGTACATATGCACATCAAAAAAAATATGTAAAAGAAAGAAAAACTCCAAAAAAGTGGCGGGTCTGATAGAAAATAAAATACCTGCTAGAGTGTATATAGCCAAATTAAGCAAAGCTTATGTTACACCTTCTCGTCTCATGAAGCTTACAGCGGGAGACTTAGCTACACTGGTTGGGCTCCCAGGGACACTTGGCTACACTGGTCATGGTCCATTATCTTCTTTCCCCTCTTCTTGAGCCGATCGAACTTGAACTTAGAAGGGAATACATCCCTTCTCGAGGAAAGAGCTGATGGACTAGGGCATTAGAGTTACTTTGTTGTGGGAGGTTGTTGCCTTGTCATTTATGAGGTGGGGAGCTATATATCACTTACAACGTACAAGAAAAGATTCATGGTCATTAGAGTTTGTGTATGTAGAATTATTCTGATCTGGATTATTGAGGAGTATTGACCATAGATTGGTGGAACTTAGAGGATGTTGAGTCTTAAACCTTGGTCCAGATAAGGTTCCGACAAACTAAGAATCCAAAGGTCTGACTGAGCTCTATACTTCAATTTAATGAAGAAAAGTTTAATAATCACCCTTGATTCTCCTTCTTTTTTCTTTCTATTTTCACTTCTTTTTCAAATAAGTGTTTGCTAAGGGGCTGTCAAAGGTAAAGTATAGGAAGGTGATGAATCTCTAATTCTTACTCTTTATTCTTTTATTTTAGCTATTTATCTTGGCAAAGCATCATGTAAATAAGCGTAAATACAATAAGTTAGCATTCTGCATGCATATGTTAACAATGTATATTTAGCATGTATTTGTGCAAAAATAAAAGAATAAAGGAAAAGAAAAAGGAATGAGGATTCTAGAATAAATACAGAGCGACCCGAACCCCAAGAGAAGGTCAAGACTTGACATAATCGCTAAATAAAATAAGTAGAGAGAGATAGGGCCTACTCTATATTGTATATATTGCTTATGTTTGTAAATAATTATTTTGGAAAAAATAAAGATAAAATATTCTTTTCACCTCCTTGTATATAGTCCTAAAAATAAAACAAAAATAAAAATAAAATGAAAAAGTAAAATAAAAACAAGAATAAAATCCTTCTTAATTGTACAAAATAGATGTATATAGATAACATCCCTATTTATCTTAAAATTGTACATAATTCACAAAAATAAAATAAAAATTATTTTATACTCCAAAAACTATGTTGTAAATAAATAAAATACAAAATGAAGGTATTTATATAAAAATAACAAAATAAAAATAATTGTACAAAATACATAGGTCCATTATTCCTTTGTATAATACATTATACTGTATACAAATTAATTTATTTTCATAAAAAACAATTAAAAATCACAGAAAATAGTTTTAAAAATAATAAATATTTTTCATTTTATATGTTTTTTTATTTTAAAACCATTTACTATTTTTTATTGATTTTGTAAATATTTTATAAAATTGGATTTTCTGATTGGTCCAGCTCAGATGTTGACCCCTGGTCAAAGTCTCCCCCTCCCGGGTCAGACCCGAATTGTGTTCACTGGACCTGTTTCTCCATTTTCTCCTGGACACCCCTGATCTCTGTTTGCCTCAAAACTTTGACCCGATAAACCTCGTACATCCGTCATCTTTGCAGATCCCTTGGATGATCTGAATCACTCTCGGGTTTCGCACTTTTCGCTGATCCTACTAGACCCTCGAAGCTCCCTATATAGCATCTCTTCCACCTCCCAGGAGCCCGAGCTCATGTCTAACCCCTCCTTCCAGCCCTAGACACCTCAGGTTGAGTGACAACTTCCAGATAGACCCTTCGGATTGTAGTTTGGTGGTGTATTCACGTTGCTCAGCCTCGTGGCCGCGAGCGCCGTCGTAAATTGCCTCTCGGCCTTCCACGGCTTGGTCGAGGCCATAACCTTGCTTCCCACATTTGCCTGAAGCTCTAGAGTTCATCTAGAACCTCAGGTATTAACCATTTCACTTCATTTCGCCCTTTTGCTTCGTTCTTTCCATTTCGCATCCGTTGTCGTTCACCTGCTCCGCCCCGGTCTTTGGAGCCTCATATCACCCTCTTATCCCTATCGATCAAACTCCCTACAAACCCTTACCCTCGCACTGCAGTCTGATCATCCTTAGCCTCAACCTCCAGGTTGAGATTAGGGCTAGGATCTCCCTCTATCACCTCCGCCAGAGATCGACCTTTGCTCCCCTTTCGCTTCTTTCGTTTCCAGCCCCAATAACCTTGACCGGAGAACAACCCTGAGTCCCAGTCTTCTATTGCAGGTACCCCGCACAACATAACCCTCTGACGGACCTCCAGTTGCTTGACGGAGCAGCTCCAGGTGGAGCTCCCTCATCCTGGCCATTCGACCATCATCCAGTTATCCACCTCCGGTATTAGATGCGGAGCTCCCCTCAGGAGGTGTAGGACCATTTGCAAGCTCGATCAACCCAATGGATTCGCACTCATCCTCGATCGAAGTTCACCTCGCACCTGTTCATCCATCATCTCACATCACCGATGAATGAGGAGGAGAGCATCATTTTGGATCTGAGCCGTTCGTTGCTACCGCTTTTGGACCGTTGATCTGGCATGCCCTGACACATCTGCACTACACATAGATGGCATTCCCTGGAGCGTCATATCTAACACAACAGGCGATCTGCGCCGCACGTTGTCGCATCATCCATAGCTCTCTACGTGTCACCCCACACCCTCTTCACGTGCCTCGAGGGTATATTGCACTATTTTCCCTACCTATTTCATGAGTTATTTTCTAGTCCTGTAAAATAAATTCTAGTTTGGATATTTTACATGTGGACCCTTGCTCTTTTTAGTATTTACATTTCAGTTCAGTTGGGTTGAGCTCACGTGCCGTCCTACGTGCTGTTTTGGTGTTTTTGTAGTTCTACCTTAGACTTTTAAGGATGTTATGATTTAAATATAAGTTTTGGATATTTGCATTTATGCCCTTATGCATGGTGATTAGAGCATGCGCGTGAATTAATTGGATAAATTGCAGATTGAGCCCTGAACTTTTATCGTTTGTTTATTTTGGCCTGTTTCAATAATTGCAAATAGTCCCTGTGTGCTATGGATGTTATTTTTAATCAAATAATTATTAAATCAACTCCAAAAATGCCATAAAAATTATAGTTAGCTCTTGCTAACGCGTAATATTTATAATAATTTTTGTGATTTGATTTAACTTTATTTGATATTTTTTAAATATCAAAAACCTTTAAAAATTATTGTGTCTATTTTCTATAATATCAAAAATAAAAAATAAAAAAATAGACTGAAAAATTCTATAAAAAATTGTGTGTGCTTGTCTTTGTGTGTTTTCATTTCAGTACATTTTTTGTCGCATTATCTTTCATAAAAACATTAAAAATCTAGAAACTCTAAAAATCATTAAAAATTCTAAAAAATAAAAAAATTTCAGTTGTTGTGTGTAGCTCTTGTTGTTTAATTTTTCATAGAAATCATAACCAGGATGCTTAGGCACTTTTAATATTTTAAATTTGCCTTTTGGTTCAGGTTGTACAATGTTCTCCTATTTTATCTTTCTTTGATTTTTATAAAATTATATAAAAAATCATAAAAACCTTAGAAAATTACTAAAAACATTTGCATAATTAAAAAATATAAAAACATTTTTATTTCTGATTTTTAAGTATTTCGAGTCTTAATAAAAATCGTTAAAGCTTGTTTTTCCTTTGAACTTTGCATTTGTTTTCCCATTAGAAAATATAAAAAAATTGTAAATTAAAAAACACAAAAATATGCCTTTATTTCTGACTAGGACTACTTCATAGGTTTTACTCGTGCTCCTTATGTTCGACCTTGGTCGCTATACCAGGTTAAATAAATAGCATATCTTGAGCTTGATTGATTTGTATGGTGTTGATTTTTCTTGATTGAGTCCAATTGGCTGATTGAGGTCACAGCGTCCTTTAATAGTACTTAACCTTGATCTCTTGATCACTCATCAAATATACATGTTCTACCTCCCCTATACTTAGGGTAAAATATCCCTAAGTATAAATAGCAAAATAGAGGTAAAAAGAATCAAAAGAATAATAAAAAAGCTGACACCCCCTCTATACTTAGCGTAAAGTACGCCCTAAGTATAACATAATCACAAGATGTAAACGAGGTGTTAAACTAAAGAATGAGGTGATATAGACATCTGGATGTATACATGGTGGAAGAACAATGATAATCAGGCATGAGATGCAATGATGTGAGTCAAAGACCACATCTCATGCAAAATGAATCGGGGCGACGCCAACAATCAACGGATCATGATCTAGATATGGCTTGAGGTGATGACCGTTGACGCGAAAGGTGGACTAAGATGACATCTCATATATGTTGATACTACCATTATCATGCACCTTTCGGGCTAGGTATGGTCCTTTCCACTTTCTCTGTAATTTCCCTAGAAATAATCTAGGTCTGGCGTCAAACAACCATACTCTCTGATCTGGCTCAAACTTCTTATGGTTGATATGAGAATCATTCCATATCTTTATTCGCCCCTTATATTGTAGGCTACTTGAAAAAGTTGTATCTGTAAGCTCTTAAGGCTGCCAATTCAGCCTTTCATTGATATCCTATACTCTATGAATCCAATAATATCTTAATGACAGCCATAGTGACTTATGCTAAATCTCAACAGGTAAATGGCAGGGCTTGCCATAAATGAGGCGATTGGGAGATGTACCCAAAGGAGTCTTGAAGGAAGTCCAATATGCCCACAAGACCGAGTCCAAAAGCTATGACCAATCCTTTCGGTCGGGGCAGACTAACTTCTGCAATATCTTCTTGATCTCCATGTTCGATACTTCACCAAGACCATTGGTCTAAGGACGATATGGAGTAGCTACTCGATGGTCTATGCTGAACTCGTTAGCAAGGGCCTTTACCTTGTCATTGATGAAGCGAGACACCCTATCATATATCAATACTCTAGGAACCTCGAACCATGAATTGGTATTCTTCCTCAAAAATCTGCAAACAGTCTTAGCATCTGTAATTTGGGCGGGTATATCCTCAACCTAACGACTCACATAATCGACAACCAACAGAATGTACTCAAATCCCTGACTCTTAGGGAATATACCCATGAAATCGATGCCCCATGCATCAAAAACCTCACAGAAGTGAATGAGCTGCATCAGCATCATATCGCACTGTCAACATGTACCCATCCTCTGACAGTCAGTACACGTCTTCACGAATTCATCAGAATCCTTGAAGAAGGTAGGCCACTCGAGGACGGATTGGAGCACTATCTGTGTTGTTCTCCTCCCAGAATGATGTCCTCCTGCCTCAAACTTGTGACAGCAAGTGAGGACACTGTGGCGTGTTGACCGGCCAAATGACAGAGGTAAAGGTATAGAAAATTAGGTCGTTGCGACCTCTATCACTCAACTAAGTCAATCAAGAAAAATCAACCACTCACAGATATAAAATCAATCAAAACACAAAATGGAGTGATCTAGCTATAGGATTAACCTGGTATAGCTCCCAGGGTCGAACACAAGGAGCACAGATTGGCCTTGCGGCCTACGATGTAGTCAGAAATCCAAGAGAATACTTTTTTAGTGGTTTTTATTTGTTTTTATATTTTTTTAGATTTTTTAAATTGATGAGAGAATTAAAGAAGGTAAATACAAGGGGACTTCCACAATTTATTAAACACACCAAAAATCAAACAAAAATTCCAGAAAATTGGTTTTTAGGTTTTTTAAGTTTTTTACTGTTTTTGGTGAATTTTTGGAATTTTTCTAATGGGTAAATTATTTATTAAAAATCAAACAATGCGAAAAATAGAGGGTACTGTCCAGCAAGGCTTAAGACCCAAAAATAAAATACTCTTGGATCCCAAAAAGCCCTAAAGGTAATTTTCCTATAATCTAGAAAGAATAAGGAAAATTTAGGCACCCTAATTATTGTTTTTGGATTTTTAATTTATTTATTATAATTTTTATGGGTTTTTAGGGGTTTTTCAATTTTTAAGGTTTTTAAGTGATGAAAACTAGCCAAAATTGGCTAGAAAATCAATCAACAAACAAACTACAAGTCCTAATTTTTTTAGAATTTTTAAAAGTGATTTTATATTTTTTTGATATTTTTAAAGTCAAACAGTAGCAAAAATAGGGGTTTTTGAATTTTTAAAAATAATAAATGAAATCAAAAATGTCCTCAAAAATCATAGAAATTCCTACACCATGGCAGGAGCCATGTGTCAAAATCTCATTGGATTTGGAGGTCGTTTGATATTTTATTCAAAAATAAAGGAGGGGCACTGTGCACAAGGACCTAAGTGCAAATACCCAAAAGTTCTGGGGGTCTGGTGCAAAATACCCAGCAAAACACGTGCCAAGCACGTGCCTGGGGCACTCAAGGACCCAAATGTAAGAAAAATAAGTCCCAAGGACCTATTGATAACTCGTATCAAAAGTCCAGGGGGCTCAGTTGCAATTTACCCAAAATAAAACGCACATGCGCATAATCAATGCTCACAGGGGTATATATGCAAATACTCAAAAATATTCTTTCAATTCATAACAACCAGAACTACAGGATTGAGTATGCAAAAAGCCCAGATACACACGTGACGACGCACGTGGTCACTCACACACAGGGGCATACATGCAATTAAAATAAAGCTCGAGGTCCATACTGCAAATAACCCTTCTTGAAAAAGTTTCTAAAAATATTTACAGGACTAGAAATCAAACGACAAACTAAGAGGGGGTCCTACGATATTTACCCCTTTATTAGCCGACGGTCGGATAGGCGCCACGTGTAGGCTGGACGGTCCGGATGTGCTGCGCCTCTTCTCTCTTCGTCCCTTCGGCTCGATCGACGGTGGGGAGAGGCCCACGTGGATGATCTGACGTCTGAAACGCTGGCACCTCTCTCCTCTGCTATCAATGGTCCAGATGCGCTCCTCGGGTGGATCGACGGCTGCTGCTCCTCAACAGATGGACGCTCAGGATTAGAACTGGAGCGAGGTCTTCATCGGACGGCTCTGGAGGATGGTGCAAGAACTCATAGCTAGCGAACTTCGCCGGCCTCCTGCGTGCGCTACACCCCTCCTCAGCTGCTGCAATTGATCGGAGAAGCTCCGCTGAACTGTCCCGCAGCTGATGACGATGGCTGATGGTCCAGCCGAGCCCTGGAGGGGCTCCGGCGAGGCCTGGCGGCGCGAAGCTCTGGTCTTGAATGGACTGGAGGCTCAGACACCTCCTTTGGACCTGCAAAGTGGACAAAAAGCTTCGCGGGTCGAGGGCAAAATGCCTCGACCCAAGAAGGCGGGGTGAAGGTGGACGGTGCTGTGGGGCGGACGAGCTCCGGCGAGGCGGAGGCGATGGAACTCGAATCCCAGATCCTGTGCGATCTGGGTTGAGTGAAAGTGCGTAGAAGGTGCGTGAGGGAACGGCGAAGATGATGGTCGGTTCGGATGGTCGAGGTATTACGCGCGATGGCCGGAATCAAAGAAATGCGGCGATGGGTCGATTTGGGCGAAATCCTAAATTAGATGAAACTAGAAGGAGCTAAGGTTACCTGGTGGCTGCAGTAGACTGTGCTGGAGCTGATCTTGCTCCTGGTCGTAGCCTCGAAGGGCGTCAAGGCCTGAGGCTCGATGCTCGACGCTGGTGGCGGAGCAGCGGCGGCGAAGATCGCCGGATCAAAGGAATCGCCTCCTCGCCTCACTGCAACAAGGGCAGACGCTTGCTGTCACTCTCGCGATGCCTATGGAGGTCACTGGGGAGAAGGAGATGGTCCAAAGATGGGGCGCGGAGGCGGCGGAGGGAAGAATATATAAGGTGACAGGGGCGATTAGGGTTGAGGGGCGACAGCGATGGAAGGTGTTGATTTCGTGGCGGAAGATCGGGCGAGGAAGATGGATGATAGGCGAAGAATCCGGGCATGAGATTTGCGTGGGAGACAGACTGGAGACGCGTGGGAAAATCGGAGAAGATGGGGTGGCGTGCCTCTTCCAGAAAAGGAAGGAGTCCGCGGGGGAGTTGACCGGGGTCAACAGTCCCCCGTGGACCAATCAGGAGCGGCCACGTGGATGCAATTTTTGTTTATTTATTTTAAGGCAGAAATAGGCCGAATTAAAGAAAACTCAAAACATGAAATATTTTTCTTTTATTTTTTTCTATTTTTTGGTGATTTTTAATTAATTTTTGGAAATAAAAATAGGGTAGCTATATATATAGGTATATGTACACTATATGGATTTTTATTTTTGATTTTTTATTTGTTATTTTTATGTATTTTTATGCTCATTTTGTATTTTATTTATTTACAAGATAAAATGAGGAATAAAAGAATATTTTTATTTTATTTTTATCACTTATATACAAGGGTGAAATAAATGGTTGAATACATTTATATACATGGTATTTATACAATGTATTTTTGTATTTTCAATTTTGTAATTTTTATTTGATTTTTGTTTTGTTTCTTGTTATTTTATATATTTACAATATGTAACATAGAATATTTACAAAAAGTTTAGAAAATAATTGAATTTATTTACAAGGTTAAATAAATACAATGGTGTGGTTTATGCACATGGTGAAAGGGTATTTTTTTTGACTTTTTGATTTTTAAATTTTTATTTTGTTTTTAATAAAATATACACACAATATGTACAAGCATATTTTTGGGTGAGGAAAATATGTATTTACAGAAGTATATACACATGAGCTCCTATCTCCCTCTACTTTGGCTTTTATGCGGTCAGGCCCATGCTGAGCCCTCCCTTGGGTTAGGTTGCTCAATATTTATTCTAAATATTTCCCTCTTTTTCTTTTTGCTCTTTATTCTTTTATTTTGTGCACAAAAACATGCTAATTATAGGTTTTTACACAATGCATGCTTTTGGTATTTATTTGTATTTACACATATCTACATGTATTTGCAAAGGTTTTTGTAGCTAAAATAGAAGAATAAAGAGTGATGAATGGGTATTCATCACCCCCCTATGCTTAACTTTGCTAGTCCCTTAGCAAACACTTATTTGAAAAAGAAGTGAAAAAGAAAGAAAAAGAAAAAGAGAAAGAGGATGTACATGGATCAAGGTTGACTTATTAAATTTTCCTTCATTAAATTGAAATATGGAGCTCGATCAGATCTTTGGATTATTAATGTGTCGGAACCTTATTTGGACTTAAGCTTAAAACTCAACAGACTCCAAGTTCCACCAATCTATGGGCAAGACTCCTCAATAAACCAGATCAGAACAAGTCTACATACACAAACTCTAATGACCATGATTCTTTCCTTGCGGTGTAGGTGATATGTGGCTCCCCACCTCAGAAGTGACAAAGAAACAACCTCCCTCAACCTGGTAACTCTAATGCCTCAGTCTAGCAACTCTTTCCTCGAGAAGCGGGGTATTCCCTTCTAAGTTCAAGTGCAACCGGCTCAAGAAGAGGGGGTAGAAGTATAGAGTTTTGGAAGCTTAGCCAGTGTAGCTAAGTCTCCCGCTGCAAGCTTCATGAGATGTAACATGGATACCATAAGCTTTTGCTTTATACTCCGGTGGGGTTATTAAATTTTCAATCCGACCCACCACTTTTTTGGAGTTCTTTTTGCATTTTTGCATTTTTTTTTTCAAGAACTTCTGTACAACATATCTACATGGTGCAGCATATATAAGAAATTTCCCCTTGAGCCAGTAGACTATCCCTCTTTTGAAGCTTTATTGCAACCCACAGCTTCTGTCTTTAGCTTTCAACACCACTAGACCAAGTTGAGGTGCACTTCCTTCACTATAAGAAGAAGAGAGGTTCCGCCTAGAAGTACTACCCTCATATGCTACCCCAGGCCAAAGGAAACTGCCTCCTCACCACCTCATCCGTGGAGAGCCATGTGTAAAGTGCAGGTGCAAGTCAAGCCATTGTCTCTGAGAGTCATGCGTGTGTTGTTAAGTGCTCTACTTAGGCTCATCAAGATGACATATGCTCATAGCCTAGTGGACTCAAAGAATTAAGTCCTTATGGACCTGAAAAGCCTTAACCCTAAGTCCTACAAGGTTCCTCTTGAAGTTAAGTGGATTAAGATCTTTTTCAAGCTCCATTTCTCAATTTAATTCCAGGCTTAGTTTAAATGTCAACTCTCATCCAGGAAAAACTATATACATATATGTACACAAGATGCTATTTACAAATATTTTACAATCATGCAAAATTTTTGAAAAAATGTTTTGAAATCATGAATGAATGATGCATGAAGTGCAAGTTTTGCAAAAAGATATTTACAAACATTTACACAAGATTTTTGCAAACTTTTTGATTTTCAAAACATTTTGGAAAAATTTATGTACTATATACATAATTTTGATACAAAAATATTTACACAAGCTTTACACCAAAGAATTTTGAAATCATTTTTACAAAAATACTTTGTACACTAGCTATGTATGTGCAGGAATAAGAGAGGTTTATGTACATGAAAAATTTTTAATTTTGTGATTTTTAGCCATTTTATTTATTAACACACTCACACAAAGTACGAGTTATGGCTAAAGTATATATGAAATATATACACACCCCCCCTATACTTAGCTCGAACGATGTCCTCAGAGTGATCAAGAGCGATGAAGAAGACATAACTCGTGCTTAGTAAAAGGGAAGTGAAAAGGAATGGCTAAGTACAGGAACGAATAAATTAATAGAATGAGAGGAACTCGGTGGTTTCCCCCTATACTTAGGATTAACTAATCCTAAGTATAGAAAGCTGTACATGAAGGGAAAGCCGAGTGAAGAATATATAGAATCTGCCCCCCCTATACTTAGGGTAAAATATCCCTAAGTATAGGCAGCAAAAACAAGAGCAGAAAGAATGAAAAGAATACTCACAGGTCCGACATCCCCCCTATACTTAGGGTAAAGTACACCCTAAGTATAGCATAATCATAAGATGAGAGATGGGATGTGGGACTAAAGAATAGAATGATATAGACAACTGGATCTATACAGGCAGAGGAACAGTGAAAATCAGGCGTGAGATGCAAAGGATGTGAGTCAAGAGACCACATCTCACGCAAAATGAATAGCAGCAATAATAACGTCCCGCGGCTCATGATCTAGAAATGGTTTGAGCCGCTGGCCGTTCACTCGGAAGGTACTCTCAGAAGATAACTCAGATATATCAATGCTACCGTTATCGTGTACCTTTCTGACCAAATAGGGTCCTTTCCATTTGCTCTGTAGCTTCCCTGGAAATAATCTAAGCCTCGCATCAAACAGCCATACTTTCTGTCCAATCTCAAAATGCTTGTGGCTGATATGAGAATCATGCCACTCCTTGACTTTCTCCTTATAATGTAGGCTGCTTGAGAAAGCTGCATCTCTAAGCTCTTCCAAGGCGGCTAACTCTGCCCTCCTCTGGTCTCCTATACCATCTGGATCCATCAAAATATCTGTGACTGCCCAAAGTGACTTGTGCCTCAGCTCAACTGGTAGGTGACAGGGTTTGCCATACACGAGGCGAAAGGGAGATGTACCCAATGGAGTCTTGAAAGACGTTCGATATGCCCACAAGACCGAGTCCAAAAGCTGTGACCAATTCTTTCGGTCAGGGCGGACGACTTTCTGCAAAATATTCTTGATCTCCCTATTCGACACTTCGGCTAGACCATTCGTCTGTGGATGATACGGTGTAGCAACACGATGATCTATGCCAAACTCGCTAGCAAGTGCCTTCACCTGGTCGTTGATGAAGTGAGATCCCCCATCAGAAATCAGAACTCGTGGAACCCCAAACCGCATGATGATGTGCTTCTTCAAAAATCTGCAAACTGTCTTCGCATCTGCGGCTCGGGCGGGGATAGCCTCAACCCAACGACTAACATAATCTACGGCCAACAGAATGTACTCAAATCCCTGACTCTTAGGGAATGGACCCATGAAATCGATGCCCCATGCGTCAAAAACCTCACAGAAGTGAATGGGCTGCATCGGCATCATATCACGCTGTCCACAAGTGCCCATCCTCTGACAGTCAGTACACCTCTTCACGAACTCATCAGAGTCCTTGAAGAGTGTAGGCCACCACAAGCCGGATTGGAGCACTTTCTGTGCCGTTCTCCTCCCAGAATGATGTCCTCCTGCCTCAAGCTTGTGGCAGTAAGTGAGGACACTATGATGCTCCTCCTGAGGAATACACCGACGCCAGATGCTATCCCCTCCTTCGTGGTAAAGGATGGGATCCTCCCAGTGGTAGGACTTGGCCTTCGCAAGGAAGGTCTCAATCCTCTGCTTGGGCCAATCTTGTGGGACTTTCCCAGCAACGAGAAAGTTCACAATATCGGCGTACCATGGGAGTGAGGCGATAGCAAGGATCGCCTCATCTGGGAAGGTGTCTCTGATCGGATCAATCTGCTCTGTCTCCTCAGGCTGCTCTAATCGGGATAAGTGGTCCGCCACCACATTCTTGACTCCAGGCTTATCCTTGATCTCAATGTCGAACTCCTGGAGTAGAAGGATCCATCTAGTAAGTCTGGCCTTGGCATCCTTCTTTGACATGAGGTACCTGATGGCGGTGTGATCAGTGTACAAGGTCACTCTAGATCCAATGATATATGATCTGAATTTATCTAGGGCAAACACTACTGCTAGCATCTCCTTCTCTGTGACTGTATAATTCCGCTGGGCGGAATCCAATGTGCGGCTAGCATAGTGTATCGCAAATGGCACTCCATCCCTCCTCTGTCCTAGCACGGCCCCTACGGCAAAATCAGAGGCGTCCGTCATGATCTCGAATGGGAGAGACCAATCGGGTGGCTGAAGGACAGGAGCCTCAATCACACATTGCTGGAGAGTTTCAAAGGACGAAAGACACTTGTCATCGACAAGGAACTCGGTGTCTTTTGTCAAGAGGTCAGTCAACGGTCGGGCAATCTTGCTGAAATCATGAATAAATCTCCTATAAAAACCAACGTGCCCCAGAAATGACCGTAACTGCTTCAGATTGGACGGCGGTGTGAGTTTCCTAATGACATCGACCTTGGCCGGATCAACCTCCATGCCTCTGTTGGAGATGATGTGGCCAAGCACCGTCCCTTGAGTCACCATGAAGTGACTCTTTTCCCAAGACAGAACCAAGCGGGTAGCAATACATCGCTGGAGCACTCGGTCTAGGCAGTCAAGACAGGAATCGAATCCGTCGCCGTAAATCGAGAAGTCGTCCATGAAGACCTCCAAACACTCCCCTACCATGTCCGAAAAGATCGACAGCATGCATCTCTGAAACGTCGCAGGGGCGTTACATAGCCCAAATGGCATGCGTCGAAAAGCGTATGTACCGAAGGGACAGGTAAAGGTGGTCTTCTCCTGATCCTCAGGAGCGATGGCCACTTGATTGTACCCCGAGTACCCATCTAGGAAGCAATAATGGCTCTTCCCTGCCAGTCTCTCTATGATCTGATCAATAAAAGGCAGGGGGAAATGGTCCTTCTTGGTGGCCTGGTTGAGTTTCCTGTAGTCAACACAGACCTGCCAAGAGGTGGGTACTCGTGTAGCAATCTCCTCTCCCGACTCACTGATCACAGTCGTGATGCCCGTCTTCTTGGGCACCACATGCAAGGGGCTAACCCACTTGGAGTCGGAAATGGGATAAATAAAATCTGCACTCCACCATTTTGATATTTCCTTCATAACAACCTCTCTTAGGTTAGGGTTCAGTCGCCGCTGGAACTCACGCGACGGCTTCGCCCCTTCCTCGAGATAGATATGGTGGGAGCACAACGAGGGACTAATCCCATGGAGATCTGCTACGCTCCATCCAATTGCCTTGCGGTTCTTTTCAAGAACCTCCATCAGACGGGATTCTTGTTCTCCAGTCAGATCGGCAGAGATAATGACTGGGTACATCTCAGACTCTCCCGCAAGGAATCTATACTTCAACGAAGTAGGGAGCGGCTTCAGCTCTGGACAGCTGGGTGCTGGCAAATCTGGCTTCTGAAGAAGATGTGTGTATGCAGACAATTCTGCCAAATTTGCCTGGGAAAATGATAACGAACTCTCACAAACTGGATCTGGAGAAGGCGGGTCCTCTACATTGTCTCTGGTCTGCTCTGCCTCTACCTCCTCCTCATCTGTAGGCTCAGGTGGATCCAGATCTGGCATCTGATCATCACAATCTGCCCAATCAGATTCTGAATCCGAGGGATCTATATCAGACTCGGTGGCATCAGTACCACCATAGAGCAGGGTGGCTTCAGTACCACCATCACTGGAAATCGTGTCGCGATCAAGGTCCGACTCTGCTGACTCAATAGTATCCTGAACCAGGGCTGTGCTCTCCAGACTATCCTCTGCTATCATCTCTGCATCAGCTGTATCTGAATATGAGAGGATGGTCTGTGCTGCAGGATCTGCCCAAATTGCCTCATCATCTGTGATCACAAAATCACAGTCCTGGTGGATGTCTGGCTCTGCGTCTGTCAGCTGCTCTGAATCTGTACTGCCATGTGAGCGGGATCTGGATCTGGCTCTGTGGTCCTTAACCGTCTCTATTTGTATACTCTCTCCCTGGACGCGAAAGAATACCTTCCCACTGTCATGGTCAGTCACTGCCTTGGCTGTGGCCAAGAACGGGCGACCGAGGATGATGGGGGAATCGGTCAACGAGTCAGGGGTCTCCATGTCTAGTACGACAAAATCCACGGGGAATTGCAAACCCTGAATCGTGACGACAACGTCTCGCAACAACCCCTTTGGCCTCTTGACAGACCGATCAGCAAACTGAAGGTATGTCCTGCTCTGTCTAAGAGTGCCCAACTCTAAGTGGTCGAGAAGGGCTGCCGGAAGAAGGTTGATCGACGATCCGCTATCTAAGAGAGTACGGTCGAACCTTTGCTCACTAATCTGACATCTGACATACGGGGCCCCTAAATCTGGCCTCTTAGTCGGCAGATGGTTCTGGATCGCGTAACACGTGGCTTTTGTTAGCACATGAATTTCTGCGGTCTTGCTCCTCTTCTTCCTCCTGACTGTGGTCCTGTCTCTCAAAGATCGCTGAAGAAGAGGGATGTGCTGCAAAGCCTCATTGAGGGTCAGCTGGATGTGAAATCGGTCTATCATGCCCTGGCTGAACTCCTCCTGCTCTCTCTTTTTTGGGTCTTTTTCCTTTTTCTTCCCCTTCCCCATCTCAAGTGCTCTAGGAAAGGGGATCACAGGGTCCTTCTCAGATGAAGGACTAGGAATAGGCCTAGATGATTCGATGATCGGATCCTCACAAACATCATTCACCACAGTGGGATCAGAAGAAACTAAACCTTTTCCTTTATTCAAATCAGAATTCTGAGATACATTCATGCGAGGAAAGACAACATTTCTATCAGAATAGATGTTGGTGGCCTCAGTACCACCTCTAGCTGGCTCTACAACTAGACGTCTTGCGGCCTCAGTACCGCGGGCTGGCTCGGCTCTGCTGGTGGCGTCAGTACCACCTCCTCGATGTGGTGAAACGGCGGCCTCAGTACCGCCGGTGGAATCAGCATCTCGGGTGGCATCAGTACCACCGTCATCATGATGTGCGGCTTCAGTACCGCTCTCCTCTTCCTCATCTGGCGCTCTAGATGGATCCTCGTGTTGTCGCTCAGATGAGGCGCCGCCTGCTGGTCTTCTACCGCTCCTAAGTGTAACAAAATCAGCATCAAATATATTCGATGACATATCATCACATGAGTTACTAGGAGTGGTAGGCTCAGTGTGAACTACCTGCTCAGATTTCCTCTTCAAGCTATTCGGATTAGGCTCGATCTGTGCAGGGATGGCGGCCTTCCCTCTCATCAGGTCCCGCATCTCCTGGCGGAACTCGTCCATCTCCCGTCTAAATGTAGCCTGCTGCTCTGTGAAGAGGCGGGCTAGATCATCCATGGCGGGGCTCTCATGGGAGCCCGACGGGTTGCCTCTCTGGTAATGAGGCTGCTGGACCTGATGCTGCTGTGGCTGAGAGGGGTAGGAGGAATGATGCTGCTGCTGATGAGCCTGCTGCTCACGTCTCCAATTCTGTCCCTGCTGCTGATAGGGACGAGATACGAAGGATGATGGCTGGTGTGCTGGGGGCTGCTGGTGATCTCTCTGCTGGGAGTACTGCCCTCCCTGACCGGCTGGCTGCTGTTGGGACTGGTTACCCCCATTCCCCCACCTGAATCCGGGATGGTCTCGTCGGATTCCAGGTTGAGGGCGGTCATACCAAATCCCGTTGACATCCATCAACGGTTCCGCATCGTAAGGGGCTGGTGGGAGTACATCCAGAGGCTGATCCGGCTGATATACCACCATCTGTAAGTCTGGAAATGGTGGTGACTGGTAAGAGGGCTGCTGCTGCTGGTACGGCTCCGCCTGTACAAGGTGAACTTGTCTAGGCTGCTGTAAGGAGCTGGAGCGCTGGGACGAGCTGCGGCTGCCGCCGGAATCGCCTCGCGACAGAAGACGGGGCTGAGGAGCCGTCTGTGCCTCCTGAAGACACAAGAGCTGGGTCTTCATGTCGCTCAGAGTCTGTGCCATTTGCTCCATCTGAGTTATGCCCTGGCACTGCTTCTTCTCTATGATTTCCATGCGGTCCAACTTCTCGCTGATAATCCCCATGTCCGCAGCGGCCGACTCTGCCTGTGCGGCTACAACTGTGGACGAACTGGATGGACCTGCATCAACCCGTGCTATCCGCTGATACTGCACGGGTCCTGGCGGCTGCTGAGATCTCTGTGTGTACAACCGAGTCTGGGACATCACCATGTAATTTTCTGCCATCTCTTCGTAGATGGCCCAGACTTGGTTGTGGTCCTTGGCAAAGTAGGACCCGCCGCAAGAAGCATTCACCAGACCCTGAAGCTCTGGCGTCATCCCACTAAAGAAGCTTTGAACTAGGTTCGGCTTCGAAATGTCGTGGTGTGGGCATCTATCCAGAAGCTCTCTGAACCTCTCCCATGCCTCGTGAAACTGCTCGTTAGGGAGCATGGAGAAGTTGTTGATCAGGGCCCTTGCTGCATTCGTCCGCCCGAGTGGATAGTACTTGTTCAAGTACTCGGTGCGGAGTTGCTCCCAGGTGTAAACAAACTTCCCTAGATGTTTCAGCCAGGCGGCTGCTCTATCTGCCAGTGAAAAAGGGAAGGCCATCATTCGAATCGTATCTTGGTCCACACGACGGTCGTGGACAGTGCTACAGATCATCAGAAACTCCTGGAGATGGAGGTGGGGTTCCTCAGTAGCGAGTCCGTGAAAATGAGGAAGCATCTGCAGGGTGTTCGGAGGGAACTTGAAATCCCCCACGATAGCAGGTATCACCACCCACTGGTGCATCAGTGTAGATCCGGGGTTGTGTAGCTCCCGCATCGGTCTTGCTGCGGCGGCGGCTGCCTCTGCTGCGGCAGCTGCTGCTGCGGCTGCTGCCTCTGCATCAGCGTCAGGAATGTCCTCCGGCTCGCTCGGCTCGTCTCGCTCTCTTCGGAGTCTCTCCAACTCCCTCCTCATCTCTATCATGAATGCCCCCTGATCGCGTAACTGTTGCTGAACTGTCTCTAATGACGCGATCAGGGTGGAGTTAATCGCTCCCTGGTCTAAGACAAAATGTTCGGGCTGGCGATCGTCTGAACTGCCGGCTCCGGCCATAGGGACGTCTGCAAAATCAGATGAGCCTAACTCAGGTTCTGTCAAATTAATTCGTCTTTCCTCGGGCTCATGTCTCTCAGTAGCAGAAGAAAGGGGATCGAGGGAGAACAGGGTGGAATCGAACTCGGGCCCGGAGAGCTGGTCTCGACTCTCACGGGCCAACCTAGAGGATGGAGTAGACGCGCCTGAAAGCGGTGCAGCCAGAGGCTGCCTAAGAGATCGTCTACCCATCATCTTGATCTGGCGAGTTGGGCGGATGGGATCTGGAGAAAATATGATCGCAAAGCAAACCCCCGGTTCACCAACGCAACACAATCTGAAGACCGTGAAAGATCGGTCAATTTATCTTGTCAATTTTATTTGGTGAACATACAAGATATCAGAGCGCTTACGTGACCTGTTAGGATACCCGATGCTACTCCAACCAACTGGCCCGCACGGAAGAGTCGGTAGTCAGCTAGAAATAACACCGGAGGGTTCTACCTAGGGTACGAGTCACTCTCTCGCGCATCCAAACCATACAATGAGGGGGTTGCTCTCCCCAAGACAAATTTTTAATGTGAGTGTCTTTTAGGGTCAATAATGTTATCCAGTCCCAATTTTTTTGTTTTTCTTTTTAATTTTTTCAAAATAAATACAAGCGGCCTAACGATTTTTCCGATTCTCCTGATGATTAAGTCAAAAACAGAGGGAGAAGACGAAAAAGCCGATGCGCGAAGAAATCAATGATGCATGCAGAGAAAGAAATGCGTACCTTGTCTCCAGCACTCTACATGCAAGTGATCCGCGCAGAATTTAAAGACAGAATAAAACTACCTAAATGGTGCAGCGGGAAAAACCGGCCTTAGACAAGCAACTTCTATCGATCGTGAAGAACAATAGTTAGCTAACCGAATCGAGTCCGGAGTCCGATCTTGGGAGTCACTCGGTGCCCGCCACAACGGGTCCTGCCAGCGCTGTATGTGACTCCTCACGGCACGTGGTCTCAAATCCAATTAAACTAACTTTTTCAATGAATTTTATTAAGGTCCAATTACGTTCTATAGGAACAGATATTCTATTAGGTGTTGGGCCTTAAAATTTACGTCACAATCAATCAAAATTCCTATGTCTAGGGGCTAAAACCGCGAGAAACACCGGAAAAGGCAGCTAGCTATAAAAACCACGATAAAAGCCGCGAAAATCCAAATGGGTCCCCCGAGCACACCGGTGCTCGGCGAAACAGACCCGCTAAGTTACAAGTGTCCACAGTTCAAAGTCTAAGTTATTACAACAAGTATTGTTCTCTCTCTCTCTCTAAATAGAAAATCTCTTCTCCTCTCTCTCTTCCTCCTGCGCGGGTCCTCTAAATAGTAACTCCAAGTCGTCCAAGCAGTACCTCGCACAAAAATCAAAGAGAGAAGATCAGAAAACAATAATAATATAGAGAGAGAGACAATATGGAAAAATGACTACAAAGCCGTGCTCCCCGGCAACGGCGCCATTCTGTTGACCGGCCAAATGACAGAGGTAAAGGTACAGAAAATTAGGTCGTTGCGACCTCTATCACTCAACTAAGTCAATCAAGAAAAATCAACCACTCACAGATATAAAATCAATCAAAACACAAAATGGAGTGATCTAGCTATAGGATTAACCTGGTATAGCTCCCAGGGTCGAACACAAGGAGCACAGATTGGCCTTGCGGCCTACGATGTAGTCAGAAATCCAAGAGAATACTTTTTTAGTGGTTTTTATTTGTTTTTATATTTTTTTAGATTTTTTAAATTGATGAGAGAATTAAAGAAGGTAAATACAAGGGGACTTCCACAATTTATTAAACACACCAAAAATCAAACAAAAATTCCAGAAAATTGGTTTTTAGGTTTTTTAAGTTTTTTACTGTTTTTGGTGAATTTTTGGAATTTTTCTAATGGGTAAATTATTTATTAAAAATCAAACAATGCGAAAAACAGAGGGTACTGTCCAGCAAGGCTTAAGACCCAAAAATAAAATACTCTTGGATCCCAAAAAGCCCTAAAGGTAATTTTCCTATAATCTAGAAAGAATAAGGAAAATTTAGGCACCCTAATTATTGTTTTTGGATTTTTAATTTATTTATTATAATTTTTATGGGTTTTTAGGGGTTTTTCAATTTTTAAGGTTTTTAAGTGATGAAAACTAGCCAAAATTGGCTAGAAAATCAATCAACAAACAAACTACAAGTCCTAATTTTTTTAGAATTTTTAAAAGTGATTTTATATTTTTTTGGTATTTTTAAAGTCAAACAGTAGCAAAAATAGGGGTTTTTGAATTTTTAAAAATAATAAATGAAATCAAAAATGTCCTCAAAAATCATAGAAATTCCTACACCATGGCAGGAGCCATGTGTCAAAATCTCATTGGATTTGGAGGTCGTTTGATATTTTATTCAAAAATAAAGGAGGGGCACTGTGCACAAGGACCTAAGTGCAAATACCCAAAAGTTCTGGGGGTCTGGTGCAAAATACCCAGCAAAACACGTGCCAAGCACGTGCCTGGGGCACTCAAGGACCCAAATGTAAGAAAAATAAGTCCCAAGGACCTATTGATAACTCGTATCAAAAGTCCAGGGGGCTCAGTTGCAATTTACCCAAAATAAAACGCACATGCGCATAATCAATGCTCACAGGGGTATATATGCAAATACTCAAAAATATTCTTTCAATTCATAACAACCAGAACTACAGGATTGAGTATGCAAAAAGCCCAGATACACACGTGACGACGCACGTGGTCACTCACACACAGGGGCATACATGCAATTAAAATAAAGCTCGAGGTCCATACTGCAAATAACCCTTCTTGAAAAAGTTTCTAAAAATATTTACAGGACTAGAAATCAAACGACAAACTAAGAGGGGGTCCTACGATATTTACCCCTTTATTAGCCGACGGTCGGATAGGCGCCACGTGTAGGCTGGACGGTCCGGATGTGCTGCGCCTCTTCTCTCTTCGTCCCTTCGGCTCGATCGACGGTGGGGAGAGGCCCACGTGGATGATCTGACGTCTGAAACGCTGGCACCTCTCTCCTCTGCTATCAATGGTCCAGATGCGCTCCTCGGGTGGATCGACGGCTGCTGCTCCTCAACAGATGGACGCTCAGGATTAGAACTGGAGCGAGGTCTTCATCGGACGGCTCTGGAGGATGGTGCAAGAACTCATAGCTGGCGAACTTCGCCGGCCTCCTGCGTGCGCTACACCCCTCCTCAGCTGCTGCAATTGATCGGAGAAGCTCCGCTGAACTGTCCCGCAGCTGATGACGATGGCTGATGGTCCAGCCGAGCCCTGGAGGGGCTCCGGCGAGGCCTGGCGGCGCGAAGCTCTGGTCTTGAATGGACTGGAGGCTCAGACACCTCCTTTGGACCTGCAAAGTGGACAAAAAGCTTCGCGGGTCGAGGGCAAAATGCCTCGACCCAAGAAGGCGGGGTGAAGGTGGACGGTGCTGTGGGGCGGACGAGCTCCGGCGAGGCGGAGGCGATGGAACTCGAATCCCAGATCCTGTGCGATCTGGGTTGAGTGAAAGTGCGTAGAAGGTGCGTGAGGGAACGGCGAAGATGATGGTCGGTTCGGATGGTCGAGGTATTACGCGCGATGGCCGGAATCAAAGAAATGCGGCGATGGGTCGATTTGGGCGAAATCCTAAATTAGATGAAACTAGAAGGAGCTAAGGTTACCTGGTGGCTGCAGTAGACTGTGCTGGAGCTGATCTTGCTCCTGGTCGTAGCCTCGAAGGGCGTCAAGGCCTGAGGCTCGATGCTCGACGCTGGTGGCGGAGCAGCGGCGGCGAAGATCGCCGGATCAAAGGAATCGCCTCCTCGCCTCACTGCAACAAGGGCAGACGCTTGCTGTCACTCTCGCGATGCCTATGGAGGTCACTGGGGAGAAGGAGATGGTCCAAAGATGGGGCGCGGAGGCGGCGGAGGGAAGAATATATAAGGTGACAGGGGCGATTAGGGTTGAGGGGCGACAGCGATGGAAGGTGTTGATTTCGTGGCGGAAGATCGGGCGAGGAAGATGGATGATAGGCGAAGAATCCGGGCATGAGATTTGCGTGGGAGACAGCCTGGAGACGCGTGGGAAAATCGGAGAAGATGGGGTGGCGCGCCTCTTCCAGAAAAGGAAGGAGTCCGCGGGGGAGTTGACCGGGGTCAACAGTCCCCCGTGGACCAATCAGGAGCGGCCACGTGGATGCAATTTTTGTTTATTTATTTTAAGGCAGAAATAGGCCGAATTAAAGAAAACTCAAAACATGAAATATTTTTCTTTTATTTTTTTCTATTTTTTGGTGATTTTTAATTAATTTTTGGAAATAAAAATAGGGTAGCTATATATATAGGTATATGTACACTATATGGATTTTTATTTTTGATTTTTTATTTGTTATTTTTATGTATTTTTATGCTCATTTTGTATTTTATTTATTTACAAGATAAAATGAGGAATAAAAGAATATTTTTATTTTATTTTTATCACTTATATACAAGGGTGAAATAAATGGTTGAATACATTTATATACATGGTATTTATACAATGTATTTTTGTATTTTCAATTTTGTAATTTTTATTTGATTTTTGTTTTGTTTCTTGTTATTTTATATATTTACAATATGTAACATAGAATATTTACAAAAAGTTTAGAAAATAATTGAATTTATTTACAAGGTTAAATAAATACAATGGTGTGGTTTATGCACTTGGTGAAAGGGTATTTTTTTTTTGACTTTTTGATTTTTAAATTTTTATTTTGTTTTTAATAAAATATACACACAATATGTACAAGCATATTTTTGGGTGAGGAAAATATGTATTTACAGAAGTATATACACATGAGCTCCTATCTCCCTCTACTTTGGCTTTTATGCGGTCAGGCCCATGCTGAGCCCTCCCTTGGGTTAGGTTGCTCAATATTTATTCTAAATATTTCCCTCTTTTTCTTTTTGCTCTTTATTCTTTTATTTTGTGCACAAAAACATGCTAATTATAGGTTTTTACACAATGCATGCTTTTGGTATTTATTTGTATTTACACATATCTACATGTATTTGCAAAGGTTTTTGTAGCTAAAATAGAAGAATAAAGAGTGATGAATGGGTATTCATCATGGCGCACCTCCTGAGGAATGCAGCGACACCAGCCGCTATCCCCTCCTTCATGATAAAGGATGGGATCCTTCCAATGGTAGGACTTGGCATTCACAAGGAAGGTCTCAAGTTGCTTCTTGGGCCAACCTTGTGGGACTTTCTTGGCAACATGATAGTTCACAATATCAGCGTACCATGGGAGAGAGGTGATAGCAAGGATCGCCTCATTTGGGAAGGTCTCTGTAATGGGATCAGTCTGTTCAGATTCCTCAATATTTTCCAAATGGGAGAGATGATTCACCACCACATTCTTGACTCTAGGATTATCCTTAATCTCAATACCAAACTCTTGGATTAGAAGGATCCATCTGGTCAATCAAGATTTGGCATCCTTCTTAGCCATAATGTACCTGATGGCATTATGGTCAGTAAAGATAGTCACTTTGGATCCAAGAATATACGATCTGAATTTGTCCAAGGTGAAAATTACAGCTAGCATCTCTTTCTCTGTGACAGTATGGTTCCGGTGAGCAGCATCCAATGTACGACTAGCATAGTGAATGGCAAATGGTACTCCATCACTCCTCTATCCCAGTATTGCCCCTACGGTAAATTCAGAGGCATCCGTCATGATCTCGAATGGGGGAGACCAGTCAGACGGCTGAAGGACAAGAGCCTAAAAAACTAAGCTCTTGAGAGTCTCAAATAATGTAAGACACTTATCATCTACAATGAAGTCGGTGTCTTTTGTCAGCAGATCAGTCAACGGTCGGGCAATCATGCTGAAGTCATGAATAAAACGTCGGTAGAAACTGACATACCCCAAAAACGATCATAATTGCCGTAAGTTGGATGGTGTATTGAGTTCCCTCATGATATCCACCTTGGTCGGATCAACCTCCATGCCCCTGTTGGAGATGATATAATCAAGAATCATCCCCTGAGTCACCATGTAGTAACTCTTCTCCCAAGATAAGACAAGATGGACCTCTATAAAACGATGAAGTACTCGGTCTAGGCAATCAAGACAATCATCAAACCCATCGTCGAAGATCGAAAAGTCATCCATGAAGACCTCTACACAGTCATCCACCATGTTCGAGATTATGGACAACATGCACCTTTGGAATATCACAGGGGAGTTACATAGACCACAGGGCATCCGTATGAAAGCATATGTCCCAAACGGACAGGTGAATGACATTTTGTCCTGGTCCTCAGGCGCTATGGACACATGATTGTAATCGGAGTACCCATCAAGATAACAGTAGTGACTCTTCCCAGCTAAACTCTCTATAATCTGATCAATAAAAGGCAACGGGAAATGACCCTTCTTGGTGGCCTGATTCTATCGTCTGTAGTCCACACAAACCCTCCAAGAAGTGGGTACCCATGTAGCTATCTCCTCTTCAGACTTACTCACAATTGTGGTGATGCCCATCTTCTTCCACATGCAATGGACTAACCCACTTGGAGTCGGAATGGGGTAGATAAAATCGGCGCTCCACCATTTTGATATTTCCTTCATGACCACCTTGCGAAGGTTTGGGTTCAGCCGTCGCTGGAGCTTACGCGATGGCTTAGCGACCTCTTCGAGATAGATATGGTGGGAGCACAGGGTCAGACTTATCCCCTGGAGATCAGTTGCACTCCATCCTGTTGCCTTGCGGGTTCTTTCAAGGACCTCCATCAGACAAGATTCTCGCTCTTCAGTCAAATCCGCTGAGATAATGACTGAGTACATCTCATGCTCACCCGCAAGGAATCTATACTTCAGCGAATGTGGCAAGGGATTCATTTCAGGACAACTGGGAGTTGGAAAATTTTGCCTCTGAAAGGTCTGAGTGAAGGCAACCAGATCTGAATAGGAGAAATCTTGCTGATCATGTAAAACTGGCGATGACGGCCCTGCTGGTGTATATGTACTCGTTGCTGGCATGGTCTCCACTCTAGCTGTTGGCTCTGTGGAAATCAAACAAGGTAATAAATCATCAAACTCTGCCCAGTCTATGTCTGAATCTGAAGGATCAGAATCAGAATCGCAAGACACAAGATCTGCTTCGTTGTTCTGAACACAGTCATCAGCCTCAAAAATTTCCTCGGCCAAGAGTGTGCTATCCAAACTCTCATCTGCTAGAAGCTGTGAATATACAGCATCTGAAGGTGAGAGAAGGGCTCGTGAAACAGGGTCTGACCAAGCAGCTTCATCATCAGTGATCACAAAGTTGCACTCTTGGTGGACGTCTCGCTCTGCCTCTGTCGTCTGCTCTGCGTCACTAAACTTCTCTAAGCAAGCTAAATATCGTCCTCTAGGCTTATTAATTGTATCTATTTGTATACTCTCACCTTCGACATGAAGGTATACCTTCCCTCTATCATGGTAGGACACCACCTTGGCTGTGCCCAAGAATAGACATCCTACAATGATGGGGGTATAAGTCACAGATTCAGAGATCTCCATGTCCAACACAATGAAGTCCACGAGGAATTTCAGGCGCCGAATTGTGAGGACCACATCCTTCAACAATCCCTTTAGCCGCTTGACAGATCTATCAGCAAATTGAAGGACTGTTCTACTATGTATAAAAGGATCGAACTCGAAGCGGTTGAGTAAAGCTGCTTAGATGAATGAGTCAGAGTGCTCGAGAGCGGTGCTTCCAAAGGCAACCTAAGGGATCTCCAACCCATCATTGTGATCTGGGGATGAGTGTGGATGAGATCTGGTGAGCAAAAAGATGAGAAGTCAACCCCCAATTCACCTACTCAACACGAGCTGATGACCGTAAAGGTTCGATCGTTTATCTTATCAATTTTATTTTTAGGTGATAAACTAGTCTTGCAGAGTGATTAAGCGAGTTTTTAGGAATCTGATGCTCCTAGGAGACTGACCCAATCCCAAATCTAGATCTTTCCCAACCAGTATGAATTACAGATCATTTATCGGCTACCCGATCAATTCGATCTGCTAAGGACATCGCGGGCCGCTTTATTGGCTATCGGAGAGATCCTCACTAGAGAACAACTAACCCAAGACTAGTAGTTGATGAATCCATGATTCATCGTCTTTATTCTTTTATTGTAGCTTTATTTCATTAGTCGAACACCTGTAAATACCTCATAATTCCATGAGATTACCATGTTGCATGCATTTGTTAAATATGCATTGTTAACACTTTTTATACTCAAATAAAAGAATAAAAAAGAAAAGAAAAAGAAAAGAAAAATAAATGATGTATTTATGAAATAAATGCAGACTTAACCAAACCCCGAGAGAATGTCAAGACTTGACATGATCGACCATGAATAAAGTAAGAGGAGATAGGGTCTTTAATCCAAAAATCAAAAAATAATTTGTACATCTGTTCCTTGTATATTTGTATAAAACTTATACTATTTTATTTATACACAAATTGACCTCAAATTAAATATATTTCTAAACAAAAGTTGTAAATAAAAATGTTTTGTAAATAATAAAAATAATTGCAAAATAAAATAATATACAGGTTACAAATAATCACACTCAGAAAAAGTTGTAAATCGATAATTGAAAGACCAATTCTGGCTCCATATGAACTCAAATTGAATTAAACTCACTTTCATTGTACTCTAAATTAAATTATCTTTCAAATGGTCGTGGTTTCATAAGTTTTGAAGTTACAATTGAAAAGTCGGTTTTCTGGGGTGGTTTATGGCATTTTATCACTTTCTTATTGTATATATTTATTCATATTTATTTTTTATACATAATGTACATAATTGTAAATATTGTCTTCATTATTAAAAATATTTTTTTAAAATACATAATTTAAAAAATATTTAAAAATAAGTTCCTTATCTATACATGCGTATATTATACTATATGTATATAATACTTGTATACAACTAATTTACTTACATAAAAATCACCAAAAAATTAGATATCTAAATTAATTTATTAAATCAATTTAATTACGAAATTTGGATTTAATTATTTAATTTATTCACTTATTTGACTTGAAAACATGCCTTATATATAAAGAATTGATTCCATGAATTAAATAACCACCATTAAGGTGGTTAATTAATTTTTATAAATTAATTATTTTATATATTTTATTTAATTCCAAATTTAATTTTTAATTTATTAATACATTAGTTATTTAATTTAATTAATTTATTTAATTCACCACTAAAACATTCCATAATTGTACATCTTTCATTTTTGATTTTTCTTCTTTTTTATTGGGTCTGCATTCCTTCATTATTCTTGATCAATCTTTGGTGGGGAGGAGCCCGATCTCCGAGAGCAATCTTGTCGAAGATGGATGCGCAGCCTCTGAGCCGTCCGGTGACAACGAGTCGGTCCTTGTTGAGTCCACACGACGTATCCGACCCTAAGGTGAGATCCAATGTATTTTCCTTCGTCATTTTATATTTAATTTTTGCTTCAATGTTACGATTAATTTTTAGATCTTAATTCCAAAATATCCATCCTGCTTTGATGCATCCTGAATCTGATTTCATCTCAACTCTTAATTCTCTCTGTTTCACATTCTATCTCACACGATCTCTAATTTCCGGCCACGCATGGTGGTCGGAGATACGATTCCAATCTTCCATCACAAACGCCAGATCCATTTTTCCATTCACCTATTCTGTCTAGTAAATTTTGACTGAGCTATAGAGCTCGAGTCCATCCTCATTCCTGCAATAAAATTAATAAATAACTATATGAGATAATATTTCCTATATTTTTCTCTCTAACACTTTTGTTGGAGGAATAAATAAAAAATTAAAAAATATATCTTTTCTAACATTTATTTTGCAGGAATTCAAAAACATTAAAAAAATCGTTTACAGTTACTGGCTAATAAAAAATATTAAAAAATAAAAAAATTTATTTATGTTTCTGTGTTACAAGACTAAATCAAAAAAATAAAATAAATAATAATCAGAAGCAGGTCGCGCTTCAGCTACCGTTTCCTGTCATCCTTTGCCGTGGACTCCACCGGCCCGCAACAGCCCCGCAGCCACCCAAAGCCTGCGGCTGCGCTGCCCGCGCGTGACTCTACCTCCACCTTGAAGGATATGGTAAGATCCTCAACCGTATCACGGAAGCGTGAGCATCGTATTGACTACGACGAAGAACGACTGGTCGTACTAGTTGTTTTATGCAGCAGAAATTAAAAAATTTTTATGCGACGAAACCGCATGATCCAAGAACACTTCTCAGATCGTTTCATCTAAACCACAAACAATTAATAGGATTACCTCTTGAAGCGTGATTGCGATCGAGTCTCTAAACAAAGAGACCTCCTGTCTCAAGTCCGATCTGACCGAGGAGACGCTTGCGAGCATGTTGATGAAACATGTGCTTCTCACAATCCATGTTGATGATCCAAGCGGAGGATCTCCTGATATCGATACACGAGATCTGACGTCTTCTTCATGAGCGAGGCACACCGAAGGAGACGGAGATCTACAAACCTCTCTAGGGCATCCATGGTGGACGTCCACATGAGAGAGAGAGAATGGGCGTGTAGAGAGAGAAAGAGAAAGAGAGACTTATGTTCTCCTGTGTGTAAAGAAGAGCAAAGCGGCGCCCTTCTATTTATAATATTTTGGGATACATGGATCACAATCCATGGGCAACACAAATCCAATGGCTCTCATTGATTTGTGTTTCTTTTAATGGCTAAGATATGTGTTGGTAAAAACCAACAACAATTAATTTAATTTACATCAAATCTATATTGATAAATCAATATGAATCAATCTCAAATTAAATCAATCAAGCATGGAGCTTATGGAATGAAGATTTCCACCTTCCATAATATTGGATTTGGTGACAATCTCATGTAATCTCATGAGATCTCATGAGATCACATTATTCCATGAAAATCTCCAAGATTTACAACACTTGTTGTAAATTATTCTACAAAAATAATTCATAATTACTTTGTGAATATTGCAATCTTGCCATTGGAAATTTGTGAATCACATTCACAACTCAAAATAAAATGTGAATTACATTTTCAATTTATTGTCCAATGTGAATCCAATTCACATCAATATTTAATTAACAAATGTAAATTACAAATAGCTCTCTCTTATATATTATAAATCACATTTATAATATATATGACTAATATGGATATTGCTTTTCCACATTATTCATATCCATGATAATTAAATCACATTTAATCATCTTGGATCTCTATTCTCATGTGCCCCAATAATATGAATCACATTCACATTATTCACATCTTTGATAATTAAATCACATTTAATTATCTAAGATAAATCTCCTTATAATATGAATCAAATTCATATTATTCATGATAATTAAATCACATTTAATTATCCATTTTCTCAATGCTCGGATACATATTATCAACAATGAAATTATCCTGAACCCTTTCAAGGATAATGCGGTTTCTCCACGAATACTTGGAGATAAGTACAGGGCGATTGTGTTATTCTACGTATAGTGAGTTGGATATTGAGATTATATCTCAAATCTAGATCACGAGCCTCCCATAGATGCTTCATTAAATCAAGACCGCAAATCTAATCTTCTCATTGCATCTGAATCACATTCAGATCAATGTCAAACATTTTGGACCAAGATCATATTACTTCTCTACTGAGAGGAGTCACTAACTGTCTTCTTTCTTCATGTGTAGCTCATGGCTACAAACTGTGCTTTGAAGGTCTCTACCTTCTCATCAGGATCCCTTTCTCTTGAAGATCCATTTACACCTTTACAGGTCTTACCCATATAGGTGGATCCTCGAAGGTCCATATACAACACTTGTATATGAAGTCTACATTAGACTTTTATTGCTAACATCCATCTATCCATGCTATGATCTTCAGAATCTTCATCACATGAAGTCAGATCATTGTCAGATTTCTCTGACACGTGGAATATCCTCAAAATCATTTGAAGAAGTATTAGTGTTTCATCTTTAATTGTCCTTTTAGTTTCCAATTTCAGGAGCCTCATTATCTTCTCAAGATTAAATGAGTTCCTACACTTCATTTCATCATGATTCTCAAGAGTCTCAACCTCTAAGAATCACATTCTTAGTGATGAGATATTTTAAGAATCTCAAGTTCATAAAGTAGGTATCCAATACCATCCTTTATTTTCCTAATGAAGCAGCACTCTCAAGTGCTAGATTCCAGCATGCATGGAACCTTATTAAGGATATACATTGTAGTCTGTACTATACATATATACCTGGAAACTAAGGGATAATTATGCTAAAATTCATCATTGATAAGATCGTGTCACACATGATTTACTTGTATCTCCCTATAACTCTATTGAATTAAGGTGTGTTAGGAGGATTGAGATAGAAATGATATTCATATCTCCATAAGGTATCCTTTGAATTCATCTAACAGGTACATGCTACCTAGATTAGATCAAATCCATTTTATCTTCCTTCAAACTTTGGTTGTAAATCAAAATAATGAAATCTTTGAACATTTCAAAGGTTTCTTTAGGTGAAGAGAAGAAATCTCATATCATACATAATCATCAATAGATATCACATATCCATAATGTTTACTATGATATAGATGATCCACACACATCAATATGTATGAGATCCTGAATACCTTGACATCTTACACCATTTCCAAAGAAGGGTGTATTGGACATTTTACTTTGAATACAATATTCATAAGTATGTAAGTGATTAACCGAGAGAAACGAGGGTCTAAATATCTCACACAAGACGGAGACAATGTCACTGCGACGACCCTCGGCAAATCCCGATTAAATCCACAATCAACCCACAATATTAATCAAACAAGGAGAAGCAAGTGTGGAGTCAAAATTTATTATAACTCTACAATAAGTGTGTATAGTGCAAGTATGTGTAGAGTGTCAAACTCAGGGAGCACACAAGATAGATCAAGGAAATAATGCACAAAACTGAATGTGACAATGTGTCTACCAATGCTATTTTTGTGGGTTTTAATTTTATAATTTTATTTGATTTTTGATTTTTGATTTTTATATTTTGCTTTTTAATTTTCTGATTTTGTATTTTTCTTTTTATATTTTAAATTTTGTATTTTCTTTTTTAGTGAATATATAAAACTATATAGAATATATAATACAAGAGAGATAAGAGAGAGATCAAAATGGGAAAAATAGTTAAAATATAGGAACTAAAGTGTTTTCGTGAATTTTATATTTTTCTAATTTTTTTGTGATTTTTCCACATTTTTCCTATTTTTTGGTATTTTTAAAGTCAAAAATACTAAATACAGTGACTACATGTTGCTGGCCAAAATTAAAATGGGTATAAAAAATATCACATATTGTCCAAAATTCCTTAAATTAATTTTAATTGAAAGATAATAGATTAGAGAAAATACAGAAACTGAAATTTGCATTTTTAAGATTTTTAAGAAGATTTTTGGGGTTTTATAATTTTTAGGGGTTTTCTTTTATATTTTCTAGTGATTTTTGGTCTGAAGCTAAAAGACATGGAAACACTCAAAATATACATTTTTTGGAATTTTAAAAAAAATTTATAATTTTTAGATATTTTCTAATGCAAAAGAAGCTGAAAATGCATGTTTTTGAATTTTTTATAAATAGTAAAATGTAATAAAAATGTGAAATAAAAATATGGCGTGTTACTAGAATGCAAGAAGAACCTAAGGTGTTTTTTGTGAATTTTTTAGCAATTTAAAGATGCATGAAATAAATAAAGGCAATAAAGAGAAACTACACTACTAGCATGGGCATAAATGTAAATAGCCAAACATCCAAGGGCCACCGTACAATTTTCTACGAAATATATAACTACAAAACCCAATTCCAGGTCCAAATACAAATACACAGACCCGCGGGGCATGCCTGCAATATTCCCAACCTTGCACATGGTGTATACGCGTCTGGGAAGGGCCTAAATGCAATACACAAAAGTCTCAGGGGCTGTCATGCAAAATATCCAAAAATATTACACGTAATAGCAAAGTTACTGGACCAAAGCGAAAATAAACAAAGCCCCAGGGGGTCCTTGCAAAATGCCCAATCCCCTCACGCGCACAGGCACGTGAGGTCACGCGACGAGGACCTAAATGCAATTACAGAAAGTTCGGGGGCCTAAATGCAAATATTACAGAAATATTTAAACTATAGATAAAAGTTACTGGACTAAATATAAATACAAAAATGGGCGAGGGTTGAGATGCAAAATACCCACGCCTAAACTCCTCGTGCACGATCGGACGGCTGGGGAGCGTCCCCTTGACACGTGGCACGCGCACAAGGCGCAATGACGGTTTACGGCTGACGGCTGAGATTAGATCTCCTCGGCTTGATCGAACTGTGGCTGTTGGAGGAGATCGAACGGCTGCTGTACACCTGGAGCTCCGGCCTCGATCTGACTGTGCTGGGTGGCGGAGCAAGAAAAGGGAAGCAATGTCGGCGAGGCAAGCTTCCCAGGGCTCTAGCTCCATCCTCTGGTGGCCTTTGGGCTCCAAAAAAGGGCCTCGAGCTCATGGGGTCTTCCTCTGGGCCCTAGTGGCTCCAAAATGCTCCAGCGGTGGCCAGAGCTCGCTGGGGATGACAATAGAGCTGGAGGGCTTTGCGGGTCTCCGGCGAGGATCAAAACGAGCCCCATGCTCTCCTCAACGCGCATGGATCTGCAAAAAGGGGTGAGAGGATCCAGGGCAAAATGCCTGGACCTCGTGGAGGCAAAATGGAAGCGTGGAGCGGCGTGAAGGGTACTCGGCCGGAGGTGCACTCCGGCGAGGTGCTCGTGAAGATGATTCGATGGAACGGAAAGGCAATCGGGGGAATATGATCCTAAGGCTATGGGAAATAAAAAGTGTGAAGAAAATAGAAGAGAATAGGGAACCTCGAAGGGTTTAGATTGAGGTAGGAGGTACCTCGACGGCGAGCCTGCCGGAGGTGGTGGAGCCGCTTCAAGGCCTCCTCGACTCACCTGAAGGTTCGGGTGCGGAGCTGTCACCTCCAGCAACACGAGGCACGCCAAAGGGAGGAGGGTTGCTAGCCAAAAAGGGTTCAAAAATTAATGGGAAAGTCGAGATGCAATATATGGGACTAACGACCGAGCTCCATAGATCGAGGTAGAACGAGAGGATCAATGATCCATTCCCCGAGAAATCGAAGGGGCGTGGAAGAGGGATGATCGATGAGCAAAAGTCCAGAAGGAAGTTGCGCGAAACAACGCAAGGAGCGGGCAGGAAAATTCGACAAAAAATGGTGAAAACCGAGGTCTGACAGGGGAACAGGTGGGGAGGACAACCAGTTGACCAGGGGGTCAACGCTGACTGCCTCCTGTTTGGTCCACATGGACCAACCATGAAAAACCCAACAAAAAAACTACTTAGAATTCATTTAAAAATAGTAAACGATTTTATTTTTTTTATATTATTAAATAAAAAATATCTATAATTTTATAAATTATTTTATTGTGATTTTTATTTATTTTTTTGAGGTATATAATTACAAGTTACCTTTTTAGGCACATATAGGTATATTTATCTATATATTTTAATATTATATTTTTATTTTATGTATTTAATTTATTTATTTTGTTTTATTATTTTATATATTTATAAAGTATTTTTATACAGTTAAATATGTTTTTGTTTTATTTTTGTGAAGTGTTTTGTATACTTAATAAAATAGAAGAATCAATTATATAGGTATAGTTATAGGTATTAGACCTAGGTATGTTATATACAAGTATTTTAATTTTGTATTTTCTTTTGGTTATTATTCCTATTTTAATGTATACATATATTATAAATATTATTTACAAAATTATAAAAATATAAAATTATGAAAATAAAGAATAATAAATAAAATGAATATTTTAATCTGTACAAGTATACAATCAGGGTCCAAAACTCAACTTTCAAACCGTAGCTCCGCCAAATGCGAAACCGCCTTCATTGAATTGTTCATTTAAAATTATTTACAATTAAAGGTGATTTTGATGCATTTCAAGTTTTTTATTTGGGAGATACATGTCTGGGAAGTTGGGATTCTGGAAGTTTATTCAGATCATAACTTTTTATCTGTACATTATTTTTGAATGAAATCAATTTTGTATTTTTCTTTATTTAATTATCTATAACTTTCATGCACAAAGTTTCTTTATTTGAAGTATAAAAAGTGGAACCAAAAATAGTTCCCAAAATGAATAAAGAATGAATTAAAATAAGAGTTATTTTTATTGTATTTTGGCCCTTATCTCCCCCTACTTTATTCCTTGTTGACCTAGTCATCGAGATGCCTAGGTCTCGGGGTTTCAGGTCATAAAATATTTGCAATATTTTATACTTTTTTTCTTTTCTTTATTATATAATTTTGGCTTTAAAAACCACATTTTATACATTATTTACATACACATGTATGACTGCTAAGATGCACTAATTAAGGGTATTTACATGCATTTGTCAGGGTTTTGAGGCCAAAATGACAGAATAAAGATGATGAAATGTGGATTCATCATCCCCCTATACTTTGCCTTTGCTAATCCCTAGCAAACACTTATGCAATAAGTGCAAAAAGGAAAAACAAAGAAAAGAAAAAGAAGAAAGATGGATTGAATCTAATTATCAAACTTGTCTTCGCAAAATCAAAGTTTGGAGCTTTAGTCGGACCTTTGGATTTTAGTGCGGGCGGAACCTTAATGAGAACCGGATTTGAAGTCTAACAGCCTCTGAGAATCCCAAGACTCTGCTCAAGTCTCCTCAATAGCCAGGTTAGAAATATTTCAACTCACACGCAAACGCTTATGACTATGAATCTTACTCGTACAATGTAAGTGATAGTGGCTCTCCCCAAATGAAATGGCAAAGAGACTGGCTTCTCCAATATGGCAACCCAATGATTCCCCAATCCAACAAGTCATTCCTGAAGGAGCAGGGTATTCCCTTCTAAGTTCAAGTGGCAACCAGCTCTAGAGGAGGGGGTGAAGAGAAGAATGGACGGTAGCCAGTGTAGCTACCTATCCTAGGATGCAAACTAGTGTAGTAAAGTCATCCAGCTGCAGGCTCACATGATTTGATTTGAAGCACAAGCTTGCTTGTTGATTATACACATATGCACACTCCGGCAGGCATTTTTATTTTTGTACAGGCGTGTCCGCTTTTTTGGAGTTTTTGCTTTTTGCATTTTTTTGAATACTATATACAACAACATTTACATAGAGAGTTTTTCCTCTTGAGCTAGTAGACTATCTCTCTTTTGAAGCTTTATTGCAACCCACAATCTCCTATCCTCAAAACTCATCATCACCGGATGGGTTGGGGTGCACTTCCCTCCCTAGAGGAGGACAAGTGTTTCCACCTGTGTGCATCTCATACCGGCAAATCCAACCCCCTCACCACTCCAACTGAGTTGAGCCAAGTGAAAGGTGCAGGTGTCCAAATTAGGTCATTATCAACAAGAGTCGTGCATGTGCTCCGAGATAATCTACTTAGGCAATCAAGAATCCATTGAACCAAGTCCCGTGATCCTTAAAGAATTAAGTCAACCAGACCTGAAGTACCTCAATTCCAGCTCCTATAAGGTTCCTGTTAATTAGGTAGATTTAAGGTCCAACCAAGCTCCAATCTTCGGATTTTACTTAGACTCGTTCAACTATCAAACTCATTTCGAAAATGCTCATGCTATGCAAATGCTATACAGAAAATATTTTTGTGATGCAGTTTTCAAAGGTTTTGAACTTTTTATGGATTTTTGAAAAGATGACGCATATGCATATTTTTGTATTTTTCAAAGAGATTTTTAATTGTTTTTGGGTTTTAATTTTGCAAATGTTTTTGGGATTTTTGAAAATAAAGGGTTTTGGCTAAAAATTAGGTACATATATTTGCACGGGGATGCATCTTTTATTTACAAGAATTAGACTTTTAAGGATTTACAAAGTATAAGTGGTCGATTTTATAGGTATATACATAAAGAATTTAAGGTGAGATGTCAGTATTCCTCAAACTTATTTGATAAAGTTTTTTCAAACAATTTTGAAAACTATAGTCCAAAATAATTTTTACAAATAATTTTACAAACATGTACACACATTTGAAAATTACTTTGCAAAGGTTTTCCAAACAGTATATATAGATTTTTCAAATATTTTTGCAACCATTTTTCAAACCATTTGCAAATCATTTTTCAAACCTTTTTGTTTCACACAAAGAAAATAATTTAACAATCAAAATGTTTTTACAAAGGTTGAAAACATGTAACAAAATGTTTTCCAAATAGTTTTCAAAATATTTTTCACAAAGATTTTCAAACTATTTTTCAAACATTTTGCAAAAAATATTTTCAGCTGATTCATTAATCAGTAGATATAAGAAGAATTTGAGGAATAATCACATCTTTTTATTAAGTGTTTTTAATGAATGTAATTGTATTGATTAGCCATAAGTATTAGTAAAAATACGAAAGTACGAGTTATGGCTAAAGTATATACGTATTACATACGACCCCCCTATACTTAGCTTGAGCTATGTCCTCATAGGTCAGAGAGAAAAGAGAAGACATAACTCGTACTGAGTATAGAAAAGGCTAAAGAATAAATGAATAAGAGATGAATGGATAAACGAATGAGAAGTTGACCGTCCCCCCTATACTTAGGATCAAATAATCCTAAGTATAGCAGACTGTATATAAAGCAGGGAGGGTCAAGGGTGGGAATGAACAGATCGTACTCAGACTATCTCCCCCTATATTTAGGGTAAGATATCCCTAAGTATAGACAAGAAGAGGAGACAATGGAGAGGATCAAAGAATAGAAATACTCGGGGTGCATACCCCCCTATACTTAGGATAAAATACGTCCTAAATATAGAAGACTGACACAAAGAGGCGACACCTTTTCAGTATATAAAGAAGATAGAAGAGGAAAAGAAGAAAAGAAGAAAAAAGAATATACAGATCACAACCCAATGTGTGCACCCCCCTATACTTGGGACAAAGTACGTCCGATGTATAGCAAAATCATAATATGGCCATGGGGTGGCAGACATACGGAAGAAAGAATAAATGACATGGACAAATGGATCTATACAGTGGAAGATAGCAGTGATATCATGTATGAAATGCAGATGATGTGAGTTAAAGAGCACATCTCATACCAAATGAATGGGGGCAACGTCAACGGCCGACGGATCATGATCAAGATATAATTTCAAACGTTGATCGTTGATGCGAAAAGTAGAGGAAGATGACAACTCGGATATGTCAATGCTGCCATTGTCATGTACCTTCCTGACCACATACGGTCTTTTCCACTTACTCTGTAATTTCCCTGGAAATAATTTTAACCTAGAATCAGACAACCATACGCGTTGATCGGGCTCAAACTGTTTATGGCTGATATCAGAATCGTGCCATGTCTTCACTTTTTCCTTATATTGTAGGCTGCTAGAAAAGGCTGTCTCTCAGTTCCTCCAGGGCTGTCAACTCTGCTTTCCTCTGTTCTCCTATACTCTCGGGATCCAATAATAGCTTAGTAACTGCCCATAGTGCCTTGTGCTTAATCTCCATTGGTAGATGGCATGGCTTGCCATAGACGAGACGAAAGGGAGATGTCCCTAATGGTGTCTTGAAGGAAGTCTGGTAGGCCTACAAGACCGAGTCCAAAAGCTGTGACCAATCCTTTCGGTCTGGGCGGACAACCTTCATAAAATAGTCTTGATCTCCCTGTTCGATACTTCAGCAAGACCATTAGTCTGAGGGTGATATGGAGTGGCAACACGATGGTCAATGCTGAACTCATCTGCAAGGGCCCTAACTTTGTCATTGATAAAGTGAGACCCTCCCGTCTGAAATCAGAACTCTAGGCACCTCGAACCGTAAAATGATATTTTTCCTCAAAAATCGGTACACGGTCTTAGCATCTGTAGCTCGGTCGGGGATGGCCTCAACCCAACGACTCACATAATCCACAGCAAGCAGAATGTACTCAAACCCCTGACTCTTAGGAAATGGGCCCATGAAATCAATCCCCCATGCATCAAAAACCTCACAAAGTGAATGGGATACATGGGCATCATGTCTCTCTGTCCGCAAGTACCCACCTTCTGACAATCAGTACATCTCTTCACGAATTCATCAGAATCCTTGATGAGAGTAGGCCACTAAAGGCCGAATTGGAGCACCTTCTATGATGTTCGTCTCACAGAATGATGTCCTCCTGCCTCAAGCTTGTGGCAGTAGGTGAGGACGCTATGCTGCTCTTCTTGAGGAATGCACCTTCTCCAGATGCTATCCCCTCCTTCATGATAAAGGACGGGATCCTCCCAATGATAAAACTTGGCCTTCGCAAGGAAGGTCTCAAGTTTCTGCTTGGGCCAACCTTGTGGAACCGTCTTGGCGACAAGATAGTTCACAATGTCGGCGTACCACGAGAGCGAAGTAATAGCCAAGATCGCCTCATCTGGGAATGTCTCAGTAATAGGTGCACTGGGCTCAGATTCCTCAAGGTTCTCTAAGCGGGAGAGATGATCCACCACCACATTCTTAACTCCAGGTCTATCCTTAATCTCAATGTCAAACTCCTGGAGCTGAAGGATCCATCTGGTAAGGCGAGCTTTGGCATCCTTCTTGGCCATGAGATACCGGATGGCGGTGTGATCTGTAAAGATAGTCACTCTAGGTCCGAGAATATATGATCTGTACTTATCCCAAGCAAAGACTACATCTAGCATCTCCTTCTCTGTCACGGTATAATTCCGCTGGGTGGCATCCAAAGTTCGGCTAGCGTAGTGAATGGCATACAGCAATCCATCCCTCCTCTTTCCAAGCACGACCCCTACGGCAAAATCAGAAGCGTCCGTCATGATCTCGAATGGGAGAGACCAATCGGGTGGCTGAAAGACAGGAGCCGTGACAACCATATTCTTGAGTCTCACAAGAAGCAAGACACTTATCATCTACAAGGAACTCAGTGTCTTTCATCAACAAATCAGTGAGTGGTCGGGCAATACGACTGAAGTCCTGAATGAACCTTCGATAGAAACTGACATGCCCCAGAAAAGACCACAATTGACGCAAATTGGACGGTGGATTGAGTTTTCTAATGATATCCACCTTAGCCGGATCAACCTCCATACCCCTGTTGGAGATGATATGGCCATGGACCATCTCTTGAGTCACCATAAATTGACTCTTCTCCCAAGACAAAACAAGGTTGGCCTCTATGCAGCGCTGAAGAATATGGTCTAGGCAGTCAAGACAAGCATCAAACCCATAACCATAGACCGAGACGTCATCCATGATGACCTCAAAACAATCACCCACCATGTCCGAGAAAATGGACAACATGCACCTTTGGAATGTTGTTGGGGCGTTACATAGACCAAAGGGCATCCGTCTGAAAGCATAAGTCCCAAACGGACATGTGAATTTCATTTTATCCTGGTCTTCGGGCGCAATGGCCACTTGATTATATCCAGAGTACCCATCAAGAAAACAATAGTGACTCTTCCCAGCTAGCCTCTTGATAATCTGATCAATGAATGGAAGTGGGAAATGATCCTTCTTGGTGGCCTCATTCAATCGTCTGTAGTCCACATAGACCCTCCAAGAAGTGGGTACCCTTGTAGCTATCTCCTCTCCAGACTCAATCACAACTGTAGTGATACCCGTCTTCTTGGGTACCTGATGAATCCACAATTCATTGCCTTTATTCTTTTATTTTAGCTTCATTTTCTTAGTCAAACACCTGTAAATACCCACTAATTCCATAATTTTACCATTTTGCATGCATTTGTTAAAATTGCATTTTTAACACTTTTTGTACAAAAATAAAAGAATAAAGAAGAAAAGAAAAAGAAAAGAGGTATTTATGCAATAAATACAGACTGATCCGAACCCCAAGAGAAGGTCAAGACTTGACCTGATCGACCAGGAATAAAGTAGGGGGAGATAAGGTCTTCTGTCAAAAATCCAAAAACAATTTATACATAAATTCCATGTATATTTGTATAAAACTTGTATTATTTTATTTGTACATAATTTGACCTCAAATTAATTATTTTTATAGAGAAAAGTTGTAAATGAAAATGTGTTTTAAATAATAAAAATAATTGCAAAGAAAAATAATGTATATATTACAAATAATCATCCTCAGAAAAAGCCGCAATGCAATCATTGAAATACCAATCCCGGCTCCATACGAAATCAAATTGAACCAAACTCACTTCCATTATACTCTAAATTAAATTATCTTTCAAATGGTTGTGGTTTCATATTTTTTGGAGTTACGGGTAAAAAGTTGGTTTTCTGGGGTGTTTTGTGCAGTTTTCCCATTATTTATTGTATATATTTATTCATATTTATTTTTTCACATAATGTACATATTTTTAAATAATATTTTCATTAAAAATAAAGAAAAAAATAGAAATAATAAAATTAAAAAATTATGTTTATAAATAATTTCCCTATGTGTATATATGTATAGTGTATTATATGTACATAATATGTGTATACAACTAACTTCCTTATATAAAAATCACCCAAAAATAAAATATCTCTCATTAATTTATTAATTTAATTTATTTCCAAAATTCATATTTAATTATTTTATTTATTGGATTTCTTTGAATTAATTGATTTAACAACTTTCCTTGTATATATGATTTTATTCCACATCTTATATGGCCACCATTAAGGTGGTTAATTTGTTTACATAAATTACGTTATTTATTTAATTTATTTAAATCCGAAATTCTTAATTAATTAGTTATTTTATTTATTTAATTATTTTATTAATTAACCACTAAACACCTTCCATAAGTGTAAATACCTTCCACTTTGGATTTTTGTCTCTTTTTAATGGGCTCCTCCTCCCTCATTTCTCCTTGATCAATCTTTGGTGGAGAGGAGCCCGATCTTCGAGCGTCGTCTTGTTGAAGAAGGGTGCCTAGACTCCGAGACGTCCGGTGACAGCGTGTCGTCCCTCGTCGAGGCCATCATGGCATTTCCGAACCCCTAGGTGAGATCCATTTTATTTCTTGTCTTTTCCCGTAGTTAAATCGTAGTTTAAATTCTGCTCTCATTTTATTAGGATTTAGATCTTAAAACTCAAAATTTTCACCAAAAATTTTCGTCCAACATCAAATTTTTCATCTCACATCTTGATCCTCACATTTCACATTCTACCTCGCATAACTTATCACCTCCGACCACGCACGGTGGTCGAAGTCACGGATCTTTCTTTCACCACGCCAAGATCCGCCCATTCACATCCTCTTTTGTTTATAAATAAAATAGATAAAAAATACTTGTATCTTGTTTTCTAACCTTTGTTTTTGCAGGATACAATAAAAAATATTTATATTTCTTCTCTCTCTAATCTTTGTTTTGCAGGTTCATAAAAAATATAATAAAGTTTTTTTGTGCTTTTGTTTACTTTCTTTCCCTGTTTCAAAAAAAAATGGCAAAAAAAAATCATATCATTTTATTTTTCTTATAGTTTTTTATAAAAAAAAAAAGCAAAAGAACACAAAAAAAACAGGCGGCAGTGCCGCCCCGAGCTCCTCCGCCCGGCCACCTGCGCGACACGCCGACCGCGCCTCCGCCCGGAGCCCAGCCTCAAGGCGGCTGCACCGCCACCTGCGGTAGCCCAAGCTCGTCACCCGCCGCACCTGGCGATGCCGCTTCCTCCGCCGATCCCTCGCCACACAAGGTCAATCCACCGCGCCGCCCATCGACGCAGCAGCCGCGCTAGCGTACGGCCTTGCCGCACCTCTGCACGATCTGCTCTCCCGCTCGCCACCCGGGCCGCCAGTTGCGCTCCCGTCCTCCTGGGCTCCGCCCCTCCGGCCTCCTTCCCTCGACAACCCGTACCTTCAGCCCACTGCAACGGCGGCTGCGCGTCCTCCGCCCCGTACGCGCACGGCCCGCGCAGTGCCTCCTCTCTCGCACAGGCGCCCCTTCCGCTCCTCCGTGCGTGGACCTCCCGCTCGCCGACGCACGTCACCGCCGACCTACTGGCGCCGCATCCTCCTACGCCACCCTCCAGAGCTCTCCTCTTCCGTGGGCGGCGGCAGCCTTGGTTCGAAGAACAAGAGATGAACAGTAACCCTAAGGGGTTTGTGAATAAAAATATCCTTTGGAAAATTTATGTCAAAACTCTTGAAGGATTTTATATTTGCAAAAGAGCCCCGTCTCAGGAATATTTTTGGGTAAATTTCACTTTCTACCTGCTCTTTGTTTCCTGTTATCTTATGGTGGAATAACTTCGATAAATTACATTGCAGTCCCTATGATTTCAGACTTTAACTTGCTTGCTATCTTTGAATGGAATTAATGTTTATCATGCTCTAAAAATCTTGAGAAAATTTGTGAATGTTCCTGCTATAGCTTTTAACTTTGTATAAATTTTTCATCGCATTTTATTACCTTTTGTATATTTAGAAAATCAAAACAGTGTCTTTTTACTTGTCCGAAATTTGAAAATTCATAAAAATTCGAAACACTGCCTTAAAATTCCAAAACAAAATTAATGTAGGTGTGCTTTGGTTTGTTCTAATTTCTGACCAATTTTCATGCATTGACTCTTTACAAAACTCAAAAAATTGTAAAAAACGAAAAATATGAAAAAAATTGTAGAAAAAACCAAAAATTGTGATTTCAGTCACTAATTGTAGATATTTCTTTGTAGTTTCTCTTAAAATTAATATCTAGGATTATTTGGCACTTAAAGCATTTTTTAGTTGCAAAAGAATTTTGGTTGTCCACTGTTTTCCTTGTTTTCTACTCTTTCATTTTTTGAAAATCACAAAAACATCAGAAAAGTTGAAAAAAATATCAAAAATATTTTAAAATATATAAAAAATAAAAACATTTTCTTTTTATTTTTCTGAGCATTTTTTATCATTTTGGAAAATTGATGAGCCGAATATCCGTACGGTTAAGAGAGGATAAAAATAATATGCAAAAATGTCGTCGTTCTCAACCGCACGATTCGGTCAACGGAAAAAATTAATTGAAACCACTTGAGAGATATAAATCGATGAAAACAATGTGTAAGCGGTCTTTCGCTATTCTTTTTACCTGGTATAGCGACCAGGGTCGAACACAAGGAGCACGTTTGAAAAACTTATGCAGTCAAATTTCAGAGTTATTTTTTAGTGGTTTTTGACTTTTATATTTTTTTGTATTTTTCGAATAAGCACAAATGAATAGAAACACACACACACACTACACTATTTTTGTATTTTTTTAAAAGGTAAAAAATGCTCAGAAAATTAAAGAGATTAAAATGCACCTACAGAAATATTTTTGGAATTTTTAGGCAATTTTTCTATTTTTTATGAATTTTCAAAGTTGAGATATGAAAAAAGACAATGTTTTTGATTTTTTAAATATATCAAATGACAATAAAATGTAATGAAAACTTTATACAATGACAAGCACTACAGCATGAGCATACGCTATTTTTTTGAGAATTTTTCAAAACATAAAAATATTTATTCCAATGAAAAGAACACACAAAATTTAAGTTATTCAAGACAAGGGCTTCAACGCAAATACTTAAAGTTTCAGCCTTAAAATATAATAAAAATAAGTACAAGGCCAGAATGTGTAAATTACCAGTGGCACATGCCCAGCACATGATCTTGCTTTGGAATAGGGGTTTCTTGTAGTTATTTAGTACCTTCAGGGACCTTTCTACAATTTTTCCATTTTATTCAAGACCCCACAACCCTAGGGTGTCGTGTATTTCTTCAACCCAACAGAGATGGAGTGGGCGACCGCCGCCTGGAGAGGGCTGAGCCACGCGCACGGGGACGAGGCAGAGAAGGCGCGGGCCGGCTACACCGCAGGAGGCGGGGTTCGCGCGGGGAGTGGCGCCACGCGCAGGCGCCGCGTGCGGGGCTGAAGGAGGGCGACGCCGCGCGTCTGCGTGAGGGAGCGGGGTCGCGACTGCGAGCCGCCGGGCGAGGAGTCTCGCACGGAGTCACTGCGGAGGCGCCGCCCGCGTGCAGGAGGCGCGGAGGAGGGCGGTTGCTGGCGGTGTTCGGGGGCTGGAAGATGGAGCTGTTGCGGTTGCGCGCCGCCGTCAGGGGCTGAAGGAGGGTCGCAAGGCGGCGCGCATCAAGGGCGCGGAGTGCGGGAGGAAGGAGGCGCGGGACGGCTGCGAGAGGTGCGGCAGCGGGGTGACGACCTGCTGCTGCAAATTTTTTATTTTTTTTATTTCATTGTATGTACAGGAACAGTAAAAAAAAAGTTTTTTTTAATTTTTTTTAACAGAAAATGTAATCAGAAATATACAAAGAAGATTTTTGTTGTTTTTTTTGTTTTATTAAATGGACCTGCAAAACAAATTGTTAGAAAGAAGAAAAAAATTATTATTTATTTATTTACCTGCAAAAACAAGTGTTAGAGATAGAACAATGATTATTATATTTTTTTTATCTTTCCTGCAAAAACAAGTGTGAGATGAACAGGAAAACAATTTTATGTTATTTTTTTTATTTTTATTTATTCACAATAATATGAGGTGTGGATGGGGATCCGGCGGAAATGAGAGGGATGGATCCGAGGCTCTGCCCACCGTACGTGGTCGAAGATGATAGGTTGCGCGAGGTAGAAAAAGAAATGCGAGGATCACGAGATGAGATGGTAAAA